>BMAU01020749.1:0-495386 GCA_019973935.1 Trichonephila clavipes
ACACCACACATTAAATAGCGAGACTAAGATAAAAAGAATTTTATTAGTGCGTTCTCCATACGCTCTTGTTCTTACTCTGTTTACACATACACTCTGTTCTACACACACTAGCGCCCTCTCGCGACAAATATTCGCTTGTTGTTGTGGGCGTCACAAAGATTATTTGTTCAACACTGAACATCCACCCCCGGGTTGAATGACACATTCAACAATTTTTAAATAACACAATACACAAAACCAATGATACACACAATACAAAGCCAGTAATACACAATACAGAAAACACTAATACTCAGTAAAAGTAATATTGTTCAATACACAAAAGGTAGAGTACTCAAACACACAAAATTGAATTGAAAAAAAATACACAAATTTGAATTTTTCACATACATTATTCACTTGAAAAAGGTAAAATACAAAGTTTAGTTATTGGACGTTTAAAAATTCCATTTTTAGTTTTCACTATATAACACTACTCGAATTTTATTATCTTTACCATGATACACTTCAAGAATTCTACCAAGAGGCTAATTACACACGGGTAAATTATCTTCTTTCAGAATTACCATATCATGTATTTTTACATTATTCTTTTCAAAATACCATTTATTCCGATTCTGAAGCGTACTCAAAATTTTATTTGACCAACGTTTCCAAATCTGTTGCACAATTTTTGTTTGTTTTTGCCACACTTTTAACCTGTTATCAGACACTTCAGTTAAACTTGGCTCTGCAATGGCTGTGACGGGACGACCAACTAGGAAATGACCAGGAGTCAAAGTGTCAAATATCCCACTCAACACGTTCTTCACACAAAAATTACACAAATTACTCTCGTAATTACTAATAATTTCTCTATGTCTTTTAACTCTAATTATGTGCCAACAGCATTGGTTGCGTTGTCTGAAAATACAAGCTTTGATTTTCCTTGTCTACTAAAAATCGCTTTAAAGCTGCAATGGAAACTTTACTAGATAAATCTGACTATTACTAAGTGACACGCCCTTGTCACCATGCACACAAAAATGCACACATAGACTTTATTTAAGACTCATTTTCTTTAATTAGGATATTTAATCCAGAAATTTCACAAAAATCTATTTCCACTTTGCTAAAAGAAAAAACTCTGAGAAATTCTCTCGGCTGGCAATTGACCTATAATTTTCGAACAAGTAACGGGTTTTGCCTTAAAAACACTATGCTAAAAACACATAAGTAAATACTAATCAGCACATTCACTTAAAAGGTATCACTAAGAATTATCTCAAAAATGTTGAATAATAAGGAAAATATTGTTTACATACAAAGAAATGCACATAGGAAAATTCTCCAAATCTAATTTTGTAGCAGTTTAGAAAGATACTTAACTTTTCCTCACTCTTTATGTTAATGTAATGTAAGTGAAGAAACCAAAATTATTTTACTATAAAATATCAAACTTCACAAATAGCATTACTGAATTAATTCTAATACACACGTAAACGCTAAATACGTATATAAATTCCATAATAGACAGTTTCTTAGCAATTTATGATGACTCCACTTTTTAATGAATATTTTAAGGTTAACATATACGCATATACAACGTAAATAAAAAAAATATAATAATAAGGATACATTCTATGTATTGTCCAAGTCCAATCCACAAGTCTTAATCACTTTATTTCCTGGGTTCCTCCTCAAAAGGGTTCTCTTGGGAGGAGGAAGTCAAATGTCCATTTTCCTGTTTTAACTGAAGAAGAGGGCATTCAGCGTTGTTTTTTCCCTTTGATCCTCCATGTACTCTCCTGGTTGGGTTAAGGACCCCGGTCGTTTTCCATTTTCAGATCCGATTTCACCTCACAGCCATCCAGTGAAGGGGACCGAATGAGAGGGGGTTTCTCCTTTGCACTTTTCTCTTGAACACAAATCTCCATGAACGGTTGCTCGCCGTTTGAAACACTCTTTCGATATTTTTGCGAATCGATGTCGCTCCTTCTAGATTTAAGTCTAACCTTTTCTCGCATTGTTGATCGCTTTCTCATAACAACACTTCGTTGGATAAAAGGCAGTTTCCGAGTAGGTTTTCCTACTCCTCGCTGAACTTGCGAATATTTACGCCAATGATGGTGCACAAATATAACGTAGCTTGAGGTCTTTAAATTCGGCTTAAACCACACTTTCTGTTTTATTTCTTCAATTTCATCATTATTTAAATTCAATGACTTTCTATTTAGTACCACTGGATTAATATCTTCTTTAACTGTCTCCTTTATCACATCGACTGATCTTTCCTCTTTTTCCTCACACATCTCATCGACAGAAATTAGCAGTGCTCTAGGTAAACACTTTTCTTCCGGAACCGTGACAGGATGTGCCATAGCATCTGGACCCACACTAAGCATTTTGGCTCGTTTACTTTCAAGAGGAATAACTCGCTCGGTTGCTTGAGGTAACTCCATGTCTTCATTTGACTTTTCCGATCCCATTTCTTCTTTCAACACCCTTCTTTCGCATGCACTAGCGTCAAACGCTATTTGCTGTTTCACAGTGAGATATTCATTTATTATATCACTTGGTGAGGAAAATAAAGCACTGGGTCATTCGTTGAAATAAAAGGATTCTTTATCTTCTCAATTATTCCCTCATCTAAATAATTCCTGAAAACCTTACAATACTCAGAATACAACACCTTATCACTTTGCATTTTTCTCATAGGACTTCCGAATTGTCTTTTCTCTAAATTAAAATTATCACTCAACTCAACTCTATCTCTTTTCCACGGGAGTTCTACCTCATATCTATCATTTTTAAAATGTACTCTCTGCTTAAAAACTCCTAAGCTAACATCCTCCTCACTATTACAATTCTCGTTTTTGACACCAATCGATTTTAACTCCCTAAAAGACTTTAATGTTGTATTTAAATCACTATCTCTAATTAATCCACAGTGAATCTTATTATCCGTCACCTCATCTCCTACACTTCCACTAACTACATATCCAAAAACAGTATTTTGTAAAAGTAGTCGAGAATCTCCACAATAAATTTGGCCTGGTCTCAATAACTCGTAAAATATTTCCGCGCCTAACAACATATCAATTTTAACAGGAATATTAAATTTATAATCGGCTAGTTTAATTTCACTTGGTTTATTTAATGAAACATTTATTATCTGAGAGGAAGTCAAATCAGTTATTTTCTTTACAACTAATAAATTTAACTCTTTTTTGAAACTTAAATCATCATTACATCTGGAGGTCGTAATACCCTCATTTATTCTCATTGTTGACTCATTATTTAAACAAGATACTAACAAATTAATTTTCTCATTTTTTAATTGTAATCTATCTGCACAGTCCTTCGTAATAAAATTTGATTGACTCCCTACGTCCAAAAGCGCTCTTACCTCATGTAAAAGACCAAATTTGTCCCTAAGGTAGCACTGGACGCTACTCAGTAAAACGGTTCGCGTTTTATTCTTTAAAAAGCTGGTTGCTACGAACGACTTGTTTTCTTCATTTCCACCTTGGGGAGGAACGACACAATTCGATCCTTCCGGTCCCCCGAACACATCTGCATGCGGGTTGAGAACTGACCCTACTGTTTGGTTGAGGGCGGCAGATTCCTTGTCCGGTTTCGGAAAGTGAATCAAGCGATTGTGCGGTTTCCCCCAAAACAATTTTTCGCACAGCAGCTTTTGACATTACAGTTAGGAGAAAAGCACTTGAAACACAAATGATTAGCTTTTACGAAATCCACTCTTTCACTGACGCTGAGAGATTTAAATTTTGAGCATGAATACAGCGGGTGGAATTCTCTGGATTTGCAACAAAAACATTTCACATTTTTAATGGAAGACAGATTTACGCTTGAAGTAGTTTTTGCTCCACGATAATTATAGACTTCATTACGTTTAAACTTAGGAAATAAATTCTGTTCTCTAATTTTTCCCTTGGATGATATAAAAATATCACACTCGCGAGCTAGCTCTTGCGTCTTAAACCACATTTCGCCCTGCTTAATACCAATATACGCATTTAATTCTCGGTCTAATGTCTCTATTATTTTATCTGATATTATTAACTCACAAACTGACTTGAAATCATTGACCTCCCGTAATTGGCAATAGTAATTAAAATTCGCACTTAATCTAGACGCGAATTGAACATAACTCTCGCTAGGTAATTTTTGGGCCTTTTTAAAATGATTTAAACATTCATAGGGGGTCGGTTGAAATTCTTTTAACACAATTGCCTTCAACTTATTATAGTCACTTAAATCTTCATCTCGAAGATAAATCATTAAGTTATTTGCCTTTTCTCCTAAAATATTCAAAAGAATTTCGGGTTTTAATTTCTCAGGAACATTTTTAGTTTTAAATGCCTTTTCTATGGATTGAAAAAATAAATTAAATGACTCTGCTCTTAGGGGTACCGGGATTGTTAATGTTTTAATACTCTTAATCAAGCTTTTAATATTACACTCGGTTGTAATTAATTGATTTTCATTTTGTAAAGGTAATCTTTGGCCGATTGATTATGTAATTTCGCTATTTCTAACTCCTTCTCTAACTGTGACAGTTTAATTTTTTCAATTTCTAGTCTATTTTCGTTTTCATGCTCTAACTGTGACAGTTTAATTTTTTCAATTTCTAGTCTATTTTAGTTTTCATTTCTTTTATCATTTATCTCCTCCAATACACAATCAACAATAGCCTGATACGTTTCCTTATCATTTTAATAAATCTCACTCTCCTGTATTAATTCTCTTAAATCTAGAACTTTAGCATTGTCTGGGACAACTAATTTTAATTCATTCGCAATACACCTCAATTCATCTTTTTTAAATTTACCTATACTCATTTTCACAAAGTAGTTATCTCAATCACCAATGAAAACAAATAAATCACAATTTAATTATCTAAGCCACAAATCAAAGTTAACTCAACCTCGAATTAAAGTTATCTTAACCACACATGAGACAAATATAAAGCACAATAATTATCTCAAATCACAAATTAAAGTTAACTCAACCTCAAATTAAACACTTATAAGTCACAAAATAACTATCTCAATCGCAAATTAAAGTTATTTCAACCATTTATAAACCACAAAATATTTATTCTCAAAACACAAATTAAGTTAACTCAACCACAATGAAACACGTATAATTCACAAATAACTCTCAAACACAAATTAGACACCTATAAATCACAAAATAACTATCTCAGTCTCAAATTAAACACTTATAAGTCACAAAATAACTATCTCAATCACAAATTAAAGTTATTTTAACCACTTATAAAACATATATAATTTTTCTCAAAACACAGAATATAGTTAACTCAACCACAAATGAAACACATATAAATCACAGCAATTATCTCAAAACACAAATTAAAAAGTTATCTCCACCACTTATAAACCACAAAATAATTATTCTCAAAACACAAATTAAAGTTATCTCCGCCACTTATAAACTACAAAATAATTATTCTCAAAACACAAAATAAAGTTAACTCAACCACAATGAAACACATATAAATCACAGATAACTATCTCAAACACAAAATAAGAAAATTGAAGACTGACCTCTCACCAAGTGACAAAAGGACGCTTCCTTTTCATTGTGATCACACTACAATTCCTTATCTACAGTCCCGGCCACATTTCAGGCTCTGACGGACCATGTTTAGTTTGCACTGATTCATTTCTCATTATTTTAAAATTTCTAAAAGATTACACCACACATTAAATGGCGAGACTAAGATGAAAGAATTTTTATTAGAGCGTTCGCCATTCGCTCTTGTTCTTACTCTGTTTACACATACACTCTGTTCTACACACACTAGCATCCTCTCGCGACAAATATTCCCTTGTTGTTGTGGGCGCCAAAAGGATTATTTGTTCAACACTGAACAAATCCCGTATAAGGAAACTTCATCTTCTAAAACATCGGCTAACGGTTCAGATAAAATTTCCGTGTATGATTCTGATGCTAAAGGTCCATCGAAATACATTGGGCCAACTAAGGTGCGCTCACGTTCATCGATCAAAGCATTTGGTGGCGATTCCGTCGTATTAGATGTGGGTTTTCGAGGGACCAGTAATGCGTATTCTGTGTATTAATAGTGCCTTACCTCGAGAACCGGCATTTATCCGACCATAGAACTTCATTCAAAAAATCTGGATTTTCATCCAATGTGTTTAACACGAAATTTCAAAAATCAAAACGATGCTCTTGGTCTCCGGGCATTAGTTCCTGCATTCGATTTTGAGTAGGAACAAGCCTTGCTAATATCCCGAACACTACTTTCAGGATGAGCAAGGGCATATCCTAGAGTATCCTCAGCGGGTATCCGCAAACTTGAAGGCGTGTCACGAGACAAGGGAATACATCTATGACAACTCCCAGTTTTATACAAGCGTTGAACAGCACGGGAAATTGTACAATAAGATGGACATCTTGGACTGGGAAATTTAATGGCATAAAGTCTTTCCTCCTCTCTCTTATTTCGATTACACTGCCCTTACAAGAGTACCATTTAGCAGTATTCTTCATTTGTATACATCTCGTTCTTCCATACCAGAATTCGTAATATTAGAATACGATTGTATGCAATTGCAAGCAACTACACAACAGATTTTTAACGTTCGCCATGATCAGTACCACATTGAATCAGTCTGAAGCCGCAGCAAATAAGTTTATTTTTTTGGAACTGCTTTTGAAGTGTTTTCTTCGTCCAAAATAATTTATTTTGTCTATGTTTTACACTTACACAGTAAATTTTATTTCTTAAGCACTCAATTATTGTGTTATTAACGTAATGTATGTATTTGAAAATGATTTACATAAGAGTGACGTGCAAGAGCGAAAGTTTCCTGGCAGAGTTCCAATATAAATTTCACTTTGGAGACGGCCACTTACTAGTTTCTTGAAAATGTCCGAGAAAATAGATGAAATGTATTATTTTCAAGATTCCATAAATCGGCCAGTTTTCATCGTAATAAAATGAAACTTTTTGTGTTTGTTTTTGTGCACTGCATCTTTTCCTAAACATAAGTGATAGAACCTGGGGACCGTATAAAAATTTAAGTTTTGTGATATTTTTGTAAATGGGTTTTTTTGGTTCGAAAAGCACGTAAAAGCATTCTTTTCCTTTTTAAAAACAGTTTTCAAATTAGAAGTGCATATCTGAACCGAATGGTTTGGGAATTAGCTGTTGGGTCACATTAAGGCTGGACACCCTGTATAGTCTGCTTAGAGTCTCACTGTTCTGGGAAGTTATAAAGGTGTGTTTGAGCATTACAAAAATATGATAATCTGAAAAGTGACCGAAACGACAATGTGGCTTGTTTTGAAGTTTATATACAGCGTTATTCATAATTTCTTTCGGGATTTCGCAGCCCCATAGCAAAAATACCGAGACAGATATAGCAAAAGAGAACATTTAAACGAATACAGAAAAACACAATTCAAGTTTGATTTGCACATCTTACAGGTGTTCCAGTTGTGAAACCTTGGTTAAACGACATGCATCATTACAATATCCAGTTCCTACAACACTCAACTCAACATAAATAATAAAATTTCAGTCCTAACGTCGTAAAATTTGGTACCCCTTTAGATTATTACGCAAGTTGTCAGTTACATTAAAATTAGAATGTAATAACCTTTTTTCCTTAAACTGACAAGAAACTATATAAAAATATGACTTACCTTGGGAAATAAATTTCGTAAGCGCTATTCAAGTTTTTCCTAAATTTTCATTGACAAAACACATTAATACACTTTCAAATTAATAAAAAAATTACGACAAAGATTATTTACAAAAAGAAATAGCAAAATTAAAATGAAGATTGAGTGTGGAAAATCTCGAAGCATGAAGAAACGCAAAGTCCTACATTGTATGATTTGCAAGGAAAAACTGTTTGTTGCTTTTTTTTTTATTTACTCACGGTTTGTGACTATACACTTTGGCTTTTTCACCCTTTTTGTTCATACTCTCTGTTATGAAAATGCCTTCAAAACAATCAAATAATAACCTGAAGTCAAGGTTTTTAAATAAGAAAAGTACATGAAATATAGATCTGAAAGCAACAAAAACTGTAACAGAACTGACGCTAAACCCTAAAACACTCCAAACTGTAAATAAAAATAAAAAAGCATTGGGAGAGTTATTAGAAACACGAATGTTTTATATCAAGTGGAAATTTTACGAGCTATTTGTTTACATTTCAATTATCCCCTCCCCCGCCACAGCTGATGTGCAAAATACCAAATCGAGGAAGAATATAAACAAACTGAAGGTCAGGTTATTCTAGCTATGCTCAGTTTCAATATAATGGACATAGGGTACCATCTAGAGGTCATTAAAAAACCTTCCAGCTGAAAAGTCATATATGCATCGCCCGGTCTACCAGAGAATTTTTCTAAAATGCGTATTTGCACTGCCCGTCCATGGGCTGCGTCCGTGATGAACGCATATTCACACTGCCCGTCGCGAAGGGGTTAATAACCTAGCCACCCGCCTAACGAGAGTATCTTGAACTACAACCATCCACCCCAAAATTATGTGATTTCCCATTGGGTATAAATATCGAGATTTCTAAAATAGCTCTTTCTCTTCTGTTTTTGTCTGCTTTCAACATATAGTCTGTTGCAGTTGGCGTGTGTGTGTTTTTTTGTTATGTGTGTTTTCTTTGTGATGCTATCAATATATGTTTGTGTGTCTCTATATGTTCAATGCAATAAACTGGATTACTAACTTACAAGACTGCCTCGTCAATCCCATCAGTATGCAACATCCCCAATCATAGAAAATGTATCTAACATACAGTAATCACTTCCAATGGCTACGCCCTATCCTTTCGTTGTTACAGTACAATCGTCCACTCGTCACGACAAATCATACACCACTATAAGTTTTATATATATATATATTTAAATAAATCTTGCTCAAATTTTCTTCCCAATTGGACAAGCATTCCTCCACTTTCCATTTCTGTAACTTTTTGAACTCCCTGGGTAGCCAATAGGAGTCATTTTCCTCACCACTCAGCATCCAATCACAGAGTAGCCACCCAGCTCTCTCCCAAGCAAAAATCACAGCTTCCAGAACATCAGGAAGAAGCCAAGATAAGCCACACCTCCCGGACCAGTCATCTCCACCAATAGTCACGAAGTATTTCGCAGAAAGAAAAACCCCACTGTCGTCGCTTCCCCATCATAGACTCTTAGATATGAGATGGAGGGCTGATTTCAGCCCATATGCCCAAAGACACATCGTAAAGCATAAAGCTCAAATTTTCAATCGTTAATAAAAAACCTTGTATTCATCCACTCAAGTTCAAATACATTTTTTTAAAACTTGCAGTGCATGACACCTGATGTTAATACAATTATTTCAAATATCAATTCATAAGTTCTTTTTTTAATTAATGGATAAATAGTAACAAACAAAAATAATAGTCCAACCGCATATATAGAAAGAAAGATGGTTCGTTGTGTCCCGTAGTGCAATGGATAGCGCGTTTGACTTCTATTCCAAATGTTGTGGGTTCAAATCCTTCCTGGGGTGGCCTAATTTCTGAGAATGTGATTTATGAATGAATAAATAGTAACAAACAAAATTAATAGTGCAACATCATATATATATAGAAAAAAAAAATGAAAAATCGCTTTCTGTGTTACAACTTAATATTGTGATTCGGTAATATTGTTACGAATTTTTGTAAAATAGTGTAGATATTTTGTACTTGGATAGGTAATGCCTTTATCTCATTCTAAATTGGATTTAATTTACATTAAAATTGTGATATTCACAAGCAACGCTGTCCCTTACGTTTAATGGTGATTCAATGGGAACTTGGCGAAATCTTAGCGATAGAGCCAAGTTGGCGTCATTTTTGGCGATTTCGGGACCCTCGGGATTCTTGTAGGAATTAGTAGAGAAACCCACTAATTTCAAGACCTATGAAGCAAACGGGTCTCTCTTTATATAATCCCCGAGGGATATGAAATAGAGAGATGCGCGCCGAAAGTCAGTCAGTCTAGTTTTGACTAGCGATCAGTTAGTATTGTTTTGACTGTTGAAGCGATTAGTGATTGCTTCGGCTGTTGAAGGAGTGATTGCTTCAGCTGTTGAACGAGTGATTGCTTGTGAATAATCTTTTATATAAAGAGTGTTTTTTTCCAGGTATAGAAGTTTAAGTTGGCATTTACTTTCCAAGATGGCGACCGATTTAACAGCTGTCAAGTGATTTATTCTCAGTTTGGTTTGGCAATTCATCAAAACGATCATCAAGCAAGGCGTAGATTCGTCGAATGGGCCCAAAACGAGATTGCCGTTGTTCCCGATTTTCATAATTGAATTTTGTTTAGCGATGAAGCGCACTTCTGGTTGAATGGCTACGTCAACAAACAAAACTGCCGCATTTGGAGTGAAGCTAATCCACAAGTGTATGTCGAAACACCGTTACATCCAGAAAAACTGACTGTTTGGTGCGCTTTATGGGCTGGTGGAATCCTTCTTCAAAAACGATGAAGGCCACAACGTTACAGTCAATGGTGATCGGTATAGAGCCATGGTTACTAACTTTTTTATTCCTAAATTGAACAATCATGATGTCCAGGAGCTGTGGTTCCACCAAGACGGTGCAACATGTCACACAGCTCGTGCCACAATCGATTTATTGAAAGACGTTTGGTGACCGCCTAATTTCACGTTTAGTCCTGTGAATTGGCCTCCAAGATCTTGTGATTTAACACCGCTAGACTATTTTCTGTGGGGCTATGTTAAATCATTGGTCTATGCGGATAAGCCACAAACGCTTGACCATTTGGAAGACAACATTCGCCGTGTTATTGCCGATATACGGCCACAAATGTTGGAAAAAGTCATCGAAAATTGGACGTCCAGATTGGACTACACCCGTGCCAGTCCTATGCCAGAAATCATATTTAAAATGTAATGCCACAAGATTATCTTTCGAATAAAAAAAATTTATGTCAATCGAATAATACATCGTTGTTTTATTGCAATTTAAAGTTCTATACATCTAAAAAAACACCCCTTTACGTGTATTTTAGACACCGATAATTGTGTCTGAGTGCTGTTGAAGGTGTGAAGACCTTCTGAGATTTATTTTGTGAATATTTCTGCTGAATCCTGTATTTAAAGGATTGGATTTTCTACAATAAATTCTCATCGCTCTTAAAGAACTGTCTTTTTCTTTGCGACTGATTTGCATAAAATCCTCGAACCCCGGATCTACGTAACAGTATGTATATACATATTTATATTAATTGGAATTACTTAATAAAAAATTTCTTTGTTGACTTAAGTAGTTGACCTAGTAGGAATTGACTTAATTTATATACATATATATATATATATTGCTTGTTTCCCTTTTGTGCTTCGAAACATTTGAGGGAATTATGAATAACTCATTACTTTATTAATAATATATATATAATATATACATATATATATACCTATATATATATATATGTACCTATATATGTATATATACATATATATATGTGGCCGCGGTAGCCGAGTGGTATAGGTATCGGACCGTGGCTTGCTTTGTCACGGGTTCTAACCCTGTACCACTAAAGACCCGTCGTGTAGGGCAGCGATGCACGTTAAATATGTCGAGAGCTGAAACGTCCTCCCGTTGGTGTGGTAGTTAGGAGAGGGGGTGCCAGCTCATGTGTCGTCCATGTCACTTGACCATGGTTCAAAATTACGTGGTCCGTCGCCAAAAGCCCTCGTGTAGCTGAACAGTGCGACGTTAATATTCAATCAATCAATCAATCAATATATATATATATACTAGCTGTACCCTGCCACGCGTTGCTGTGGCTCAGTCTTGTTAAGTAGAAAGGACATATTTTTAGTATGTTAAATAATTTACATTGCAGGTATGATCTTTTATAAAAAAATGTATAAATATATATACGAAAAACTTTCCTAGACTGATATTTATAATTTGTTAACCAAATGCTTGAAGTTATTACAGCTTATTTTTGTCCTTATGTCATGTTATGAACCTCTCTAAATTTATTTACATTGTCTTTAAAGTGGAGACTTCAAGTTTGAAGATAAATTTTAAATGGCTCTACTCTGGATTCCTTGAGGGAATTGGGTTAGTTTTACAATGCTTATGGATATTTTTATTAAATCAGAGGTGTGTTTACAAATGCACATTTTACCCAAACAATGTCACTTGGAAACAAACTGTATTTCCTGATGTTATATAGGAAATGTTTTGATTCCGCAGTATATCTAGCAAGCAAAATTTGTAATGGCTCTGTTGTTCTCCGAGTTGAGGCAGTTTAATTTTTCAGTGGTACAAAACCTTCCTTTGGTTTCTCCCTTAAATTCCAGAACATTGCAATAAGGATACACTTCCATCATTGTGTAAATGAGAACATGCTGCCTGAACCTAGAATCTTCCACTGGGTTGTACCGGAATGCAAAGTGACTGTTATTGTGTGATTGCTCCCCACAAAGTCATGTTTGACGCAGATGTGCTGTTTCTGGTTAACATCTTTCTGATGTTGTAAAACACAAATGATGTGCTCACAAATGTGCATCCTCAAGTCTGGCTGCATGTTGTTCTGCTGTGCCCTCAGCCTGTGTTTGTGACATTCTTTGTCTGCTTTTCTTGTTTACTGATATCCATTCTTTCTCAGTTTGATGTGCAATTACACTCATTGTAGTACTTTTGCCTTGAAGGTATGACAACCTAAGTTTGATTTCCTGCAAGGCATTATTTTTATCTATTGAAGCCAATTGACTGCTTTAAAAAGAAAAAAAATTCAAACAAAGCATATAAAATTTCTTAAACTTAAAACTACACTTAAAAAGAAAAGAAAATTAACAAAAACATATAAAATTTCAAAACATTAAAAAAAAAAAAGAAAAATCAGGAACAAAAAGAAAAATGCTAATGAAATATTTAACTTTAAACGTGCATCAATTGACACAGCTCAAATCCAACGCAATGAGAGGCTGAAGGTACTTTTAATCGAATACACCAGGAAAATTCCAATATAAACATAGATTTTGCAGCAGAAAACTACGACAAAGTGTTGATAATGATGGAGTATCTTTGCAATTCACAATTCGATTAGCATTAGCAATTGTTATCAACAAAGTTAAGGGCCTTTCTTTAAAACAGAGTGGCTTATATCTAGACACAGACAGCTTTTCACATGGACAATTATTTGTTATCTGTGTACTTAAATATTAGCATCACCGCAGCCAAATTACCGCCATGCAAATTGAAACATTTTCCCTCCATTTCTTTTCTCATAAAAAAAATGTTAGAATCTCTTTATTGTTTAAATATTAAGGTACGATACACATGGCACCAATTTTGTTACAGTGATGCTAATAAATAACTACTGATGTGTGTTACAGAGCAGCAGTCACCAATTGGTGATGCGTGAAAAATTTTGGATGGTATGCAGAAAAATTGGGAAATTATTTAAACTTTTATGAAGATTCAGTTTAAAAAAGATGAACAAAAATAACATATTACGGAACACAAATTATTCTTTACTAAAAGCTTTTAGTTACCGAAATAACTAAACAAAAAAAAATCCTGAAGTTAGCGATTTTTGGTAACCTCAACCAATTTTTGGAAAATTGTAGGCAAAGCACTTCAGTCTGTTGATTGTTGCTTTTCATGAAGCTTATTTTCAGGGCATAGAAGATTAAATAAAGACGTAAATATAGCTATAGTGCTCTACCACATAGAGAGGTCAATCCTATTAGTGAAACGCTAATTATAAAGTTATACATTAAGTGATTCATGAAGTGTTGAAAAACAGCAACTACTCTTTTAAAGTAGGCACAGCAGACAATTTCTGTATACATACAGACAATGAAGCAACACAAAATGTCTACTCATAAGCATTGTAAAATTAACCCTTTCACCTCAAGAGTCATTTTAAATTTGTTTTCAAACTTGGCACATCTTCTATGGAGACAATGCAAATAATTTTAGATTCATACCATGACAAAAAAACCAAATTAACTTGGGAGTACCCCTGTTAACAAATTACAAATGAAATAAATCTGTTTAGAAGTTTTGTTAATGTATATTTCCACATTTTTTATAAAAAAAATCATACCTCAAGTGCAAGCAGTTAAAGATATTAGAAATGTGTGCTTTCTCTTCTTTCTTTTTAACCAGACAGCCACAGGAAAACATGATTGGGTACAGCTAGCTAGCTATAACAAACTTAAATGATAAAAAAGCTATCAAAAACCAATTATTAACAATAAATTATTTTAATAAAATCACCAAAAAAAGTTGCAAACTAAGGTTCTTGGGTACTGTTGCAACTATATCAACCCCGATTTTGTTCGCATAATACACGGTGAATTGGCAATTAAGTGCTAATGTTGCCAATATGGTTGCAATAATACATAAATATCAAAACAAACACACAATATACATCAGAAAATCTTAATTTTTCCATTTATATTTCACAGTAACACCAAATAAAATTTTGAAATTACACAAAATAGATATTTCGTGAGTCTAATGTTATTGCCCCAACTATTAAAAACTACAATAACTATTTCGTGGAAAAATTCACTACCAAGTGCAAAAAAGTATTATTATTGTGCACAAACAGGCATAGAATGTTCTTCCCTTATATAATGCATATTGCAGTATTTGGTGATGTCTTTTGATTTTATGTAAATGGCCGACTAAAGAAAAAAAATATAAGTACCATAAAAAATAATATATTAATTTAATTTAGATTCATTGGAGAAAGATAAAATACCATAAAGTCCGGCATATAACGCACACCCATACTTTCAAGCAGCCATTTTTAAATTTTAGGTATATTCGCTATATAACGTGCACCCCTTTTTTACGAAGAAACCTGAAATGTAATGCTGTTATGTTTAGTAGCGATTTATTCAAGGTGTTTATCTAAGCAATTGCAAAAATAGTATACTTTTAGAACTACCACCTTTTAAGTTCAATAAGAATGTCATCTTTTAAATAAATAGTATTTCGAAATATTTAGAAGTTTACCTTTTTTAAGCTCATTTATTTTTAAAGCCCTCATTTTTATACCCAGCGTATAACTCACACCCGTAAATTTTGATCTTATTTTTTGTGTTCAAAGTGCGTGTTATATGCCGGATTTTACGGTAGGTGGAAGATTTTAATCGGTATGCTACTCGCTAAACACATAGTGTACAGAATTAAATTTAGTATTGTATATATAAAAATTATCCAAAGTAAATATCCTGCGTTTAAAAATAAATTGAAAAATGATATACAATACTAACAGTAATTGACATAAAAAGAGCTGAAATATCTTTATCAACGCAAAAGTATAATTTGAAAAAATAATTACAATCTTATGACCAACTGCTTCCTCAACTTGTATTTGAACCCTCTGTCTGTTTTGCTCATTCACTGATGCCTACTCTAATTTGATCAGCATCTATCCCTCGCACTGTGTTTGCTTGGCCAGTATGATAACCTAAGTTCGAGTCTCTGCAATACAATTTTATGTACTCAAGCCGATTGACTGCAGTTAAAGTGAAGGTTTAAAGAAAAACATATGAAATTAAAAAACAGCTCTGAGTGGGCTTTGTATCCGAATTCCTTTGTGGCCCTTTTTCAGATATGAGCACCATGTAAGTGGAATTGTAATAACTTTCGTTGGGGCTCCTGCATCATTGATACAGCAGTAGCTCTACATCCCAGACAAAAAGCAAACCATAACTTCAAGTATTTTTTAACAAATTACTAATGGAATCTGTTTAAGTAGGTTATAATCTTATAAAGCAATGAAAAACAAAATAAGGTGCAATATTTTGATGACTCAAAATCAGAAAATCTTAGTTTTATCATTTGTATTTCAATACTAACATCAAATGAAAGGTACTTACGTATTATCGCAACCTATTAGCGATATTGTATAAAACGAAGCACGATTGCCAATTCCGCGCGTACAACATGTGCGAAAATGGAATGGCCAACTTTGCGAGTTATCATTAAAGTTGGCGATTGTTGCAATAATGCGTAAGAACCAAAGGAAATTTATAAAGTTGTCTAAAAAAAAAAACACATTCTTATTAAAAACTCCGTCGATTAATTTCGTCAAATTAAAATACCTCCAAGTGGGAAAAAATATTGTTTCCAGACATTGAATGTTATATCGCGGCATTTGGCTACGTCTGTTTATTTCAGGTAAATGGTTGACGGAAACTAATTGGTAGAAAAATAAGTAGCGTACAGAAGTGAATTATGTTAGTTTCATTTTCGCTTAAAAAAAGAGAAATAAATTTAGCTTAAAATTACAGAAAAAACACGATGTAGAATTTAATCAAAGTTGTAAACATCCCGCGATAATTCTATCTGACTGTTGCCAAACCTACAAAACAAAATTTGAGTTCTTGAAAGAATAATTTTTAAAAAATGATTTATTCGAAAAATAATCCCAATTACGTATCAAAGGACAATAAATAGATAAATATGACAACGCATAAACATAACCATAGAAGAGTTATACAATAATTTGGAAAAATCTAAGCGTAAAGTTTAAATTTTCGCATTCAGAGTGAATCGTGACGTCGTATGACGTCATAACACGAAAAAATCACTTAAAAATTAAATTTAAAAAAATTTAGAGAGAATTTCGAAATAAAAAGTACATAAGATCCTGACCAGAGACAAATGCAACGTTGTGTCAATATTTGAGATTAATCTATGCAGAACTTTTTGAGTTATGCGCGCATACACAAACCAACACAACATTTTTATATATATAGATTTACTATTGAATTTATATATTAAAAAAAATTCCTACGAAATTTCACGCAATGAACAAAATTCTAGTGTAAGCTTTTCTGAGGATAGAAGTATTGAACTAAGGGAAGATGTTGCTAAACAATTTTTGGAATTGTCTTTGGATCATTTGCATTTAAAATTAAGAGCAAATAAAAAAAAGTTAATTACAGTTAAGAAAAGTTAAAAAAAGTTAAACTAATACTAAGACGCGTACGTCTCGTCTCCTTTAAAGTTTTTAATTTTAATCCGTATATTTCTTTTTGAATTAAAAGTAATTGCGTAATTTTCAGAAGTATTTTCGTAATAAAAACTACGAATTTCAAAATTTTCCAATTTTCATCGGAACAACTGAGTGTTAGTGTTTAATATTTACGACTAGAATTTTCTTTTAAGAAGCATATTTTTATGCCTCTTGAAGGTAGTGAATTTTATTTTGATAAATCATGCAAAAATAAAATCAATGAAACGGAGTTTTCAAAAAATAATACCGAAAAAAAATGGAATTTTGTGTGTGTGTTTTTAAAATGAAAATAATTTTTGAAAAATAATACAAAAACCACACATAAAATTGCCTACCATAACTTCATCAAATTTGTCGAAAACGTTTCTCACAAAATTTTTTGAATATTTGGAAGGATTCTTTTTTTTAATGTTTTCTTGAAAATACCAATAAGTATAGCTTATTTTTTTATTAGATGTTTTTCTTTTAGATAATTTAATCTTTTCAGATAAATTAAACTTGACAAACTAATCAAAAAGACTTGGAGATAACTTTAATAGTTCAACAGAATAAAACTCAATGATTAAAATTTTCTATTTGTTCTTTTTTTTTTAAAGAAAATCAATACGCGAAAATTAATATTCCTTTTTCTCCTCCCTTGTTTCAGAATCTTATGTTCATCTAAAGCAGAACTTCAAAACTGACGGTTAAAAATCAATATTTAATTAACTGGAGTGGAATTTTTTTATTTTCTAACGTTTGAATTAGAAAGATATGTAATTGTTCCTTTGCCTGTATTTTCGGCACTTAGCTAAGTTGGCTTCAAGTGCAAGCATCTATTTCCTTTTTCTCATTTGAAGTAATTTCGATACCCTAAGAGCTGTTGATTTGTTTTCGTATAAAATCAAAGGGAGTGTAAAATACATCAAATTTACACAAGATCAAAAACACTTAATAGATTTAAAATAAAGTCTTCTTTACAAATATTGAGAATAATCAACAATCAAATCGGGAAATATATTATTTTCTTCAAGTAGAAACAAAATTCATATATCAAGTAGATTTACACTCTCTTACTTGTAATAAATTAAAATTATTTGTGAATTGTCAGCACATTCTGAATATGTTAACAAATTTTTCTATTGAAAGATTTTAGATAGGAATAATAGGTTCGAAGATAGTAAAGGGTAATATATACATAGAATTAATGAGAATAAGACCAAATACATGTTGAGCACTAAATTCTGTTTTAACAATTCCTACTTTAAAATCGAAGAGTATAATTTTGAAGTTGTTGACAGTTTCACTTATTTAGGTTCTGAAATTAACAATAGAAACGATTGTACTATTGAAATCCAACAGAAAATTATTATGGCTAATAGGTGTTGTTCGAGCATGCGCAGTGGGCGCCGCGCGGCGGTGATTAAGTGTATTTAGCGAAACGAGGATTAAGAGTTTTCAGAGTGCGTGTGGGAGATCAGACGACAAAGAGCGAGGAATTACGGTGCCCATCGTAAGTATTCCGACATACTCCCCGAGCAACTGAGTGGGAAAATAAAAAAGTTGTGTCAACATCCTCGTCTGGTTTCCTGAGAAAAAAAAACACATAGGGACCACTCCCCAACATGGTCCGTTCAGCCGAGCCGGAGAATTGAGCTATTCAAGGTGACGTGAGTAGTGGTCTTTTTTGTGTTTTTATTATTATAAATTGAGGACTAAATTAATTTTAGAAAAATGTTTAAGAACTGCTGTAAGGAAGATCTTCGGATCGCAGCTCTTGAACTTGGTGAGACTGTTGCTGAAAAAGTAACTATCGTTGAGAGTTAACTGAAATTATTAAAGAAAATAAATATTTTAAAGAGGATGTTGAATTTGTGTTAAAGAATTAATTCAATATACGATCGAGGACCGTAAGAAAGCGGAAGAAGACCGTAAGAGAGCAGAGGAAGACCGTAAGCGAGTGCGAGTAGAGGAAGACCGTAAAAAAGAAGCGGAAAATTGGTTACGCGAAAAGGAGCTTGAGCTTGAACTTGCACGTTTAAATGTTAGAGTTAATTCAGATAACGAGAGAACAGGTGAGGGTTGTAACTCGCTGGATGCGTTGGTGAAAAGTGTTTGAATCCTAACGGTGAAGGTGCCTAATAGACCTGAAGGTTGGGAATTCTTTTTCGCTTCGTTATAAAGAACCTTTGTATCAAAAAATGTGCCCGAGAAATTCAAGTCGGAGATTTTATTAAATTTTTTGGGAGAAAAAGCTTCAAATGTGTTAACATATGTTAAAGATGACGAGCTTAACAATTATGAATAACTAAAATCAATAATACTAAGAGAATATGAGCCAAGTGCAAATCAATTCCTTGAACAATTTAAAAAAAGCTACGCGCCATCCAAATGAAACATTTATTCAATATACTTCTCGCTTAATTACAAATTGGCAGTAATACTTAAAATTAAGGAAGGTCTTTGATTTTGACAACTTAAACGATCTTATTGTGTCCGACAAAATTTTCAGTTCGCTTGAAAAAGAGGTAGCGTCACACATTTCTGTTGGAGCAGGAAATGATTGGTTTCGCCCACTAGAGCTTGCCAAAGAGATAGACTTGTATAACACTTCTCGGGGAAAGAGCATAAAACCTTTGCCGAATGTCCTTACTAGAAATATTCCAGTGAAAAACGCGTCAAGGGTATTTTTGAGTGAGATTAAAAGATTCTAAATGTGTTTGTTGCGCTGAATCGCATCCATTATATAAGTGTGCAGTGTATTTAAAACTTCCCATAAATAAGAGAATTTATCTGATTAAAACTAATAACCTTTGCTTTAATTGCCTTTCTACATCTCATAGAGTGAAAGACAGTAAATCGAGATTTGTTTGTTCTGAGTGTCAAAAGAGACATCATAAAACGATACATTATACAGAACGAACTCAAAACCAGGAAGTAATGAACTCCACCTTTGAACCTCTAAACGCATCAGCGCCAGTCTTCGAGCCGCGAGTAGAAACTCAAAACAACTTACTAACCGCAACGAGTATAAACAGAAAAAAATGTGTTTTGCTAAGCTCAGCAATTTGTTACATTAAAAGTGAAAATGGCTTATTCCCAGTCAAAGCAATTTTAGACAGCGGATCTACATCTAACTTGTTAACGAGGAGCTTATGCGATTTAATTGGATTGAAAAAATACAAAACTAATGTTTTGGTTTCAGGACTAAACAAAACAATAATTCCAATAGACTCGCGCGTTTCAGTATCTATTAGCAATAAAGAAGGGAGTTACATTAAAACATTAGACTTTTTTTTGGTACCAACAATAACAGAAGATCTTGTTCCAACAACGAAAATAGATTTTAATCTGAATAATATTCCCAATCTTAAATTAGCTGACAAAAATTTAAATATTCCAGAGCGCGTGCAAATGCTATTAGGTGCAGAAGTATTTTATGAATTAATGTTACCCGGACAGTTCAAGATGGAGGGTTCAAATGTTACTTTTCAAAACACTGTTTTCGGATTTATCGTTTCCGGATCTACTTCTGCAGACGCGAAGGGAAAAGAACATTGTGGGTTTATTCAGGTTGCGGATAATCTAGAGCATTCAATTAAGAAGTTTTGGGAAATCGAAAATGTAAAAAACGATTCTATTGAAACCAGTGAATTATAGATATTTGTGAAGACCATTTTAAAAACACTCATTCGAGAGATAACCAGGGAAGATATACGGTGGCGATGCCATTAAAAGAAGGCCCTTCATGTCTTGGTGAATCCAGACAAACCGCAATTCAGAGATTAAACTCTTTGTGGAAACGACTAAGTGGAGATAAAGAATATTTGTCCCTGTATGAGAAATTTTTATAGGAATATGAGGATTTGGGCCACATGAGGGAAATCAAGGAGGATGGGTCTGGAGTTTCATTTTACATGCCACACTATGGTGTTTATATCGCCCCGAAAAGTCTACAACTAAACTGAGAACTGTTTTTAATGCATCAAGTCCTTCAAGGAGTGGGAAATCTCTAAATTCAATTCAATTTAATGGCGGACTGGTCCAAGAAGACCTCTTTTCCATTATGGTTTGCTTTCGAAAGCACAAGTATGCCTTTACTACGGATATAGAGAAAATGTTTCGCATGATAAGCATACATCCGGAGCAAACGTGTTTGCAAATAATTCTGTGGAAGAAGGGCATAGGAGAGCCAATAAAAACGTACGAGTTAACTACAGTCACCTACGGCACAGTTAGCGCACCTTATCTAGCCACGAGAACTTTGAAGCAGTTAGCGATGGATGAAGCTAATAATTTTCCTTTAGCAGCTCCAGTGGTGATGAGTGACTGCTACATGGATGACATACTTTCGGAATACGAGAGTATAGAAGAGGTAATCGAATTGTAGCATCAATTAATAGAAATGTTCAAGACCGCTTGGATGCATCTTCATAAGTGGTGTGGAAATTTACCCGAGATAACTTCCAATCTACAGGGGTATGCTTTCTTGGAGTCTGATGAGACTAAAGCGCTAGGAATAATTTGGAATCCTAAGTTAGACTGTTTCCTTTTCAGAATAGAGCAACAAAGGTTAACTTCATTCACCAAAAGAATGGTTTTGTCTACTATTGCAAGAATCTTTGACCCTTTGGGTCTCCTCGGACCAATCATAACTTGGGTAAAGATATTTATGCAAAGATTGTGGTTACTGGAATTAGGATGGAGTGATGAACTTCCTTTTAAAGAAGAAAAGGAGTGGCGTCGATTTATCGACTCTTTGGAAGCCGTGAATAACATCTCTATTGACAGATAGATGTATTGTGATTCATAGAGCGGAGAGCATTGAGTAACATGCATTTAGCGACGCATCGGAAAAGGCGTATGGTTCATCCATTTATCTTAAGTCTATATCTGCCCTTGGAGAAGTCAAAGTGTGTCTCGTAACGAGTAAAAGCCGAGTGTCGCCTCTGAAGCAGATTTCCATTCTAAGATTTGAACTGTGTGGGGCAGTTCTGGCCGCTAAATTGATGAAGAAGGTGAAGGAGGCATTGAATCTTCATATTACAGCTGTGCAGTTTTGGTCGGATTCGACTATTGTGATTTCATGGATACATCGAGAATCAAGAGAATTGAAGACGTTCGTGGCTAATCGAGTGTCTAAGATTCATCGACTAAGTTCCTGTGACCAGTGGCATCACATTGCATCAGAACAGAATCCTGCGGATGTGCTTTCTAGAGGACTACTTCCTGAGGAGCTTCGTGACGACTCTCTATGGTGGCATGGTCTTGAGCTTCTTCTACAGAGTGCTTATTCAACCACTGTCATTGCAGAACCAACCCAGAGAGATGACTTTGACTGCGAACTAAGGGTGTCTGAGAGAACTCTGGAGACTTCATTACTGAATTCCAAGAACTTTGACTTTTTCAACCATCTTATGGACCTTTCTAATAATTATTTTAAAATAATACATATTGTTTCTTATATTTATAGATTTATTGAAAATTGCAGATCCAAGGTGAAAAAGAGGGGACCTTTAACTACAAGTGAGGTAAATGATGCAGAAACCTGGCTTATTAAACAGGACCAGAGAGTGTGGCATTAACTTAAGTGACCCTTCAGGTAATCTTAAATCTTTGAATATATTCCAGGATGATAAAGGAGTCCTGAGAGTTGGTGGAAGGCTGGAAAAAGCTTCCATACCCTACAGCCAAAAGAATCCAGCTATACTGGCTAAAAATTCTAAATTGAGTAAAATATATTTCATAACTTTGCATAAAAAATTATTTCATGTTGGTCCACAAGGACTATTGAATGCAGTAAGATTGAGATTTTGGGCTTTAGGAGGTAGAAACCTAGCTAGGAAAACGGTTCATACTTGTGTGGTGTGTTTCAAGTGTAAACCAATTCCCTATTCTCAAATAATGGGCAATCTTCCATATGAAAGAGTAAATATGGCCCCTCCATTCAGTATAACTGGACTAGATTTGGGAGGTCCATATTTTGTAACTTACAAGCACCAGAGAAAGGGCGTTTTGAATAAAATTTATGTTTGTGTTTGCATTTGCTTTGTGACTCGTGCCATCCACCTAGAAATTCTTTCCGATTTGACTTCGGATGCAATAATTGCGACCCTTAAGAGATTCATGTCTAGGCGAGGAAAATGTTCCAAAATTTTTACGGATAATGCAACAAATTTTGTTGGTGCGAATTCTCAACTAAAGGCATTTTATAAGACCCTTAACTTTCCAAATTAAAATCTGGCGGCATATTTCACTGAGGAAGGTATTGAATGGAATTTTATTCCACCAAGGGCCCCACATATGGGAGGTCTTTGGGAGGCGGGCATAAAGTCAGTGAAATATCACCTCAAGCGAGCACTGGGAAGATCCCGACTCACATACGAGGAGCTTGAAACAGTGATTATTCAGGGGGGGAGGAATTTTAAATTCCAGGCCCCTTACACCAATATCCAATGATTTTGATAACTTTGAGGTATTAACGCCTGCACATTCCTTGATTGGTAGATCAATTAATTCTATTCTTGAGCCCATAGTAATTAATATTAATGATAATAGATTAAGCCGTTGGCAGAAAACAACAAGGGTAATTCAGGTAGTTTGGAAAAAATGGAGTACCGATTATCTGAATACTCTTCAACAGAAAGGAAAGTGGATGATCGAGAAGGACAATATAATTTGTGGTACAATGGTAATTGTAAAGGAGGGGATTTTATACCAGTTTGCAACTGGCTTTTAGTGCTTGTCGTTGAGATCTATCATGGTTCTGATGGTAAAGTCAGAATTAAAACAAAGACAGGAGAATTTTAGAGGCCCATAACTAAGATCTGTATTCTACCTATAGATGTAAATAGTTAAGGTCAATTTCCATTTAAGAAATTATGTGTTCATTTTTAAATTGTGCTATTGTAATTTTAACTTGTTTTTTTTTACTGAAAATTTATAGTACCTTTTATATGTATAATAATTTTGAAAACAATTGTGTAATTTTTGTGAAACTTGTTGTGAATTGTGAAACTATATTGTGCCATTGTTGAATATTAATATTGCAAGACCGGGGGTATGTTCGAGCATGCGCAGTGGGCGCCGCGCGGTGTTGATTAAGTGTATTTAGCGAAACGAGGATTAAGAGTTTTCAGAGAGATCAGACGAGCGAGAGCGTGGAATTACGGTGCCCATCGTAAGTATTCAGACATACACTCCGAGCAACCGAGTGTGAAAATAAAAGAGTTGTGTAAACATCCTCATCTGGTTTCCTGAGAAAAAAACACATAGGGACCACTCCCCAACAGGTGTCTTAATGGAATACGAAAATATTTGAAATCTCGAATTTAATCAAAAGAAAGACAATGTTTCTATTGTATAAAAGTCTTTCAATATCAGTACTAATTTATGCTTCTGAAATTTGATGCATGTCTGGAACAGAAGAGAACATGATAAGTATCTTCGAAAGAAAGATTTTAAGATTTATTTTTGGAGGAGTTCAAGAAAATGGCACGTGGTAAAGAAGATCAAATTTAGAATATCATTCATATGTAGAATCTGACATCGTTAACTATAAGTACAACGAATTAAATGAGCAGGCCACATTGTCAGAATGGACGAAGACCGCACCACTGAAAAAGTCTTGAATGCCCAATCAATTCGCACTCGGAGAAAAGGCAGGCCAAAAAGTAATATGAATTGATGGCCTAGAAAACGGTCTTCTAATTTTGAAAACTAAAAAGTGCAGAAGGCTAGCGTGGAGCGTAGGGCTAGCGTATCTATCTCCACCTCCACAATTTAGGCATAGAACCAGAGGGGAGGAAAATATTCTCCAGCCCCTGCACTCGTGGTTTCTGCTGCGAACGTCCACAAGACTTTCGGAGCCACTGATTTAATGAGCACGTACTCCGTGTGTACTCGGAGGGTATTTGGTGGCATCGGGCATAGAACCCATGCCCTGTGGTCTGATGCTGTAGCCTCTAGGCTACCCACGGCCATCCTTCTTGAGAAGGCCTATACCCACCCTGGGCTGTCGAGCCACTGAGGAAGGAAGTGTATTCATAAAGGATGTCACGAAACGCGACGCCAAGCGAACACGGAGTGAAAGAGAAAATCCTATTAGTTCTAGGAAAAATGAAACAGAAAATCCGTATCATTTACTTAATTCAGTGCATCTCAAACTTTCAATATTCGCGACCCAATATTCTATCCTAAATTTCATTGCGACCCCCCTCCTTCCATACAATAACAAAGTACTGAATTCAATAATACTTAGTTTAACACTAAACCTACAATACGACTTTAAACCTCTTAAGTGACACCGACGTATATAAACGTCTCGCTCGGCCTAAGTATTAATTTTCTGGACGTATATATGCGTCATTCCGAAGCACGATCTTTTCTGTGTGCTACTGTCCATAAAATTATTCCGAAGGCTTTGGAATGCAATAAAAGGACTTGGACAGTGTGTTGGCGAAGGATTTACTTATTTCACAGGATTTGCTTATTTATCCCTTTACTCCACTCCCCCGTCAAAAAAATATCCCCTATGAGCATCTACGTGGAGAACGGTGGCATTGGGAAGCAAGTCGCGTAAATTTTATTGGGCAATTAAGGGATTCAATATAAACCGTACAAATTCAAGACAAGTTTTCATACAAACCCATTAGGTCCCTGTTAATTATCAAAAACGTGTTCTTAACTTAATATTGTTAAATTAATTATGAAGTACATTGTGTAGACTGATAGATTTATAAGTGCATTGTATCAGTGTAAATGTGTATTTTGTTTTTTATTATGTCAGAATGCATTTTGTTTGTTATTTACAGTGAATTAACAATTTCTTAAAATCTTTTGTTTTAGATTTTTTAATATGCTCGCGCCCCTCGTAGAGTTATCACGCCCCCTAAGGGGGTGCGCCCCACAGTTTGAGAAACGCTGGCTTAAGTGATAACTAGTGTTCTTTTGAAAATATGTAAAATTGACACCCTTCATCACATCATTAGATACTCTCTGACCCCAAATTACACAACCTTTACAGTTCTATCACTAACATCATCTTACATAGTCGTGTTCTTAATTAGAATCACAAATCGGACAAAAGGACTTTGCTAGTTTAGTTATAATAAACGTAATTTTTTTAGGAACGGTTTTGAGAAAATTAAGTCACCTCACTTTGACTCTCCAAGTGAAAAGTAAAACGTTCCATGTTACCCTTGGCAAGTTATTTCAAAAGATATATAATATAATTAAGATTTCAAAATTGTACAGCACTTGCTACTTTTCATTCTACAACAATAATCTTCATTTTAAAACTGAATACCGAAACAATATTTGTGTGCACTCGAAGATTCTGAGAAATGAAACAAGGAGAACTGGAGCGGTGATGAAAAAAATAAACAAAAAACAGAGATAAAGCGAGATGCATAGGGATGTGCTACAACAACAACGAGGATGCAATTGCACAGAACGGTAATAATCTCTAGGTATTGAAATCTATCCGTCTCACTCATATCGAACAGTTCTCGAGATAAACATTGCAGCCTCATAACTGTCTTAAAAATTCTTAGTAGTTATTCCATTCTTTCTTGAATTTCTGGTTACGTATAAAGAACCAAAATGAACCAACATAAAATTGCTTATTTTCTGTTCGAATTTTCCTTTAATCCGATGCCAATTATAAGAGAACTTTTTACTGTTACTAGTGAGTGAATATTGACGTCGCACTGTTCAGCTACACGAGGGCTTTCGGCGACGGATCTCGTCATTTTGAACCATGATGAAGTGACTAGGACGACACCTGAAATGGCATCCACCTCTCCTACCTACCACATCACACCAATAGAAGGATGTTTGAGCTCTCGACAGATTTAACATGCATCGTTCCCCTACAAGATGGGTCTTCAGCTGCACTAGGCTCGAACTCACGACACGCCGGCCACGAGTTCGTTACCTTGGACACTAAGCTACCACGGCGGCCCATTTTATTCTAGGCGAAAGCAGGCATTTGAAAAAAAGTCAGGTACAATCTATTAATAGCCAAGACAATAGGTTTTAATTTTTTTCCAAATAGGCTGTATGTTGCCAACTTGGCCTTTACAGACACGGCAAGTCCCCAAATAAGAAAGCAATTTCATGATGGCACGATCTATTGCCGGCTCTCGCTACCGAATTTTGATTAATTTCAATTCAAGCTATCGCCGGATTAAGGACAGCGATCTAAGATGGATAAATCGATTTTTTCGAGTAAAAAAAAATCGATTTTTTAAATCGTTATTTTTCTTTGAATCGATTCAGTAAATCAATATTTCATCTAAAAAATCGACATTCGATTTTTTTCTGTTTTGGTAAAAACCTTAAAATTATTTACAACTAGCTGGTATACACGTTCTTCACACAGGTGAATTGAAAAATTAAACAACACAGAATGAAGGATATAGAAGTTTTTAATGAGTTAATTTTACGTGAATTGCAAATTAAACAAAAAAAGCTTTTTGCATATCTCAGCTAAACAAAAAAAAAAAAAAAAAAAAAAAAAGAAGAAAAATAACATCTTTGTTAAATTTTAAGTATGTAGATCTAATAGCTGATAAAAAGGTTTTTTTTTGTTTATAATTCCCCGTAACACTCTTGAGGGTCGATTTTTGAAAATACCTCCCTAAGCTGATCTCTGCTCAGCAAAAGTAACACATTGTTAAAAGTTTTGCATAATGAACGCTTAAAATAGTTTAAATAATATATATCTGCAAGTGTAATGCATTAATATTACTTTCTGTTGTACTTATTTTATGTTAAAACTGTAATATTCACAAGCAACGCCATTTCTTAAATTATAATGGCGATTCAATGAAAAACATAGCGAAATGTTGACGATAGAGTCAAGTTGGCAAATGTCTAGCAACTGTCATAGCTCGAGCTTTATTAGAGCTTTGTAAGACCCGCCGTGTAGGGGAGCGATACACGTTAATGCTTCTTTATCTACCGCATTATGATTTACTGCAATATTTTTTTGGGTCACTACATTGAAAATTAAGGGATATACATAAACAAAATACTCCACTTTGGGAAATTTAATCCGTTAGAGCTAATAAGTTAATTAAAGATATTCCACCGTAAAATTAATTATGTACACGGTTCACTTAAAACAAACAGTCAAATCGTTTTCTAAGTTCTTCATAAACATACAAAACTATAAGACACTTAAATTTTGACATTAACTAGTTTTCGGAACAAAGATAATAGTCTTCGCAATCCGCTCAAAACGCAATATCTGCTACAAAACTATTCGGCTTCCCCGCTAAAATACTCATCGTAGAACTCTTGCTGCCATATATTTTGGAAGAGTGGATTTCAAAGAATATTCCTGCTAAGTATTGGTAGAATATTCCTGCTAAGTTGGTGCGGTGTGGTAGTTAGGAGAAGGGGATGCCAGCTCATGTGTCGTCCACGTCACTTGACCATGGTTGAAAATTACGTGGTCCGTCGCCAAAAGCCCTCGTGTAGCTGAACAGTGCGACGTTAATATTCACTGACTCACTCACTACAAAAAATACAGTACAGTAGTTATTGCATTTTTAAGTATAAAAATAATTATATGTGCCTATTCAATTAAAATCATAGCGTTATAATTAACTACTAGCCACAAACAAATTTTGAAAATTTGTCCAAACGAAGTAGCGTGACAGAGAAAGTTTATTTACTTTAAGTATCAGAAGGGATAAAAGTATTTATTTTGAATAAAGTTCAATTTCTTACTACCAAATGTGCATAATAAAATCATAAAAAAATATTCAAATAAAGAGAGATTTATAGCAACCTCTCCCTTCAAAACTTAGTTTTATTCTGAAATAAAAAAAATTAGGGATTACGCTGATTACAAGAATAAATTTGAAGCGAGCGCCTTGCGTAGCCAAAACAAAAAGGGTGTCTTCACAAACAAAATATACATATATGCTGTCGTTGGCTTTTTTGCAGAGCTCGCCAGAATTGCTTGCAGATGGCAGAATTTTTCTTATTTACTTGACGAATATCGTTATATTTTGGACACTTCGCACAATATTGATATAAATTATAGCCTATGCTATAAATTATATCCTATGTGTTATTCTAATGTATAAGCTATATTACTGTAAAGTTTCATTAAAATCCATTCAGTTGTTTTTGCGTGAAAGACGACCAAACATCCAAATAAACTTTTGCATTTATAATATACTATATCTAGATTAGTTGAATGTACGATCTTTAAAACCCGTAATATTACGGTGTTGGAGGTTTAAGGATTAATTACTCAAAAACTCGTGAGATGCCCCTGTGTGGGCTTAGTTTCCTTCTTAATAATAAGCTCTTTAATAAATAAAATAAAAGTTACGTTTGTAATCTTTGACTTTTTGTATTTGTTGATATTGCGTCATTTGTTTATGCCTTGATTAGCTGACTGTCGTAGTGTATTGTGATTAGCGAAATAAATATTTATTTTTATGTAGTGTTTGTTACGGAATAATAAGTAATTGAGGGTAAGTAAATCGCTGTAAGTATCGTGGGATCATCCGTTCCTTGTGAGCGCCTTTTTCGATTGCCGACAACATCGCAAATGATGAGTGGAACCGCTTGGATCCCAGTAGACTTGACAGACAATTGTTTTTAAAAAGCTTAGATATTAAGCATTGGGAGCTATAAACTACATTATCTATTTTCTAAACTTTTTAATGGATATAACAAATACATTTAGAAAATAAATATCTTCTTTTATACCTGATCCTTTGATATGGTACTAAAAATAATTTTAATTGTCGAATTCCCTGAACTAAAAAAATCCCTGATTTTACAGATATGAGATCGATTATTATGGTATCTTTCTTGTTTTTCATAAAATGGATTTATATTTACATTGTAAATGCAAACTTGAAAAAAAAATCAATTTTTTAGAAATCGATCTTTTTGACCTCGATTTTTATGTGAATCTATTCATCAGGTTACGATTCGAATTGATTTAAAAATCGATCTTTTTCGGAAAGAATCGCCATCCCTACACCGGATGCTAAATATTGCTGTGATTTAATTTTGCCGAGAGTACCAGAGCCAAATTGATATTCAAGGGTTCTTTAACATGCCACACAATAATATGATATACGTGCCAACGGGTTTTGAATGGTTAAAAAGCAGATAATTTTTTGGACAATAATATTATTTAGCAAACAATATTTTAAAAAATTATATTATTCTCTCAAAATATATTGTGTTGCGGTCACCTAGAGGAGGAATTAGATCCAGACTTCTTCAAATTCCATTACTTTAACCATCTAATTACAGAACCTCAGAAGACTTTCATTAATCAATTATCCTATCATTTATGCCCTCTACCTACCTGTATCACCAGTCGAGCCGTTTCAAGCAGTAAAAACATTTCTATTTGTTACGATGTTGTAACTCAGAGAAGAACAAACATTAATAAAAACATATCACTGCCGGGAAGAAACGAAACACGAACCTGTACAAATCTCCTTTTTTTCGATCAGTATTTTCCTACAGCTTTGTTTGACATCCCCGTATGGATAACTCGACGGAGAACGGTTTCCTTCTCCGCTGACGATGACGAAACTGTTGCAAATGTCATAACCGGGCCTCACCAAGATCGATTCGAATGTCCATTTAAAGGAATCGAGTGGGAAACAAAGATGTAGGGGCGGAGGAAATCGGCTAATGGAATGTTTGGGATGGAAGGGGAAATATTGTCTGGGAAGAACATTCCGTCTTCGTCATTCTTTCGGATTTGTTACTTGACGAAGAAAGCCATACGACGGGGGCAAGGGACATTTTTCTGAGAGGCGTGCGGTGGTCGTGTGTCTGAGAATGGAATTCTTGCGAGTTGTTTTGAGTTATAGAAGTTCTGCAATAATTCACTGAAGTCGTCCTGTTGTTACTGAGTTCACGTGTTTTCGCGTAAGCATACATAAATAAAACAGGAGATTGATTTCGGTGAGGGGGCATTGTTCTGAAGTTTCTGGATTCCAAAATTCAATAAATGAGAGGTATAATTGAAAAATATTACAGTCGGACACCCGATTGAACTAATTTATCGGGACCGAATTTTTGTGTTCGTTAAATCGCGGTTATTCGTTCTGTCGGTGTCCAAACAAAATATAATTTTTTTACATTTACCTTTGGAAATTCTACAATAAGCAACTACACCAAAAACATCCATAGTTAGAAATTTTACACTTTTTATTCAACAGTAAGAATTTCATTATCAATTTCTACATCAGAATCGCTATTGATTGGTTCCGACAATCACTAGTTTCCTGAACTTCATTAGCACAAATAAGCAGTCCGTCATGAAATGTAGTGTAATCATCAAAATCTTAAAATATTCCTCTGCGTTGCGTAGTGGGATGAGATAAGAAAGGAGTTTCATGTCCTGTTCAAAACTCACACAACAGGTTACAATCATGGCTTATTGTACCTGTTAAGTCTAATAACACTCTGCAACCATGGCCGTCGAAATTATCCACGAACAAGAAAAATCTTTTTTTTTCTGTTTCGAACAAAAAGGATATCATTTGGGAAAAAATACAATTTTTTCTAACACAAACAAAAAAACATTTTTTTTTACCAAGTTTTGACATAATTTGATAGTTCAGCATTTATTATTAGTTAAATAGGGGTTATTGTCTTCGTTTTAAGCAGCTAAAGAAAAAAAATTCGTTAAATCGGGGTCCGACTGTATTTAAGTTAAAGTAATAGATACTTTTTTAGATATAGAAGAAGACACACATACACTTCTTAAGAAAGAAGAGAAACGTATTAAATAAAAACCGTCAAATCAGTTGATAACAATGATAAGACATTCGTGGGTGGTGTTCCTATTCTTATTTCAATTTATTGTACAGTGCAGTAATATGCCACATCACTTTTTCATATGTTTTATGTTGTTTGTATAATTTTGTACAATAAAAAAATAAAGTATTTTTGAACAAATGGAAACAAATGCCTGATAGAACCACGGATTGATCCAAAAAAAGACTACACATTGATGTGTATTTTTCGAATGTGATTATTATTTATTTTACGTCTAAAACTAAAATAAACAGGTACATACTAATATTCACTTTTGGCAACTTTATATAGTCCTGTAAATGTTAAATAAAACTATTTTTTCATCCTTCTAAAATGAGTTTGGAAAATAATGAAAAACTCTTAAGATTATGTTAGGACTCTGAAACTCTTACAGCTTTTCTCTTTTCCAACTAAAAATGGGATAGTTACTATGACAACCAATGAATTAAAACTTTGTCACACGATTTGACGTTGCGTTAAGCTTTCAATCGAAAAAAAAAGTTTCTGATAAGTCGATATCTTAATGCCCTCGTTCTTGCCTGCAGCAGCAAAAACATTTTCCATTTACTCCTTATTTTGTTCAAAAAATAGGGTTTTTTTATTATTTGAAACGTATTTTTCTTTTAAAATGAGTTTCAAATTAATAAATAGGCACAAATAATTTTTACTTTTATTTTTGCCTATTTTTATCTATATTTTACGTATTTTGTAGGAAAGTAAACACCACTATCCCCAATAATGCAACTAACAATATCGGTTTAATTGAAAAGTAACTTTTTTCAACTCATATTCATCACTTTTAAACTGATGTTCTTACAAAAATAAATATCAAAGCAATATGCTCTGTAATTTTAGAGCAGATTTTCATAGGTTTGGTTGAATTGAACTATAAATTGTTATATTTGATGCTTTATATAATATTAACTTGCTTTATGGGCATTTTAATTATTAAGTTCAAATGTTCCTGAGCATTTTACTCTCTCTCTCAACTATCTATGTATATATATATATATATATATATATATATATATATATATATATATATATATATATATACTACTTGGAAATTAATGTAGTTATTTTGACACATATCCCTCTTCTATTATATAAGAAGTATTAATTGGGTATTTTTGGTTCTGTTAAATGCTGTATATCCATTTAGTTTTATTAATAGTTATCTGCACAAGGAAATTCTAAATTATACGGATTAACATCTTATTTTTCAGTTATTAGCTAGCTATTATTAAAGAATGTACTGCAAATATTTATATATTTTCAAGTATTATTTATTTTAATTACCTACATATTCAATTAATAGATGGCATAACAGTAGGTTTTAAAAAATATATATAATATATATATTCCCCCAAATAAGTTTTTGTTTTTAACCTTAGAGTTAAAGTGTATATTGCAAAGAAAAGTGTTCTTAATGTTACTTCTATAATTTGAGTATTTAGCTTTATTTATTTGGTTCTCTCTCATAATTACTTTAACAAAAATAATTTTATTCTTATTGTATGATGCAATTTTTCCAGCATATTATAGCTTTGAATTAGTATTTGGATATTGAATCTGGCAATAACTTGCTCATTGTTTATTGATTTGTCGGGATTTAAATATCTTTGAAAGCATTTCAGGTAAGATACATTTTTCTTAAAATGAATTTAAAACTTCTAACCATTTTTTTCAATGAGATTTCACTCAGTATTATAAACAGAAACAGTGGGTCGATTAATGAATACCAAGCTTTCTTGCGGACTTAAACACTGGGGTCTCGCTTCAGAAGGACCACCTTATCGGCCTCATGCGCCTTAGCGCTCAATGATCACGTATACTGGAATGGACACAGTAGGCCCTGGTCCTCATGGGCTGTTGCGGAACAGAAAAGAGGATGAAATTTATATATGAAAAAATGAAAAACAGTTTTCACAGTCAGCATTGCTTGATAAAATTGTAGCTTGCATTTGCTTAAGTTTCCAATCATTGTATGATTCTCTAATCTTAAATAATTATGAAAGGCAGAATAATCATACAAACAAACGGACGCGACAATTATAATCGTCATGTCCGTTCAGTCTCTAGTGGAGTAACAACTCACTCTCTTCGTATATGTAGTTTTTTGTACCTAAAGGACCCTTTTTAGCTTTATTATTAGTGTTTAGCATCGGTCTATAAGATGTTTCGTGGTACAGTTTTAAGGCAGCTTCCGCCATTTTGATTTCTTGAACGTAATGCTTACCCTAAGGAAATTCTACTTTCCTCTTCATACCTAGGCTCGTTACCTATTTTAATGCAGTACTGCAAGTATATCCAAGAGTTGGAAAAATGATGAAGGTTTCTAGAGGAAATTACATTTTACCTTCTAAATTTTGAAAATATTTTTATTTTCATTTTAGTGATTCATTAATATGCTTTTAGATTTTTAAAACATATTTTGAAATGCTTTCAAGCACCGGAGGAAAATGATGTGATTCGAGAGAAACCTTCTTTATTTTTGTTCTTTCGAATTCTTTTTATTTCATTCAAATCAAAGTATTAGTCTACTTTTTGAAAAGAAGAGTATAATTTCCGTAAGATTAATATTACGTTCACTAACTCCAAAAGGTCGGTAGACGGAGAAGCCTTAATTAAACATATCAAACGGTAATACTTTTTATTTTTTCAGATTTCTAGAAATCTCTATTTTTGAGGACGTGAGTGTCCTGCTTTAAAAAAGGCTGTCAAATATTCTCTTTAGAGCGACAAATTCGTTTAGGGATCCAAGCTCCCTAAATGTAATAATTTTCTTTAATTTTCGCGTGCTTAATAAAGCGTATTTTTCCGAATGGGTTTTCAACATCCTCGGATCGTCCCGAAAAGGGAATTCGATTCTGTTAATGAGGTTTTTGGCGGGTAATTATCGAGAAGGTTTTGCGATTCCGATCAAATGCTTCCGCTCGCAATTATACAAGAAGATGCGAGTTCGGAAGCGAGATTCTAATTTAATTTTAATTACTTGGGATTTCGAACACACGCACTTTGATTAGCGTAATTAGGTTCTCATTAGCAGATAAATTTTCCTTTGAAAGTTCATTAATTAAAATTTAATTTCCTCGTTACAACAAGAAAAAAAAAAGGCAACACCGATAACTCAATTTATTTCAAATTTAGGGCCCTTAAAATGGCGGATTTGTAGTTAAAAAGTATCAGTATTCGAATAAACAACATGACTAAACATACTTTTGATTGTACAATTTTGTACTTATTCTGATCTAGGAAGGATACTTGGCAGAAAACCCTTTCAAATTTTGCATTAAAAGCATTGTATTGTATAGCAATTAAGACACTAATAAATGTATACTTATTTATCATAATTGTATGTTTATAATTTCTCTTGTCCCAATAACTATAACGGAGCAGCAGAAGCCCCTTCTAGCGACCACTGAATTTTCGTACAGGCCAAGTGAGGAAAAGTGTTGTCACTAAAGTTAGCCTTTGCCCTTAAGTTTTTAATTATGATTGTTGTCTTTGGGAAACTTAACCTAAATTAAAAAATAATTGTTATACTAAAAGAGACTTCATTGAACCCAACTCCAAATTTACTCCATTTAGTTTAATCTTTAAAATCCGATGTTTTACAATTACTCTTAATCTCGGGGTCGTGGGTTCTAGCCTCCCATTGGACGTCAATTCTAGAGCATTGTACAATAAAGATTAAACTAAATACAGTTAATTCGAGATTGGGTTCAATGAAGTCTATTTTAGTGTAACACTTAATTTTAATTTAGGTTAAGTTTCATAAAGACAACAGATCTTTCTCTTCATAAGCTCAATAGCCTTTGCAGTGGACTAACTGATCCTCCTCCAGTTGACCCTATCAGTCAGAAAGGCCTTCCATTGGTTCCCGTTAGTTTGAGGTCCTTTTCAACACCGTCTAACCATCATCCAGTCATTGTTTTCTTGAATAAGTACCAAAGATTTTCTTTAAGATTTTTCTTTTAAAAAGGAGCAATTTTTTTCCTCTGCTTCATTGAGGGTCCAATATTCACTTCCATACGAAGAAATAGGACTGATTAAAGTTTTATATATTTTCCACTTGGTGTTTATAGAAATAAACTAAGACTTCAGTTGGTTTCTAAGGACATGGAAACTACTATTAGCCAAACAAATTCTATTGTTTATATCAATTTTCAGATCGTTGCTACATGAGATCAGAGTTCCTAAGTAAGTAAACTGTTTTACAGTTTCAAAAGTATAGTTACCTATCTTCAAAGGAGACAAATCCAGAAATTTATTAATTGAAATCAAAATTTTTGCTTTGTCCGTGTTAATAACAAGTCTAATTTCTTTTGCTGCATTCTCAGCGCTAGAAAAGCGTTTATTACAGAGCTTTTTGATCTTCCAGTGATATTGTTACATTGATCCGGAGTTCAACGATTTTGTGCTAATCAGTTGCAAAGAACAAGACAGTTCTTTAAGAGCAAAGAGAATTTATTGTAGAAAATCTAATCCCTTAAATACAAGATTGAGCAGCAATATTCACAAAATAAATCTCAGAAATGTCTTCACACCTTCAACAGCCCTCATACACAACTATTGGCGTCTAAAATACACGTATATAAAAGATTATTCACAAGCAATCACTCATTCAACAGCCGAAGTAATCACTAATCGCTTCAACAATCAGAGCAATACTAACCGATTGCTAGTCGAAACCAGACTGACTGACTTTCGGCAAGCTTTTTCTCTATTTATATCCCTCACGGATTTTTCGAGAAAAACACGCTTGCGTCATAGGTCTTGAAATTAGTGGGTTTCTCTACTAATTTCTAGAAGGATCCAGAGGGTTTCGAACCCGCCAAAAAATGGTCGCCGACATGATCGCCAAGTCGTCAAAATGGTCATCAAAGTTGCCAACTTGGTCGCCAAAAATGACGGCAACTTGGCCCTATCGCCAAGATTTCGCCAAGTTCCCATTGAATCAGCATTATAACGTAAGGGATGGCGTTTGCTTGTGAATATTACAATTTTGTCGTAAATTAAATCTAATTTAGAGTAAGATAAAGGCATTACATCCAAGTAAAAATTACTTACACTATTTGACACAAAATTCGTAACAATATCTATATCATCGGCAAAGGCAAGAAGTTGAACAAAGACAACAAATCAGGGCGTAGCTACCGCCGTATCAATGTTACAGGAGCTCTAACATATGAAAAAAAAGAGTGTATCATGTCAAGGTTTTCAAAGAATTTTGATACAGGGCCCACACAGTACTAGCTACGTCGGTGCAACAAATATTAATAAAAACTTAAGGGCAAGGAACATGAATGGATTTATTATAGCGACCACTTTTTTTCCTAACCAGCTCTCTACTACTGCGATCGCTAGATGGCGCTTATGCTGCTTGGGAGAGTCAGTTACAGTTATTTCGTCAAGAAGTATTAGATGTTTATTTATTTATTTTTTTTAAAAAAAAATGATTAACATGAGACGCAAAATTAAAGTTAAAAATATTCTTGGATTTCTCGAAAAATTCAATTCAACTTAATTTTTATCGAGACTATTAAAAAAAAGAAAATTTGCACGCACTAGACATTCCTGTTCAAAAATATTTCCTAAAAAACACTTTTATGACTCATATAATTTTAAATGTTTTTGGAGCCCTCCAAAACTTCATTACCTTAGAATTTCTGTAATGGAATTTATTTAAAAAAGGTGTAGTTTTTGATTCTCAATTATACTTCCGGAATTGCAAAAGAATTATAATGCAAAAAAAAAAAATGACTTTTAGGATAAAACTGGTCTTTTTAGAACCTGTTCCTAAATCTCTAGGAACAATTTCTGACTGGATAAAGTCTAACAATGGCTAACGTTTTGACTCCTGACTGACAGACTGCTAATTGAGTCAGAAAGGAGTGCCTTGAAGAAATCTCGCTTTCACCATTCAACGAACCTGTAAAGGAAACGGCCGTTGTAATCCCTTCAAAAGAAAGCCCTGTCCCTGTCTAACGTGCCTAACAGTTTCATGGTTTTAATCTATGCGCCTGTCATCCTGTCAACCTTTTTGCTTTCTAATTTAAATTAATAGTAATTTAAAATTTTATTGAAATTTTAAATCTATATGAAAATGGAATAAAACGCTATGTGGAGATTAATTTAAAAATGTTCATTTTTTAGAATATGAGACAGGTTAGAAAACAAACTATTCTTATTGCGGCAACAAATTGAAAAAAAAAACAACGACTCGTTGGTGGGTTGGAAATTTTGGCATTGAACCTTCTTGAGAATATATTGCCCTGAGAATGAAAGGATATTCCTTTCTAGCAAATAAAAGAACTTAAAAGTCTCTAACAATGAGCAACATAAAGAGATTAAAAATCTTTTTGCCCCAAAGCTAAATGTTTGTGGTTGGGGATTCTCTCCAACTAAGCAATTTAAAGTCAGTGTATGATTTAAAATGCTTAGAACGAGCTGAAGAGCAAAGCATTCAATCAAGATGTTTCCTGAGGTCACTATACAAACACAATGGTTATAGAATGGGAAATCTCCAGAAAACAAGCAAAAAAAAAAGTCAATTTCTACATATGTCTACAAAGAAAAATTTTATTTTAATTACTTTTCATTAAATAATTACAATTAATATAAATATGCATATACATAGGATCGAATCACACTATTAAGTGGCAAAATGGAAAGCTATTTTCCTTGTAAATTTCCATTTTCCTTTCTGTATAGGGCGTTGGATTATTTTTGTTTGTTACTATTTATTAATTAATTAAATTAAACTATTCCAATAAAATAGTATAGCAAAAGTAAATCACGTTCTCAGATATTAGGCCATCCCAAGTGGGATTCGGGGCCATGAGCTTTGGATTAGAAGCCAAACGCGCTATCCATTGCTCTACAGGGACACAGAGAGCGTTTTTCCCTTTTATACATGGCGTTGGACTATTATTTTTGCTTTTTACTATTTAATCTATTAATTAAATTTAATTAATGAATTAATATTTGAAAACACTGAATTAACATCCATTGTCCTCCACTACAAGTTTTAAAAAATGTATTTGAACTTGAGGGGATGAATGAAAAGTATTTTATAAAAGAGTGAAAATTTTAACAAGATATATATATAGGGAGAGTGTGAACTAATAGTAGGAATTAAAAAAAGGTTGATTTGTAAGTCTCGTATGTCCAATTCGCGAACATGTTAACGTCTTTACTTCTAAATCATAGCAGCTTTCATGAGAATTTATAGGTTTTTGACGTGATGCTGTTTATTATTAGTCTTAAAATCCCATTGATCTGATCAATCATTTAGGAGAGTGGTGCGGTGATCATCCAGGGAAGAAACTACACAGATATATAGATTTCTATATTTCTGCAGAAATTGTGCAGCCCTTTAACAGAGAAAGAGTGCACGTAAGGTCAGAAGCCAATGTGTTAAGTCTAAAAGAAGGCGCTTGCCGCAAAATGCCTCCATTTCGGTTTTATTGATTTGCGTGAACTCAATGATTCAATGAGTTTTTTTAGCAATTATACAATTGTTTACAAAAATGTAAAACCGCCATAGAAAAATTAGATTTACGGATTTCTGTAACAATAGCATATTTCATTAACTAACAAAAAAATTTACAAGGTATTTTTTATACTAAAATCAGTATTTTGTAGCACCTTCTTTGTTTTTATTCACTGCTTCAATCCTGTTGATTGTTATAGATGGTATGATCACGATTCTCGTTGAATAATGATCACGCGCAGTTGCTTTTCAAGGTCGATCGCCTCTTTTCAATGACGGTCACATGATAAAGACAAACACGTGATCTCCATTGAATTCAAAACAGACATCCAACTAACTGTACCTGTTGTTCTATTTATAAACCTTAGATAAAATTTCAAATTTCAGATTTGAATAAAGGTGTTCAAATGTTATAAAAAATTTCTTAAAAAAGGTTTTAAAATTAAAAAAAAAATCTTATCATATGCATGCATTTTTAAAATAAAATGCATTTTGTATACCTATCTGCTTTATTATTGTTGACAAATATGTACTTTTTAAGAAAATATTTCTGCAAAGAGCAAAAGTTGGCAACAACAAAGAGCATGAACTGATTAGCTGGAAACACATGATTGCTTTTATCGTGTGACTGTGACGTCACATGAGATTTTGAACAGATTGGCAAGAAACACGTGATTGTCCTTATTATGTGACTATGCCGTCATAGAAATTTAGCCCCTACCGTAGATTTTCTCGAAATTTTAAATTTATCAACAGCTTGATGAGCCGCTGTTTTGTCTTGAACTTATTTCACTTTCAAGAACGATATTTTTATGTACGGTCACTATTTCTGCCCTTTTTGCAACAATAAGTAAAATTTTTTTAAAAACCTTTTTACAATAAGCACGCACACAACATCACTGCCTACAGCAAAATCTAGTACTGGAATAACGATAAACGAGAAGGGCACGTTATTTATAACAACCGAATGCAACTGGGGAAATCGGTAGAAGAGAAGACCGCATAATCTGACAATGATCAACAGTGTTCAAATAATGAAAATAAGCTGTTGGTTTTATCCTATTTAAAACGACTGTGTGTTGATGTTATTACGTTGATATCATCGTATTCAATATACAATCCGGAAAATTGAATTTCAATCTTTGTTTATTCATAATTTATCAAAGCGTTTAAATTTTAGAAATATTTTTTAAAGTATTTCTGATTATAAGCTATAAAAATATTCCAGACGTTGAATTTTCTTAAAATATTTTTTGGAACTATATATATTTCCTGAAAAAATAATGCACCTGTGAACATCTCAACAGAAGTATTTATGACACACATTGATGTGAATCTAACCCATTATTCTATTACCATGCAATACATTAGAATATGTATTATCTGCTGAAGTATCAAGGAACTTATATCGGGCTTATATCAAGGAACATTGTGCATGTTTATATTCCCTTGAATTGTACGATTTTATAAATCAAGTATAAAGCACTTTCATATAGCATTGATAACTCAATCTATACCAAACTTTTAAATACCGAAGTACCAATCTTTTAAACAACAGGTAGATAATAAAATTCATTGAGAAAGAGAGAGGAAGGGGTGCAAAAGAGAGAGAAAAAAAACAAAAAGAGAAAAATAAAAATCACGTTTTTATTGTTTTTTTATTCAAAAGTCCGAAATTGTGCTTTTAATCGGCGACGCGTTGTCATTAAGGGGCCTAATCCCGAAAGTGGAAGAAGGGGACTGGCACCCCTCGAGGGTGTGTGCGGTAAGTGAGGGCGTCATTGTGGAAATGCAATTGTCGTGTTGGAGTAGATCGTCTGCAGTCATTCGCATAATTGTCGTTCCTTTTGTGGCCAGGGGAACGAGAGTTGGGCAAATATTTGAGGCTTGATATGCTAATATTCTGTTTGTTAAAATTCCTGAGAACTGTTACCTTCCACAGATGTGTTAATGTATCTAACAAAATCGCTGTGTTGAATCATAGGAGATACCACATCCAGTAGCGTAGCTTACACCCCCCAGCCCCCGCATTGAGGGATGGCCCAGGATTCTAGGGGGCCCACAGCGTGGCTGACACTAAGTACGGCTTGGGCCCAAGATCTGACTTAGAAGGGGGGGTAATATTTTCGGTTATTCCACTGACACTCCCTTGTCTACACCGGAGGTAGATTTAGCAGTATTGTAGACTTCAGTGGTAGAGAGAGAGAAAAAAATAAATCGATGAAAAATATAAGTAGATTTATATATATATATATATATATATATATATATATATATATATATATATATATATATATATGTGGCATGCAGCCAAAAGCAAATCCAAGCAGTCTTCGCGCGCAGGCGCAGCTAACTAAAACACGAACTGAAACTATGGAACTTTGAAGAGAGATGAAAAAAGCGAGCAGAAGAAAACGAGAGAGGTGCGCGAGCAGGCGTTACCTTCTGCATATCATCGTCAAACTTATCTGTTAAAATAGCTACCTTTTTAATTAATTTTTGTTTAATTTTAAAATAAATGTGAAGTAAGACAAACGTCTTGGACCCCTTGTTGTCTCCCACAAATTATGGGGGCTCGGCCGCGATCGATAAAATTTCGATTTTGAACCATAGTCTGGACAATGAACAAAAGCGTCCGTGAAGGAGACGCTCCGCCATTTTTTTTGGAAACTTCGTTCAACCTGTGTAGAGGTTTGAACTCAGCATGAATACTCCGCCTGTGTAGAGGCCGGGATTTGGAAACTTCGTTCAACCTGTGTAGAGGTTTGAACTCAGCATAAATATTCCGCCTGTGTAGAGGTTGGAACTGTTGAATAAAATAACCTGTGTAGAGGTGTATTTTTCAACGAACCATCGACAAATATTCCGCCTGTGTAGAGGTTGGAACCCATCGACGAAAATTCCGCCTGTGTAGAGGTTGGAACCACTCACATATTACCTGCGAAGAGGTGAAATCAGTGGAATCGAAATTTTTCTTCAATTATTGGATACATCGTACGTGCGAGCAACAAGGGAGCTAGAAAAAAAAGGTAGGATCTTTCCATATTTTTCTAAAATGTATAAAAACGCTCTTAAAGAGGATCTCATAAGAGTTGTTGAGGATCTAGACGGTACTGTGGAGAGTACGGACACCATAGCTAATCTAAAGACTAAAATTGAGAACAGTAGTACATTTGAAAGTGATCCAGATTTCGTTAAAACTTTAATTCAAAACTGTATAGATGAGAGAGTATCGCGAAACGAAAGAGAGGTAACTTTAGAAAAACAGAAAATTGAGCTCGCGAAACTTCAGTTAGCAAAATTAGAAAAAGAAATCGAACTTCAAACGGCTAAAAATGAAGCATTAAGTTTAAATCCTGCAGCTAAAGTCGAAGATAAACAGTTCGAAACTAACATAGAAAATATGATAAAAAGTATTAGAACTTTATCTCTTCCTGTTCCCACCAGATCTGAAAATTTTAATCTGTTCTTCCAATCATTAGAACGCGCATTTTTAACCAAGAAAATAAATGACGAATATAAATCTGAAATTTTAATAAATCTTCTGGGCGAAAGAGCTCATAATGTCTTATTGTATATTAAAGAAGAGGAATTAAATGACTATGAAAAACTAAAATCTATAGTACTCAGAGAATTCCAATTAACCCCTCGCGAGTGTTTAAACTCATTTAAAAATGCTGTAAAATCATCAGGCGAGACATACATCCAATTTGCTGCAAGATTGACTGCAAACTTCCAATATTATTGTTCGTTAAGAAAAGTTAATTCCTTTGAATCTCTATGTGATCTTATAATTTCTGATAAATTATTTGAAACTTTAAATAAGGAAACTGCAACTCATATTGGCATTCGAGAAGCAGAAGATTGGTTTAGGCCTATTGATTTAGCTAAAGAGTGCGATATTTATATTTCATCTAGAAGCGGATCACATAAAGAAATTCCTATTACTTATGGATATACCCAAGACCCCTTTAAAAATAGATCACAAAACTTTAAACCAAAGATTAAAGAGAATTATCCCCAATATCTTGAAAGAGAAAATAAAAATTGCTTTATATGCGGTGATTCATCTCATTACGCAAGAGACTGTGAGAAGCCTTTTAAACCTAAAGAATCTAACGACCACATCCATAATAGAATAAACGTGAATACTTTGAAAGTCGAGAGCGAAAAACAAAATAGCGATGAATTTGCAAATCTTCAATATGCAAGCATTTTTGTAGAAAATCAGCCCGTAACAGCCTTGATTGATTCAGGTTGCCAGATTCCAGTTTTAAATTCCTCACTAATTAGAGTGAACCAGCCTTCCGAAGAAATAATAACATTAAGTTCATGTTTTGGCGAACAGCGAATGGTAGAAGTTAAAACCATAAATATTTCTCTTAATCAACTCTCTCCCGGTCTAAGTGTTCGAACGGCAATATCACCGACCTTGACCGAAGAATTTATTATACATCCCAATGTATATGATGAAATAAAGAAACTAGGCCACGCAAAGAGCGATGTTTTATTGAGTGAAAGTGAATCCTCTTTGGGTGCAGATTTGGGTGTTCATTTTAATTCAAATGTTTCTGTTTCAAATGTGATAGAAAACTCTAGTTATGATTTGTCATATGTTAAAAACTTTAATACTAGAAATGATTTGAGTTCTCTAATTAAGGATTATAAATGTAATAAAATTAAGAGTACTAAGTTAAAATTGAGTATTATAAGAGAAAAATGTTCTGATATAGTATTGTGTAAGAAAGTAAATGGTGCCATGAAAACGAGTTCCGTGGACTTCATCTCCCGCTCACCAACCCCTTCACCTATGGAACGTAATTATAGACGGTTTGTGTTGCTCCGGAAAATCTTTGAGCCCTGGCAGTGGAAACGAAGGAAAAAGAGAAATCGTTTTGAACAGACGTCCAGAACTCTAGAGAGGAAAATATCGATGCGTTCAACCAAAGATCAACTTGTTAAAAAAGACGTTCTTATGCCTGTGAAACACAATGTTTTCCTGTGGAACCTTCCGGATGTCGAAGAGGTGCCTTCGCATGATGGAGAAACTGTCTAGTTCAGAAAAATTATGATATGTTAAATCTCTATGTATTTGTCGTATAGTCCTTGTCTGTTCCGTTTTTTTTGTTTATTTCAGATTCTCCTCTGGTCTCGATGAAAAAGGAAAAAAGGAGGAAGTACCGCTGCGGTCAGCGTACAGTCAGGCTGGCCGTTGTGGCATGCAGCCAAAAGCAAAGCCAAGCAGTCTTCGCGGGCAGGCGCAGCTAACTAAAACACGAACTGAAACTATGGAACTTTGAAGAGAGATGAAAAAAGCGATCAGAAGAGAACGAGAGAGGTGCGCGAGCAGGCGTTACCTTCTGCATATCATCGTCAAACTTATCTGTTAAAATAGCTACCTTTTTAATTAATTTTTGTTTAATTTTAAAATAAATGTGAAGTAAGACAAACGTCTTGGACCCCTTGTTGTCTCCCCCCACACACATATATATATATATATATATATATATATATATAATGATTATAAAAAAATATTTTTTGCTTATATATGTATATGGGCTTTTAGAGACAACTCAATTCAAGAATATGGGGTGAAATTATGAATGCTAGAATTTTTTAAGACATGCTCTCAAGAATAATGTGAAAAACAATACAATTGTCTTAGTAACGTTAAGAGAGACAAAATTTAAAGTACTTTCGACGGCAAATCTACTTTGTTTTATTGAAGTGTGATAAACTATAGATGGCTTTGAAAGGATATTCACAGCACGTATAACTGCGACGCTAGGCAAGTACTAACAAAAAATAAAACCAGCTGTGGCATTCATCATAACACGAATTTATTTCCAAATGACGTTACATTCCGCATGTCTTCAATTCAGAACTTAGACAGCTAGACATTCAAGCATCCCATTCTGCCGCAACTTTTTATGAAGGGGTTATGCCGAATGTCTGCAAATCTGTGTGGTAACGAGATATCTGTGTAAAACAATATACACTAATTAACGAACGACAGCGAATTTCTCTACCTGACGTCATACGGTAAAAAGATGGTGACTTCTTCCATGTGGTTTTTTTTAAACATTTTTTCATTCAACACTTTAGTGGCAGAAAGTTTCCCCATCATTTCATGTTTACTGAGTTACCATGGTTCCTGAATTCAGCTTCAATGGATTTCTCACTTTAAGTATGCTAGAAATACAAGTGATCTCATTAAGATTACAAATTGAATTGATTCAAAATAGGCCTTCGGAGAGATATAAATTTCAACAGATTCTTCTTGCAATGGTACATGTTTCAGCGCTGCCCATCATCTTAAGGGGACTTGGTACCCCCAAAATCACAAACCTATCGTTTTTTTTATTTTCATTTAATCTTATTCTTTGCATTATTATCTTTCGATTGATATATCACTTGTGCATGTCGGAAAGTTAGAATTTGACTAAAACTTCATTTGAAAACAAATTAAGCAATTCAGCCACGCCCCCTTTTTAGAAAAAAAAAGCTAAAAAAAGCGTTTTGATAAAAAAGAAATCTAATTTATAAAGAGAAATAATAACATTAAAAAAAGAATGTGCAATATATAAAGCAGAATATTTCCGAGGCAATACAAACAATCATTTTTTTTCTTTGTGAAATGTGTGCATGTAAAATTTTTAAATTAAGGCATTTTATATTAATAATTTTATAATTTCAGTTCTTATTCCTGATATATTTTTCATACAATTAAGCTTTTCATTTAATTAAGCTTATAATAATAATTTTTTCAGAATTATAAACTTTAAACTGGTTTTTCTCAGTTTGTGTTTTTCAAAACCTTAGTGCATTCAAAATGCTACTCCTTCGACAATTATTTACCAATCACTTCCATTTTTCCCCTGCATGTTAAAAATAAAGCATGTAATAAAATTAGGGATCCGTTTTGCTATAAACTGAATACTTTTTTTTAAAAAAAATAAAATGTAAGACATGTTGGCTTTTTCGTTGATTTTTAGCCTGTGTATCAACATTATATTTTTTTTCTCGAAAACGAATGAAGTTATTCTAAAATCGATCCCTAAAGTTGTTTAAAACATCCATAATAATATTATAAAAAAATTTCAGGTCAGAAAATTAATTTTTACAAAAGAAGTAGAGAATTTTAAAATTTTCCCAATTTTCTTCAAAAAATTTAAATTTTTACAATTGTGTGAATAATATATGAAAATTTTCATCTTGTATCATTTTCTTGAATAGAAACATTGTATAAAATGCTAAAATATAATTTTTAAATACGTAAATAAAGAAAAATTTGCTCAAAGGGTACCAAGTCCTCTTAACTACAACAAACATAAACTGTCATCATATGCGGAAGTTGGAAGACTAAAAATTAGTAAAATACAATAAACATTTTGCTTTTCTGTGGCTTCTCTCTTCTTATTGGTATTATGTTCAGCTGCAATGACTTTTTGAGTGCAGAAAATACCCGTATGGTCATGGTACGCCCTGAGAAGATTTCGTTCCAGGAAAATTTGTATAGCACTCGAAAACTTCAAAATATTTTCATACTAATACAACTGGGAGAGCTGGATGGATTTTGTCCACATCATCGTTGATATTCATCGATGCAGTGAGCTATAAAAACGAGAAATATCTTCAAACAGGAATGCACACACGTTTCAACTTATAAACACAATACATTTTAATGCAATAAATTTACATGTTGCCTGTAATCTTAAAGATCAGATACAGTAAATATAATGCGTAAACTGACACACACATTCACACAAGCCGACAGGAAACACACGATTATGGTTTCTAATTCACCAGATTTCTTCAAAATTTGCTTAAATTCTTATGCGATACAGCGTAATTGAACTGGAGCGTATTAACTAAAATTATACAAATAAATTATGTTGAAAATAGTTTATAATGCTCCTGATATCAATTTTACAGAATAAGTTAACAATAGCACGTGAGAGTATTGAAATTTATGTACACAAAATAAGAGTAGAGAGAGAGAGAGAGAGAGTTCTCATATATTTCCACACACATTTGCTATATATTACCTCTTATTAGATGATTTGTAAAGCTCAGATTTATCCTTTAGAATAATTATCATTCATTTAGAATAATTAAATGTAAAATAAAATTTCGTTTTATATATAGAGAGAGATTTAGTTATTTAATAAGTAAAAGATAGATAATAATTATATGCATTTCCGCTGCATAGCTGACAAGAAACAAAAGCCACAGACACTCTATTTATTGTATTTCTATCTAAAAATTTCTACTGTTACTAAACTATACAAAGACTTCTCTTAAATAATTATTATAACATCCCTTATTTTTTTAAAATAAAAGTTAGATTAAAATAGTAGTTATCGAAATAGAGAAATGTTATATCAAAAAGGCATTAACTGTCATTCTTGCTCACATGTAAATTCTTCTATGTGTGTTAACAGTGGAAAAATATTGTCTTGGATTGTATTTAAAAAGTTAAAAGCTTTTAATTGGTAAATGCACACCGTCATTAGTTTTATTCTTATTTTGTTTGCTCCATTTTGTATAATTTTATAATGTGTATTATCAATTCTACTTCGTTTAGTCCATGTTCAGATTTTGAAATTTGTATTTACAAATATGCTATGAATAAAAACGAACAGCATTTGTTGTAGTTCTCGATATCCAAATGCCAGTGTGAACGCATACTATATCATAGTATTGTGAACTTCATTGATTTCTAATATAAAACTATAGATAACTACCGTTGGATTAGTGGATAGCAGATACCGTGCCCGCCTCGTAAGCCCAAGATTGTGGGTGCGATCCCGGTTGGAGTCGATAGATTTTCTGGATGCGTAACTCGTTGGTACATATATAATATAATTATGTGGAATATAAAAGATCCTTTGAGTATCAATTTGGATCTGGTACTTTCGCCAAAAATTAAATCATGGCAATATTTAGTATCTTCCGGTGCTTGAATTAAATTAATTCAAGCGTCTGAATTTGGTAACGAGTACCGCCACTAGATTATACCACCACCGAAATGGCTTTCACATTTTCGGGATTTGCTGTGTCTGCAAAGGCTTAGCTGCGAAGATGCAGCAATTAAGGAAAAAAACTTGGAAATTGAAAAAAAAAATCTTGGAAACCACTTCTTGGGAAGGAGCTTGGGGAAAAATAGAAAATCACCATTGTGTAGTGAGGAGTATGTTTGAATAAGAACTTGGATTAATTTCTAGTTCTTGAATGTAACTGTATTGCTTTTCGAATTCGGTTAAGTTATTTTTCTTTTTGCTGTTATATGAAGTTCATTTTCACTGAGTTTTCTTAAGCTGAAAGTTCGCAAAACATTTAATTAAATTAAAATAATTGTTTTTGTTTTCATTTTTTAAAATCCATCTAATATGTGTGAATGTCTAGCTTCTCTAAAAAGTTCAGAAACTGCTAAAGTTAGTTAAAATAAAGCTCGGCATTATTCTGTCTAATAGGATTTGGAAGGTTTTTAGCTAGTAAGCAATATGTCCCTGTGGAAATTTTCCATTTTGGAAAGGGGATTTCTCAAAATTTATATTTATTTTAATTCGTGAATGAATGATTCTCTGACTTCATCAATCACAGAAAATATAATTTATTTCCTGAAATGATTTATTGTAAGTTACACATTATTATTGAACTTTCGAATATAAAAATGATTTAAATTTATTGTGCAAGCATTTTCAATTATTTCTTCACGAATGTGTATTCTGTGCAATATGTAAATCATACCGGTAGTTAGATCCGCTTCCTAATTTGAACCTTATGACCTTAAACGAGTCCGTAACTCATACTTTTCTTGGCGAACAGAATTTTCCATTCGCTATCTACTGTTCTCATCTTCCATGCTGTGCGCAACCTTGACCATGCGACTGACATGCGTCTATCTTGTAAACCTGAACATCTACAATGGTAATGTATTTCGTCCTTCGAAGGTTCTTGATAAAAAAATAAGCCTCTACAGTGAGCAAAAAAGCACATTTAAATTTATTAAATGTGCAATATGGATATGTTGAAAGCTGAATTATGTGTGAGGTTGAGGTTTATAATTGATCGAGATTGATTACTAGACAGATACAAATTAATTTCATATCGTCGTGGGTGGGTGGAAGAATTTTAAGCAATAGCTGCCAGGTTGCCGTCTTTTGTGAATACATCTTATATTTTGAAAATAAATATTGTTTATACAGCAAAACTTTTAAGGTATCCGACTACGTTCGGAACCGTAGTTTTAAAAAAGTGCATAAATGGATAATTTTCATGATATTTAGTGTCAATCAGATTAGAATATATGCATAAAATTGTTTTAAGGACATTTTGACGAAAAAAATTTATTTAAATATAATATTTTGGCAAAACATTAACTTAGAATAATCTTTTTTCCAAATGTTTTCCTTTTGTGAAAAATGGTTCTGTTATAATAATATTTTGTCTGTATATAGCTCAGACCTCTCTACAGAGGCTCAACTAGAATTTTTTAAAAATTCCTATTATTTTTCAGAGTTACCACCAATTGAAATAATTATTCGCGTTTTTTTCTTAAAATTGCCCCCCTCTGTTGTCGTAAAATATGAATAAATCCACTTCTAAGTTATACATTTCAAGAATTCTAGTTGAGCCTCTGAACAGAGGTCTGAGCTATATACAGGCGAAATATTATTCTAATAGAAGCATTTTTCACATAAGGAGAGCATTTGGTAAAAAGATTATTCTAAGTTAATTTTTTGCCAAAATATTATATTTAAATAAAAAAATTTTGTCAAAATGTCCTTAAAAAGTTTTATGCACATATTCTAATCTAAGTGACATTAAATATCATGAAAATTATCGATTGATGCGCTTTTGAAAAAATCACGGTTCCGAACGTAGTCGGATACCTTAATCTGTATAATTCTTTCGATTGGAGAATCGAGTAAGGGATATCAATTGTTGTTGTCTTTTTTTTAATCCTGGGATACATATGAAACACAAGAGGAAGAACAGAGACATACAATATAAACAGAAGGATATAGGCATTTATTACAAACGATGATCCCAGCATTTAACAAGAAGGAATGTGCTGCTTTCCATTAGAGAGAGACGGGAATCCATTACAGACGAAAGTCCGATTTCTTTTCCCGAAGAAGATACAACCATGTCTTACTCGGGATTCGAACCCGAACCCACTCGGTTACAAGACGAGGGTGATATCCACCATACTGGCTGGGCGGCAACGCATATCAATTTTATAGGTTAAATTTCTCTTTGAAAACCCATACTTGAAAACAATCCTATCGGACTTCTTTACTTTAAAGCAGAGTTCGCTAAAGTGGTGGTCCGTGAGAAAATTTCGCTTGTCCCCAGAAAAATGTGGGATATACTCACTTATCACGTTAAGTTATGCTTTAAAATGTATTGATTACGCTCTTAGACCACAATTATTTTTTATAAATATATTTAACATTCACAAAATCCTATTAGTGGTCCGTGGGATTTAAATTACGAATTTACTGGTCAAAAGGTTTGGCCACCGCTGCTTTAAAGAAATATCTAGCTCATGGTCATTTTCTCTCCCAAAAGAGCCTTAACAAAAATAATGCACTAGTGGAAAATAGTACAAATATTTTAGATAAACCTCCTGGAGATTCAGAAATCCACCACTAGAGGGCTCCAGGAATCGAAACCGAAACTTTCTGCAGGCACTACTGGAGGAGAAAAAATATTCGCCATTCGGATTCGGACTCTTAATTCTGAGATATTGAGATTCTTACTATACGATATTTACTGTCTGCATTGAGCAAATGTAATTCATTTATTCGAAATAACAAGTTGTAATCAATTCTTATTCGAAATTGAATAATATCTGATTTGTACCATCCTGTGAGAATTGGAATATACATTAAATAGAGAGAGAAAACCTGGAAGAGGTGAGTCCTTTCTTTTGTTGAATTCTTTTTGTATGAAAATTCTTGATGTGTACTATTCTATATTTAAGTCTAATCGTTTAAAAACAAAATTCTTAACTCTAATTCTAATCTAATCTAACATACATATTTTTGGTCCGTCGAGCCGGAGAGCCCGATGGATAATGGCTTCTAAAGCAAAAATCTTAAATTCAATCCAACATTTTGATAATGTTGGAAAAGAGATCGAGAGATTCGAGGAGAGAATTCGTGACGCAATCGCCGAACCGGATTGCTCGGCTGCGCTAATTGATGTATTAAAATCTAAAATCGAGAAATATGAGAAAAAATTAGAAGAGACATTTTCCGAATTGAATATAGATGTAGGTGATGAAAAATGGGAAAAATACCTCGATATGCAGGATTCATTATTAAATTGCTCTGTATCGTTAGAGAAGGTGACACATACATTCAAAAAAGAAACCGGAAAAGAAAATTTGGAAAATAAAAATCTAGTTGCAAAAAAATGCCTAAACTTGAATTGCCACAATTTCATGGGGAAATGGAATATTGATAACTTTCAAAGAATTATTTCAGGCGACGGTAATTGATAATTCAGATTTAACAGAAATAGACAAATTGCAATATTTATTTGCGTCAGTAAAGGGTAACGCTGCTAAATTAATTCGAGGTTTCGCAATTAAAAAAGAAAATTTAAAAAATTGCTGGGAATTATTATGTGAGAGATATGAAAATAAAAATCAGTTAGCAAATTGCCAAATTAACAAATTATTTAGTATACGTACAAACAAAGCAAACTCGGCAAAACAATTGTTTGAAATACTAGATAATTGTAACGAAAGTGTAAGAAATCTAACTGTATTAGGGTTGGAAATAAATCAATTGAGTGAGCTAATAATCATAAATCACTGCACTTCTAACTACACGAAGAAATTGCTCATCGCTGGGAGTTAACCTTGAAACCAGATACTTATCCAATACTGCAAGCATTTCGTATGTTTATAGAATCGGAGGCACGTGCGTTAGGTTTATTAAGTGGAGAAATGCAGACGCTCCCAAATCGAAACTCGGAACAAGTAATAAAATTATTAACAAATCGTACGAAGAGAGTAGAAAAAATGTAGGGTTTGAAAAAGGAAGTCGGGTTAGTCAGAGAAATTTCAATCAACCAAAGAAATCGTTAGTATTTAATGCAAACTTAGATAAAAATTATTCATTCTCATGTGCGATTTGTAAAGAAAACGCGAGTCATCCGTTATATAAATGTCCTGTTTTTAACCGAATGAAAGTTAAAGAGAAAATAAAAGCCATTGAAGGGATTTGCTGTACAAATTGCCTCAGAAAAAATCACACCACGCCTGAATGTAGAATAAACATCGGATGCAAAGATCGACACCATACTTTATTGCATGTTTATAACGTAAACGGTTCCGCGTTGAGTGAAAATAGTCAAAACGTAGTGGCGGTTTCTCGAGGTTGTCAGGTTAATAAACAAACCAGTCCCGTGCTTCTTTCGACCGCGATCATAAAAATAAAGTCTAAGTCGGGAAAATGCATTGAATGCAGAGCTTTAATAGATAACGTTTCGCAATTATCTTTAATTTCGGGAAGGCTTAAAGAAAAATTAGACATCCCTGTAAAATCGGAAAAACTTAAAATTTCGGGAATCAACGGGGTAAATGCAGAAACTTCACTACATAGTTGTAAAAATCGAATTCACTCCTCATTTCTCGTCTCTAAAATTTAATTTTGAAGCTATAGTAGTTAATAAAGTTACATCACCTCTTCCTAATTTTCAATTTGAAAATCGCCAATTTCCACATTTAAAAAATCTGAAACTTGCAGATCCGAATTTTCACATTTCAAAACCAATAGATGTATTATTAGGCGCGGAAATTTATGCAGATCTGTTGGAAGGAATGCCTATTTTTGGACCTGCTGGAACACCAACAGCTATACCTACTAAATTGGGATATATCCTCTCTGGAAAAATCTATGCACCTCCTCTTAAAGAATCCATAGTTAATTCTAGTTTAAACGACCAACTGTCAGAACTTTGGAAACTCGAAGAAGTTCCTAAAACTAATGCTAAAATTCAAATTCCTGATCCTTGTGAAGAAAGTTTTTCAAAATCGGTGAAAAGAAATAATGAAGGTAGATATATTGTTAATCTTCCCTTTAAAGAAAATAATACTCTCGGTGAAAGCAAAGAAAAAAGCCGTACAATTATTGTATGCCTTAGAAAATAAATTTCACAAAAATAAACAATTCAAGGACAATTTTCTAAATTTCATGAACGAGTATTTAGCACTCGGACATATGCGTGAGATATCTCAAAACGGGATGACGAAACACCTAATTGCTACATTCCTTATCATATGGTAATAAATGAAAAATCTACCACAACCAAATGTCGTGTTGTTTTTAATGCTTTGTCTAAAACAAAAAATGGTAAATCATTAAATGATGTTTTGATGACAGGGCCTAAGTTACAAACTGAAATATTTAATCATTTAATTAAATTTTGATCGTACAGGGTAGCATTCGCAGCTGATATCGAAAAAATGTATCGCTAAATCTTAATTTCGGATGAAGACTAAGTATCAAAGAATTGTTTGGCGAGCCACTCCCTCTGATTCATTAAAGTCCTTTGAACTCCAAACTATCACGTATGGTACTTCATGCGCACCGTTTCTCGCTTTGAGAACGCTGCAGCAGTTATACTAAAACGAAGAACAAAACTTTCCCTTAGCAACAAAAATAGCTCGGGAAAATATTTATATAGACGATCTGTTATCGGGTGCAGACACAGAAGTTGAAGCAAAATAGATTATCATTGAAATTCAAAATTTACTGAAATCGGGTGGTTTTATTCTTCGAAAATGGTCAAGTAGTCACCCAAAGGTTCTTCAAGATCTAGATACATCACTTTTAGCTTCGAAGCCGTTACATTCTCTAGGTGATGAAGAATCTAAACAACGCGTGCTAGGGTTAATCTGGAACTTGAAAACAGATTCGATTCAAGTTAAAGTAGTACATGAAGAAATTGTAAAAACAAAAAGACAATTACTTTCCGTCATTGCGCAAATCTTTGATCCTCTAGGACTATTCTCACCCTCGGTTATAACTCTCAAAATAATGTTACAAGAGTTGTGGAAATCTAAAGCCCTTTGGGATGATCCTATACCCTCATCCATTCTGGAAAATTGGAATAAATTCACTAAAGAAAGTAAATATTTAAATTCGATTTCAATACCTCGTTTTATGGGGATTGATCAAAATTCTGATATCATATTACATGGATTCTGCGACGCCTCTACAAAAGCGTACGCCGCAGTCGTCTATCTCAAATCTAAACAAGAAATACATCTTGAAGTGCCAAAACCCGAGTTGCTCCAATCAAGCAACTTACGATACCAAGATTAGAACTTTGTGGAGCCCTACTATTAGCAGAACTCATATCAGTGATTCAAAAAGCACTCAGAACTAAACCAGCTGAATGTTTTTTATGGACTGACTCCACAATTGTCTTAAGTTGGCTTATGAACCCCCATTAAAGAAAACATTTTCGTAAAAAATAGAATAACTAAAATTTTAAATCTAACCTCAACCGATGAGTGGCATCATATTCCAGGAAAACTTAACCCCGCCGATTGTGCGACTCGTGGGTTATCCCCCAACAGAATGAATGCAGATTATTGGTGGAAGGGTCCAGATTGGATCAACAATGATTTAAAAGAAGAATTAGCATCAGCCAAAATTCTAACTACTTGCACAGTCGAAGCTGATTCTGTATTAAATTCTATGCCTTTGGTCGTTAAGTCAAATCCGTTAGAACCTATCATCAGTAAATTTTCAAACTTTACCAAACTTATTCGAGTTATTGCTCTATGTAAAAGATTCATTAATAATTGCAAATCAGGATCTAAGGTAAAAGGACAATTAAAATCAGAAGAAGTAGAGTCGGCACATAAATTTCTTGTGAAAACCATTCAACAAGACAAATATTCGCAAGAAATAAGTCATTTAAAATATCATAAACCCATACCTAGGTCCAGTAAACTACTATCTTTAAATATATTTTTAGATGAAGATGAAATTCTTCGGGTAGGTGGCAGACTCACCAAACAGCCTACTCTCTCATTCGATCAAAAATTTCCGATAATCATTCCCAAACATCATCCTATTACTACTTTAGTAATTAGACAATTCCACCTTCGTGGTTTTCATTCAAGAACTCAAATGACATTATCTTTAATTCGGCAACACTATTGGATAACGGATGGACGATCGACTGTTCGACGAGAAATAAAACGATGTATCGAATGTTGTAGATTTAACTCTAAACCATCGTACCCTAAAATGGGAGATCTACCGAAACAAAGAATCACCCAAACTCGCCCATTTGAAATCGTCGGCATAGACTTTGCTGGACCTATTTTGACTAAATGTCAACACCTTCGAAAAGCTAACAAATTTAAGTCCTATATCTGTCTTTTCATATGTCTAGCTACAAAGGCAGTTCATCTTGAACTCGTCTCCACTTTATCAACTGATGCCATGCTAGCCGCACTGCGTCGATTCATTGCTCGACGTGGTCATCCGTCTGAAATCCATTCGGACAATGGCACTAACTTCATAGGAGCCAACAACTACTTGAAACAACTCTATATGCTAGTGAAAGAACACTCAATACAAAAGTATTCTACAGATAGAAATATTAGATGGAAATTCATACCCCCCTATGCTCCGAATTTTGGAGGTCTTTGGGAGTCCTCAATCAAGTTAGCCAAGAGGCATCTTATCAAAACCTGCAAAGGACATCTTCTGAGTTTTGAAGAACTATCGACTCTGTTGTGCCAAATAGAAGCGTGAATCAATTCAAGACCCCTGGTCCCACTTTCCAGTGATCCAGCAGATATACGAGCTCTCACACCAGGGCATTTCCTTATCAGAGAACCCTTACTCGAAATTCCTGAGAGTAAATCAATAACTAATACTTCTTTAAGTCTCTCTTGCGGATGGGGAAAAGTCTTTTGAAGCTACTCAACACTTCTGGGATTGTTGGCACAAGGAAGTTCTACATCACTACCAATCCAGGCCCAAGTGGAAAGCTTCCCAATCTGAGGTACAAGTGGGCAATTTAGTTCTGATATCTGATGACAACAGACCCCCTCTCTCCTGGCCCATGGCAAGAATACTAAAACTCATACCAGGCACGGATGAAACCAATAGAGTAGCCATTCTACAAACCGGATCTGGACTAACTCGTAGATCGATTAACAAAATTGTTGTCCTGCCAATTTGCGCCCGGGAGGATGGAGATTCAGAAATCCACCACTAGAGGGCTCCAGGAATCGAAACCGAAACTTTCTGCAGGCACTACTGGAGGAGAAAAAATATTCGCCATTCGGATTCGGACTCTTAATTCTGAGATATTGAGATTCTTACTATACGATATTTACTGTCTGCATTGAGCAAATGTAATTCATTTATTCGAAATAACAAGTTGTAATCAATTCTTATTCGAAATTGAATAATATCTGATTTGTACCATCCTGTGAGAATTGGAATATACATTAAATAGAGAGAGAAAACCTGGAAGAGGTGAGTCCTTTCTTTTGTTGAATTCCTTTTGTATGAAAATTCTTGATGTGTACTATTCTATATTTAAGTCTAATCGTTTAAAAACAAAATTCTTAACTCTAATTCTAATCTAATCTAACATACACCTCCCAAAACTATAATTATTGAGCAAAAGCTGATACATATTAATAACATTAAACACTTTTTCAAATAAAGGGTGTCCAAATTTATAAAAAAATAGGTGGTACATATTTTGTACCATCACGCTTCAATCAGCATGATAGTTCTGGAAACATGATTTTTTATACCCAAGGCACAATAGAGCTTTGTGGACACAACGCATCCATTCTTTCATAATCGGAAAAAATAAATAAATACACTTCTTCATCTTATACTATTATTCATCCTATACATTAAAATATTTTCAGTTTTTCCTAATCTAATGCTGTAAGCTTAATTTTTGTTTAGTCCTAATTTACCTAATGTTAGTCTTAATTTTAAGTATTATATTTATACATTATTTTAATTCCCTAGTTTTTTGTTTAGTCAACATATATAATAAGTATATTAATTGTATTTATTTTTTTCTGTACACGAGCCACATATAACCCATTCAGAACATTTGTATAATTTTGTATGTATGAATTATTTAATATTAATTCTTATTATTTAAAAAAATGTAAATTATAACAAATCTATCTGGTACAATAAACAAGTCCATAATTGCGAATAAAAGAGCGAAATGCATTATGTATTTGTAAAGAAGATGGCCATCAATAGAGCGTGGTAGTACATATTTTGAACTCTATTTTCATAGTAGCAATGCACATGTGTGTATATTATTAAGTTTATTTTGAAAGTAATAAGTCAGTCTGACAAGTACTTATTATACAATTTAAAAAAACTAAAAAAATTTGAAGTTTTCTTAAATTTTTATAAAATGCTCAACTTTTAAAATTTTTAGTTATTTTAAGAGATTCATGCTTCTCAGATTATTGGGAACAAAAAGTATGAATATATTTTCTTGTTGATTTTTAATAATTATATTTATAGTTAAACCTAGAAAAATCACAAATTTTTTAAAAATATTAAAGTTAACATTTGAAAAGAATAATTAGCGATCTAAGATCTAAACACATTAAATTTTATAGACCATAAATATGAAAGTATCTATAAAAAATTTCAAGTCTCCATCTTTAGCAGTAAAAAAACCTTAGGGAAAAGAAAACACTTCAAAATTAAGTCTGCGAAAAACACATTTAGATTACAAAGGCATAAAACAAAAATTAATAATGTCTGTAAAGCTCTAATTATTTAGTATGTTAATTTCACATTATGTCGTACATTAAAACACTACTTTAATTAAATGTGACTGAAATATTTTTTAAATTCAAAATATGTTTTTGCATAATATTGATAGCATTTGTAACGACGATAGATTATTCAGCGTAATCTTAATACAATATTTTGACAAAAGTTTTATGACGTAAATCATTTATGTGCAAAATAATGATTCTAACTTACGATAAAAATCGCCGGGACAGTATGTTAAATTTCATTTTTCCTGTTTTAAATCGGGACAGTTTAGTAAGTATGAGTTTTCGTTGTGTGTGACTTTAAAATTCTATAATATAGTGCTACAATTGTTTACTATAATTGAGTTTGATACATCAAGGAAGTATTTAGTTTTATCTGCAATACTTGAATTCAGAATACTTGTATTCGGAAGTCTAATTGAAATATCAGCTGAGGGCTGATCTTTAGATACATCGTTTTCAGTAGTATTTCATCTCCTCGAAATATTGTTTCTCACGGGAACCTGATAATGCTTTGGCCATGACATTTTCTCAACAGGAAAAAATTAATGGTAAAACTTTTACGTTATATAAACTATTTTTAAAGCAAATATTGTCTTTGAAATCAATCTTAAACTAACTATGAGAAAAGAAAAGAACTCAAACTATAATAGTAACAATTTCACACTGTAAGAGTTGACTGTGCTCAAAAAATAATTTTAATGTATTTAATTTAAGAATGAAAAAATCTTTAAAATGTGTGTGTGTGAAATTGAAACTAAAACCTAAGCTAAAAAGCTTCAAATATCTTAAAAACAAATTTGTTATCAGATCTAAAATTTGGGGGAAAGCTTCTCAATTATATAGAAATATCAAGAAATATATATATATATATATATATATATATATATATATATATATATATATATGTGTGTGTGTGTGTGTGTGTGTGTGTGTGTGTCTGTAATTCCCTCTGATCATTTTAGTAACTTTTAATTATTTGGTCCATTCCTTCAGGATCCGCATTTAATTATTTTAACTGGTCTACCCACATAATCGGGTTTTAATTGTAATCGAATAGTAAGATTGCGTCAGGAACTATCGCGCGGGTGGTATAGTTTCTTACCAATCTTACCTTCTGTTAGAAAAAGTCACGCGACTGTCACCGCTTCGTATAAATAGCGAGACTTCTTTGTTCTTTCCTCTTTGTTTGTCTTCACCATGTAATCATCTCCTCTTGCTTTCGCTATGTCGCTTGTGTCTGTTTGCATGTTCGTACCTGCAACCTGTAAGTGTACCTGTAAATGTGAAATATAAATGTGGTCTTGCATTTATGTTTATATGTATGTGAATAAAAAGTCGCATGTTAATTCAGAAGATCTTTCTTGGAATAACATATCAACGATACAAAGTAAACTACAACAGGGTACCGTTACATGTTCATACATTGTGATATTTTTGCCATTTGTAGAGTAATGTATATCCTTAAAGTATCCTACTACGTTCGGAACCGTGATTTTGCAAAAGCATATAAATGGATAATATTTATGATATTTAGTGTCACTTAGATTAGGAAATGTATATAAAATTATTTTAAGAATAGTATTACAATAAAAAATTATTTAAGTACAATATCTTGACAAAAAATGAACATAGAATGACCCATTTTTAAAATATTCTCCTTTTGTGAAAAATGCTTCTATTATAATAATATTTTGTCGGTATATAGCTCAGACCTATCTACAGAGGCTCAACTAGAAATTTTGAAATATAAAACTTAGAAGTGGGTTTATTCATGTTTTACGAGGACACGAGGGAGAAATTTTAAGAAAAAAACGCCGATAATTATTTCAATTGGTTGTAACTCTGAAAATAATGTGAATTTTTCAAAAAAAAAAATAGTTCAGACTCTGTGGAGAAGTCTTTACTTTATATAAGCAAAATATTATTATTTTAGAAGCATTTTTTATGAAAGGAGATTTTGAAAAAAAGCTATTCTAAGTTAATTTTTTGCCCAAATATTGTATTTAAATAATTTTTTTATCAAAATGTCCTTAAGACAATATTATACATGTATTCTAATCTAAGAGACACTAAATATCATGTAAATTATTCATTTATGCGCTTTTTTAAAATCACGGTTCCGAATGTAGACGGATACCTTAAAGCATGCAGACATTCTCAGTGATATATAATTAATCGATATCTAATTAGATTGTGAAAAGTTACACAAAAATCCCCGCGATTAACTAGACATAAAAACAAAATCTACTCAATTTGAGCAGTTTTTGAATTTTTATTCAAATATTACTTAAAAATCCGAAAAATGTTCCTCAGAATAAACATGAGGTCTCAATTACCTAATTACTTGCATTTTGACAGAACATTTCGGGGTGGAGGGTGTGACGTCTCCATCCAGAGTTGAGAAAGCCACAAAGGACTGTGTCAGAGAATGATGGATGCGTGGAGGGGGATTTCTCAGAAGAAAGTCCACAGATGTTGCCCTGGTCCAACCCGCCTTCATCGATGCCATTCTTGGCATCAAACTTATTAAAGAGCTCATTACCATAATTGGTAGCTGTGAAAAATTAGGTACACCCCTCCTCTTGCCAACTAATTTGATTTGGTGTCACCTCAGCGTGATAAAATGCCGTTTTTTTTCTAAAGAAACATCTTTCTTGTTTCTTCTTTTGCAATTCATTCATTTTTTTCGGTTGTTACGAGACATTTTGAAGAAAGCTGTTAATCTTGAGTGGAGATTAGATTCCTTAATGTTTAACATTGTTAAAAATGGAACCTAGTAAATTGCGATCATGATTACGATTATGCCAGGTTTCTGTTGAAATTGATTTAAAAGGGTAGTATTGTGTCCTTTTGAAACTTTTTTACTAAAATCTCCTCCTAAGGGCTAATTGCTTAATTTTTACCTCCTTTTTATTAGGTAAACGTGGAAATAAAAGTACAAGAATTATTTCACATCAGCTCTTGTAATTCTAATTAGATAGTAATGCAGATACCACTTTTGAAATTGTATCAATGCAGTTTCTGAGTAATATGAGAGTTAATTATAGTTAACTCACATTTCTTACATAAGATTTTCTGGAGTAATTTAAATATCTGGTACAATATTGATGGGTACTTAAGCATTACACCATCGACTAATTCGTCAAATGACACGACTTCACCAAATCTCACAGTATGTAGGCAATTATGGAAAATTGTTACCATGCCTGTACAAACACAATAATCTTTGCACGTATGATTATAACATTTGGCGATATTTTTTGATTTGGAGAAATTGATCAATGATATAATACATAAGTACCAACAAATTTAATTATTTAAGTTTTGAAATTTAAGTTCTATATTATTGTGTGCTCACATCTATCAGTCTTTTAACTCCTTTAATATTAAATGTCTCCAGCTGCGAAACAATAAGGTTCTCTAACAACATCCAATATGTCTCGTAATTTTGTATTGTGTTAAGATAATAAGATCGACACCTAATCTGTGTGTGTGGTGCTCTATTCTCCTCATTCATACCACTTTAATTTATTGGCCGTTCAAATAGGAATGTCGTTTTTGGTACATAATCACCTCTAATACTTACCACAATTTATAGTCGAATGGATTTAAAACCATTCTGCTGCTGGAAGACCAATCTTCTTTTTCTTTGAAATCGGCAACAATCTCTTTCATCTCGTCGTCTACATCTTATGAGCAACAGCATACGTCCTGTCCTGTTAAAAAGTTTAATCATTTCGCGGGCTTCACTATTGGTTTCTTGAAAGCGTTTAGATAAATCTTTGCTGGGGTTTTTCCTTCTTTCTGGAAAAAATGAATCTCTGAGAAGCCTTCCTAGCTGACATTCCACTAAACCATTATGAAAGCCAATTGATGCTCTTCTTATAAGCTTTTCTTTAGTTTCTTAGGTAATACCTACTTATACAAATGTCATTATGGTGGTTGAGAGATTCTAAAACACATCAAACATTTTCGTCGGTAAGCATAATTCTTTTGTGACTGTTATCAACGTGCAACTACAGCAATGCTTTTGCTGAAAGGCACCTCTAGCACTTGTAAGAAAATGTCCAGTTATTCTTGGATAACCTCTAAGGTCTTCGCATATTATGTGATCGTTATTTATGACTGTTCTTTTCGATGCGTTAATCCCTGGGCATCGGACAGGTGCCAGTAGGTGGATTAGATGGCAGCGATCACTAAAGGAATATTAAATTATTTCCATTTTATTTACCGTTGGGTATTTCTCTCGGGTGTCTGCGACTTTCCAGTGAAATTCCTACTATTAGCTCACACTCCCTATATATTTATTTATCTTGGTGGAATTTACAATCGTTAATAAAATACATTTTAAAGCACTCCATTGAGTTGAAATTTTATATACGTGATTATTTTGGATGGCAATACAGTAATTTAATTATAATTAACAAAAATTAATGGATTTAAACTAATTGTTCACAAAGAATTACAAATACAGACAGTGACCCTTTTGGCGACTTGTGTCAAAACTTGAAAAGTTTTTTTTTCACGTTTGTTGTTGTTGTCGTATGACAAGTGCAGAAAAAAAAGGTCAAATGGGGCCAAAGGTATGCAGCCCAGTTCTGGCCACATCACCGACATTATTGGTATAAAGGGTGTCATTGCAGCAGTTTGGGTCTATGTTGAAGAGGGTCGAGGCAACAGAGATGCCACTGAAGCCCCGGATCCAGCTGAACTCCCGGGCAGTGCTTGCATTCTGTGTAGGTTCTAGAGCCGTCAGGCATGATCTTCATACCTCTCATGTGCCCCGTCCACATTCTGCTGATGGTAGTGGTGACAACGTGGTTAAGATTAAGCTCCGAGAGGCACCATTTCTTCCGAGGCCCGTCACAGAGCCGATGCTTTGCGAGGGCATTTACATCGAGACAAGTGGTTTTAATGGGAGGGGGATCGATATTCCTTGCCTTCCTGGCGAGGGAGTCGGCATGTTCATTCCCCTCGATGTTGACATGAGCGGGAACCCATTGGATGGTACAGGTTTTCTCCCTGGCAACTATGGTGAACAGATGGTGATGTCTTGGGCGAGTCTAATTTTACCTCTTTTAATGGCCTCCAGAGTAGATTTACAGTCAGAGAAAATGATCATACCATTCGAGGGACCTGACTGTGTGATATAAAGGGCTGGAGCAGCTTTTATAGTGATCAGTTCACTAGTGAAGTTGGAGGCTATTTTCCCGGCTGCGACACGATGTTTGAGGGATCTTTGATCTGGAAGGAGAAGGAAAATGCCAGAACCCCTCCCCTTTCGCATTTTGCGTTGGAAGAGCCGCCAGTGTAAGCGGTGATAAGATCTGATTTAGAAAGCTAGGCAATAGTATCCATGCTCTTTCTCTTGATGATTTCTTGTGGTTCTTTTTTCAAACACGGTTCCAGCAGGTCTATATTGATATTAACGGTAGACGATAGTTTGACAGCAAGATATGGTTCTTCAATGATTTCAAGGCATGTGTTGCTTAGACTGATGTTATCTCTGATATCTTTGTCGTACTGGAGCGTGGAGGATCTTTTTAACCTTTTCCTGTTGGTCCAGGCTCGAAAAGTGACATTTAAGATGTGTTCCTCGCTGTTGCTCCTGATCTTTTTAGTAAATTTAACAGTGGCCAGTTTTCGCCTGCTCTCAAGTGGTGTGAGGCCGCATTTAATCTCTCAACTCTGGTTGTCAGTTGAGGAAACTGCACCGACGATGATTTTGGATGCTCTGTATTGGACAGTGTCAATCTTCTCTTTTGATGAAGAGGATGCTGGAGCCCTTATTGGTGCTGCATATACTAGAACTGGTCTAACAATTGTAGTCTAAGTGTTGAGGAGAGTCTTCGGCTTAGAACCCCGTGTTGAACCACATAATTGTCTGAGAATATTGAGCTTTTTTAATGCTCTGAGCGAGGTAGCTTCAATGTATTTGGTAAATCTTAGCTCGGTGTCCAGCGTAAGACTAATATATTTGGGGTTTGAAAGTTTTATTGATGGTCGAGTTGAAGATCATGATGCTAGGACGGAAAGATTTTCTATTTTTCCTGTCAGTGGTACACAGAGGTTAAATTTTTCTGGGTTAATCAGAAGTTTAATGTTTGTGGCCCAGGTTTCAATGTTCGTCAGGTTAGTGTTTAGGATAGCTTCCGAAGCAGACAAGTCAGAATTTGTTTTCCAGATGGCAATGTCATCTGCATAGCAGGCAATTTTGGCCTCACTATTGATATATTCAGGGATGTTTCTCACGTTTTAAAGCATTCAGTTAAACTGAAATTTTATATACACTATTGTTTTGGATAACAATACGATACTTTAATGATAATTAATAAAAATCAATTACCACTTAATGTTGTGATTCTGTCATAAGTATATACGTATTTATATTAATTGTAACTATTTAATAAAAAGTAGCTAAAATAAAATTTTTCTTTGTTAATCTGAGTTGGAATTGACTTAAACTTTTTTTATATTACTTGTTTTGATGTAACTGTGTTTTATTCTGAAGGCATATTTAAATTATGAAATCATGGCAATAGAAAATATAAGCAATCAACATCCAATCCTCAGTAGGCCATGATAAAATTATCAAACGTTGACCTGTTCACGGCCATAAAAATGTTGGGAAGCACTGTGTTAATCTATTCAGTAAGAAGAGACTTCTTTTGACAAGGGTTTCGACGAATTCTCACCCTGACCATTTCTACGTAATCTGGTGTTCTCAACGAGAGCACGGTTGGCATGTCATGAGTTCGAGGACAGTACTGCTGAACACACCCGCCGTGTAGAGAAGGCCGATGCATGTTAAATCTATCCAGGCTGAAATGTCCTCCCATTGCTTGGGTGGGGAGGTTAGGAGGGGGTGCCAAATCAGATGTCCTCCTGGTCACTCGACCACGGTTCAAAATTACCTAGTCTGCCACCAAAAGCCCTCTTGTAACTGAACAGTGAGACGTTAATATTCACTACCCCCCAAGTGCACACAACTGCTTCTAATTGGTCTGGAACGCTGTTAGTCTCAGAAATCTCTTATTGGTTGGATAAATGAATATTCTTTTGTAGTCTTAATCAGAGGTCACCAAAGTGGTGGTCCGCGAGAAAATTTCGCTGGTCCCCAGAAAAATGTGGAATATACTTACTCATCACGTTATGTTTTAAGATGCAGAAAGTAGAAACCCTAGTTAAAAAGCACCTGAAATCACTTTCAGAATCTTCTGCCTCGTTATTACTCAAAGAATGAAGATACCAGACATAGTAATATGTGGATAATGTGTGTGTGTGTGGCCGTGGGTAGCCTAGTGTTAAGAGCATCGGACTCCAGACTGGAAGGCCTGGGTTCGATGCCCGATGCCACCAAATACCCTCCGAGTACACACGGAAGTAGGTAGAAAAAGCCGATTCTGCTGTAAAGGCGGTGCAGGCGGTTGTAGGCAGTTACAGGCGGTTGTAGGCGGCCGACGGCATTTCAGAGTTGAGTTGTTTCGTTCCTACTGGCGAGTTGAGTTGTTTCGTTCCTGCTGTTGAGTTGGGTTGTTTTCTCCTGTTGAGTTGTTTCGTTCATGTTGCCGAGTTGAGTTGTTTTCTCCTGTTGAGTTGAGTTGTTTCGTTCCTACTGACGAGTTGACTTGTTTTCTCCTGTTGAGTTGAGTTGTTTCGTTCCTGCTGACGAGTTGAGTTGTTTTGATTTTCAAGCTGATGGGGCGAGTTGAATTGTTTTTTTTTTTCTACAGCTAAGTTGAGTTGTTTTTAAAAAATGTGCACAAAAAATGGAAGTATGGGAATGTTAAACGTGCTCATGGCGCCACCTATTGATTAAAATATACACTAATTATAGATTTTAAAATGATGGAAATAAATAACGCTCAAATAAAAAATAAATAAATCCAGATTCAAACTCACGGCCTCAGATCAAAATGTCTCCACAGGACAATAGTTTTTCAGTTACGCTAACCATTATCCTATGAAGGCATACAGACCTGAAGAAAACTTATGTTTATAATCTCATGAATTTAATTTTGCAGGCGAAGCAGACGGCGACATGTTTTAAAAATCATTTTCTTGATTAAAATGAAATAAAAAAATATTTAATTTATATTATTTTAATAATGTGTAAATTTTAATTCAGTATAATGATTACATACACACACAGTAAAGATACAAAGTAAATTGATTATTCAGAAAAATGTGCCGTAGTATACTCGTCATCAGCGTGAACGGGTTACGATTTAACTTGTTTTAGCTTGTCTGATCTTGATTCTACAAGACGGCTTTTCCAGGCGAAGTAGATGGCGACGTGTTTTAAAATCATTTTCTTAATTAAAATGAAATAAAAAAAAAATATTTAATTTATATTATTTTAATAATGTGTAAATTTTAATTCAATATAATGATTACACACACACAGTAAAGATACAAAGTAAATTGTTTATTCAGAAATCAACATCTTGTATTGCGTTTTACATTACAATCGTATATTTACATTACAGGAGAACAACAATTTGTAAAATTTATTTCAGTGTAATGATTATACATGTACAGTAAAGATACAAAGTAAGTTGTTTATTTACAAAAACAGCATTCCGTTTTACATTACAATCAATTATTTATACACACAAAAAAAAAAAATCCCATTATTGATTTTATGTCCTACAGCTCATTAAATAGGTCTAAATTCATCAACGACCAATGACCATGTGCAAGAGTAGTAATGCCATCACCATTAATAAACCTTTTGTCATCTTTATATGACAGAGCAAGTTTGTTTTGCTTTATTGAATGTAATGAATGAAATTTGGATCTAATTAAGTTCATGTCAACATATTTTATTTTTTTCATTAAAAAGTCAAGCTTTGTAGTCCTCAAATGTTATTTTATTTTTTATAGTTAGTTTTTTAATTCCTTTTAACCGCTTTTCAATCTTATTGTTTGTTTTGTAGGCATACATTTTCGATTTTAATCCTACATATTCTGTCATAATATTTCCTTTATTTTCATCCTTCATTTTCCCGATGACTTTTTTGTTAACAAGAGGTAAATTATAAATATTGTTTTCATCATAGTCTGAAGTATCATATAAGTTAATATCCTCTTTCATGTCACTATAAAAATCATCAGTTTTTATTTCATATATAAAAGAATCGGTGTCTGTGTATACATGAGCCGTACTTTTGAGTCATAACGGTGCTTCATGTACTCATAGTGAAAAGAATACATTAGAACTTTTGATATATCTAAAATTACCATTCCTACCTGTATTGGTTTGAAAAATTTGATTTGGGTTTTTTTAGATGGACGGCCATTAAGTTTTCAGAAAATATTGTGCGTCGATTAAAATTTGATTTCGCTATTAACTTTCGAGCCTGCTCTTCTGTTGAACATAAACGTATATCTACTCTTCTTACATTTTCCATCGTTTTCCCGAAAATGCTATTATTCATTAGTTTGTAATAAACCTTTTGAAAGTCATTTACAGATTTAGTTCTTAATTTAGTATTATAATCAATGTAATTTTTAAGCCAAGGAGATTAAAAAATTTTAAAACGCGATGAATTTTTTCAAGACTAACCCTAATTTTAAATAAAGCTTTAAATTAGAATAATGGAGAACATATTTTGTTTTTGGTTCCAAAGTAGTTAAAAGTCTAGGCTCTTTACAATTAGGTGGGGGCTTATTTTCAGGGGCAAGGGGAAAGTCTGAATGTTTGTCATGCAAATCGGAAGGATATTCAAGATCTACTTCCAAGATGTAACCTACATCGGATTCATCTGATAAATTTAAAATATCCTGTTCAGTTAAATCGTTATCACTCCAAACAAAATCTTTTAAGGATAGATATTTACTCATTGCATAACCGTACAAATTATTTGCGTCAAGATACATTAAATATTTTATCTCATCATCTGGGTTAAAATTAGACATATATCTGTTGTTAGCTATAGCATAACGATTGCAACACTGACTTATACCTCCTCTTACACCCTTTTCTATAAAAAGAAGCATGTCGTAATCTGTAAACAGTTCGATAGCTACTTTAGTATGTAATAACATAGCATCCCATGATAAAGCTGGGGTGGTAAAATACCAACAGGGGTCAAGTTTATAAGTTTGCATGCATATTTTCCGAAAGTTTTCAAAGAGATCTGTTAACAATAGAACATCTGTTTTTACATATAGATCACAGTATTCACCAAGATTATTTAAATGAAATTCATTAAATACTTTACATGCATGATTATAATCCTCTACACTTATAGCCTCCTCATTTAGTTTATTGTAAAATTTGCTAATAGGTGGTAAACAAGAATCTTTACACTTTTCAAAACTATCAAAATAATCATACGGAAAAACTCCCTTTCTTAAAAGTAAATCTATTTTTTCTGAGTCAAAATAATGTTTCATATATTTAAATTCATCTTTTTAGTGTTTTTATCAAATTTTCCAAACTAGAAGACATGATTTTGAAAGAATCTAAAACCTTAACTGAAAATCATTTGAAATATTTTTACTGAAGGAAATATATTTTTCTTCGGTGTTCGGAATTAAATTAATTTGTTTTTCATCATATCCTAACTCATTAATAAAAAATATGGGCGTCATATCCTGAAAGATTATGGAAGAAAACAGGCAAAAATTTGGGGGCTTTCATTGCTAAATTACAACTATTGCAACAAGGGCCATTAAATTTTTGAGTAACATGATTATGATCCCTAACCTTGATATTGTTTTCGTGAAAGGTTTGACCACAAACATAACAATTATTAGCATTATTATACAATTGCTTTTCTGATTCAGTAAGAGGTAATAACGGTTTTGATTTTTTATAAATATTATCAATTTCTATTGCATCTTTTTCTAACTTTTCAATAAAAACTTTTGGGGCATCAATACCTCTATATACTACTGGATCTTTATAATGCCCCCTTGATAACTGATAAAATAACAAAAACCTATTGGGACATGTTTTTCATAAATATTTGTAAAGGAAAAGTTTGGATTAGGACAGCAAGTATCAGTTTTCCTAGTTACACACTCGAAATCCGCATATACAACAAAAGGTATTTTTAAACAATGTTGAAAATTTTTAAATTTTAAAAAACTTACTTGTTTCTGACGGCATTACTACCCTTGCAGGATTTTTATGTATACACATCTCATTGTGTTGAAGAAGTTTGTATTCTGTTTGGAAAGCACTTAAACATCTTTTACATATAAATGTTTTATGTTGATGTTTTGAGAGTTGTTTCGAAACAAGTCGAGATAAGCTTTTAATGAAACAATAATGTCCAAACTCTCCATTTTTTACGTAAAGCAAATCTATATGTTTCTCACACACTATATCACTAATGAGGAGAGGAAATATTTTTAAATCTTCAAAAGAATAAATGTTTATTCCTATATCGTTCATTTTTGAAAATTTTTTCACCTCGTTAAGCGGTGTTGGAAAGGATATTCCATCAAAGTTCAGCTTATTTAGGTGGGGGACATAACTTGACGTTTTGTTGGGGGTTGTTGGGGTAAAGAGCTGCGAGAATAGACCACATGAAACACTGATGACATTGATGATTGCCTTTGTTTCAGCGATCTGCTTCGGCACCTCGATGAAGGATGATGAACCTCTGAAAGGAGAATAACGGTTCGTGCGGACTTCGAGTCTTAAGATTTCGTCCAGTGTCCAGCCCGAGTCTCTACCTTCAAAATCCTCACTTTCTTTCACTATTTTCTCAGACACATGTCGTCATAAAGTCTGGCGAGATTAGTTTCTTGTAATACCTCATTATTCGGCGTTTTGAATTCTACGTTCTTTATCATTTTTCCAGCATCTGTCGCTTTCGAGTAAATGCAATGAACCCATTTACTCACTTTCAAAGCTTTGTAAGTTTCCAGTTCATTGCGAAAAATAAAGATTGTCTCTTCTTTTCTTAAGAGTAGGAACTCTTTTTATCCCCAGTGAACTATCGTTATTGGGAAGATTAAAAGTTTTATATGCTTTTTGAAAAGCACTCTCGTTCTCTTTTGGTGGTAAGAAGATATTTTCAGGATCAGCCGTAGAGTTTTCAGCAGATGTGAACAACTGTGTTTTCTTTTTCCTACTTGATACAGACAAATCCACTCTCTTTCTTTTCCCCGCTTCTTTCTCCAACTTTCTTTCGCATCTTTTATTGTTCAAATGTTTCAATAAGTTGTCTTTACGGGTAAAGAACGTATAGCAAAATTTACAAGTAATTTTTCTCCGTTGAATGCACAGAGTCTCTGTGCCTTTTAAGTCCCTTTCTCGGACGAATTTTTACTACAATCCGCACATTGAAGGATAGCATTTTTTTTTCATGAACTTGTAATGTATGGCGTTTTAAAACATAGTTTGTAACGAAGTTTTTTCCACAAATATTACAAGTATACATAATGAAGACGTAGAACTTATAGAACGTTGCTAAACACACACACTACTAAATCAGCAATCAAATTTTGTGTTCTGCTACTCTGTGACGATCAGGCACAATACATAGAATCGATAGAGCAAATTGGAATGGATATCTCCCACCAACCCCTTTTAAACTCCAGAGGTGGGTCCACTACACCCCCCTCGTCATTTCTCATTGGTCGACCCAACAGAAATCTGCACACGGCCCGCAGACTCATTAGCGTCCTTATTGGTTCGAATCTGACAATAGCTCTCTTTCTGACCCTCTCACACTCACTGGTGACACAAGGTCCGACCGAACACCTGACCCCTTACTACCCGCCGTTTTTGAGGCGCCGATGTATCGAGTCAGACGAACTCAGTCAAAAGATGAACAGCGGGTTTTCGTCCAGCCCATTAAGACTACAGACCCACTGACGTCGCAGACCAGAATCCCAACAATGAACAATGACACCCAAGGCCATGTGCTCTGTCCACAACCCCACCTGATCTAATCCATCAAACACCATGAGAAAATATTCTACTGAATGTATATCACGATCTCACTTTTATCTGGTAACGAATCAAGACAGGAAAATACAGGATACAATAGATATGATTACGGACAGGGAAAGAATTTATGAATTTTCCTTTCGGTATCACACAAAATGAATTTTATAGAATTAAGTGACTCGTAGTATAAATAGCAACATCATTCATAAAATTATTTAGTTTAATCATGGACTCTCTCAAATTAGTTCATCCATTTACTTTAATCTTGGCTGGGCCATCTGGTAGCGGTAAAAGTCAGTTCGTTAAAAAATTAATCGAAAATAAAATGATTAAACCCTTTCCTAAAAATATAATTTGGTGTTATGGAGTTTACCAAGCGTTGTATGAAGAAATGCCGAATATTTCCTTTCATGAAGGTATCCCCTCTAATTTGCACCAGTATTCGGATGCGTTAATTGTTATAGACGATCTTATGGGAGAGTTAGGAAATGATCCCCAATTAACAAAATTATTTGTAAAATTTTCGCATCACAGAAATTTAAGTATAATTTTTGTGGTACAGAATATTTTTCATAAAGGGAAAGAAATTAGAGAAATTTCCTTAAACGCTCATTATCTTGTATTATTTAAGAATCGAAGAGATCAATCCCAAATTACACATTTAGGTCGCCAATTGTATCCCCGTAAAGTGAAATTTTTCAAGAATGTTACGCAGATGCCACATCAAAACCGTACGGATACTTACTTATTGATTTAAAACCTGAAACTGATGAATCCTTGCGTGTGCGCACAGGTATGTTTCCTGGAGATGTTTTTTTATGTATATCAACCTCGATGACCCATTACTTTGAAGCATATAAATAGATTCAAATTGTTCAATGAATATTCAATAGTTCACAAGATGCCGGTGTGTTCTGAACAAACTTTAGAGCTCTTAAAAACTAATTTCTAAAACAAAACACCCAAAATCTATTTTGAAAAAGTGTTCAAAGAAAGAAATAAAAACTTTGTGCGAGTGTGTGCTGAATGTTTTATGTGGTAACATATCATTGACTAAAGTTTAAAAATCGCTTATCTCCCTATAAAGAAAGCTTAAGAAAACTTTCTAACAAAAAAACACCTCTTTACGAGAAAAAGAAAATTTTAATTCAAAAAGGAGAAGGATTCTTAAATATTTTATTGCCTGCGACTATTTCAGTCATCAGTTCTTTAATTCAAAATGGAATTTAGCAAAAAATTTGTACTGGTACCCGAAGAAAGAGTTCAAGTAACGGAACACTTATCGGAACTTGATCAACGCATGAAAAACATTCTCCATAATAAGGATTTAACGGAAGAAGAAAAAACAATTCTCTATTTACAAGTTTTACAAAAATATACGCACTTTTCTAACGAAAATCGAAGAGAGTTTGAACCAGTTCCAAATGAAGCATCTCTATCAGAAAATCAAGAAACGGAATCATTAAAAGAAAATCTAAAAGAGTCAGTAGTAAAGACGGAAAAAGAAGTGTTTGAGGATGAAATTTTTATAATTGTTCCAGCTAGGTATAAAGAAAAAGCAAAAATATTTTCCAGTTTTTAAAGCTTCAAGAATCTTTCAGTTGGAATTCTGATGGTGAAATTATTTACAAAAACACTGTTATTCCAGGAAGCAATATTGCATTCCTCGTGAATGATTTTCTACGGAATCGAAAAATCAGCACCTGAAGGAAGATATGTATTTTTAAGAGCTTTGAATGATGTAAATTTACCGAAAAATCTAGATGTAAATAAAAATTGTATCAGAATAACAAAATTATTAAGAAAACCAATAATGTATGCTCGCAGAAATGCATGGTTGAAACTTTGAAATAAATGACACTCATTTGATTAAAAAAATTGTCTCAGTTGTCTCTTTATGATTTGAACAGTTTTCTTTTGTTGAGGAAAATATACTTATTTGATAAAATTTAAAAGTTTCAAATATATAATTAAATAAAATTATATTAATCTTTTTTAGATGAAAAATTTATCATAGAAAAAAAATTTTTTTGAGAGAAAAAGAAATTTAACATAGAAAAATATTAATTTTTTTAGAAGAAAAAAATTATCATAAGAAAATAAATAGAAAATAGAAAAAAAAATTAAAGAAAATAAAAGACACACACATATTTAGTTTCATTCCATTTTTTTATTTTCTAAATACAAATCTTACACCATATCGTTTCTTTTACAAATCGATACATTTGAAAATCATTTATATACAATTGATTCAAAATATAATGCATAGAATAGCCTTGGCTGCGTTTGAATAAAAAGTAAATACAGTATTGCCCACAAACATTAGATGTTGGTGATTGAAACACTTTAGAATTCCATAATACATCTAAATAGGTAGTAGTACTAATGTTATAGAATACAGGAGGTTGTCCAAACGAATCATAAAATTCTAATTCTTTTATCATTTACAAATAATGCTAACCAGTGTGTTCCAGGTTGTGATGAGTCATCAGAATTCACAATAGCACACATGTTTTCTTGCAGAGGAGGGAGCGTATCTCTAGAATAAACACCTTGAAAATAGGGGGACGTTGTCTTCTCTTGAGATAAAACTGTATACATTTGCATTCCATCCATTCTTTAATTTCCGAAATCATACAAGATATTTCTCGATTTGTTTATTTCGATTAAATTTTCAAACTCGGCAAAAACGATAACACATACGGTTTGTTCTAAAGATTTGCTGAATTTTAATTCTAATCGCAAATTGCTATGTTTTATCAGACTTAAATGTTCTCCTGAAGAACATAAATCCGGTGAGAGGTTAAATCCAAACAATGTATTTGAATCTTTATATTCTTTTCTAGAAATAAATATACCTCTGTCTTGACCCATTTGATCTGTCCCAACAAATAGAGTTTGATAGGCCCGTATGTATTGATATTTAGAAAAATCGAGTTCTAATGGATTGTGAGGCACTGGTTGTCCATCCACATACACTCCAATAAAATTTAAATTAAAATGTTTAAACTCATAAGGAGATTTTGAAAATGCTCCGTGAAAAGCTTCATTATCTACACATCCTACAAAAAGTTTTTTTTGGCATTTGGCCTGAAAATATGTTATCTTGAATAAAAGACATGCTTCCTTTAGAAATCGAATACACTTTGCACAGAACTCGGTTAATGGGATATTTTGCGCTTGTTTTTTCCAGTGCTTTCGCATGACCAAGAATAACTCCAGGATTCACATGAACTTTTCGTATGAATAAAGAAACATGATCCAAAACAACTTTAAATCCCTCAGATCCTTGTAAACAAAATTCGGGCTTGCTTCGTATTAATTTTATTTTCAAATCCACTAAATTGAGTAAAAGACGATCTTGATGAAATAAATCCGCGAATGTATACAACCAATCATGTCTACAGTTACTCTTTCTTTAAAAAATTCGGTTCTTTTCTTGAGACCATCATCAGAATCCTTGTAAAATAGTTCAGCCGTTAATTGGGAAGTTTTGCGGTCATATCCATGGTTTAAGAGAGTTTCAATATAAGATCGATAGGGATATGTATTACTGGAATTGGAAACCACGCGATCATTTAAGGATACATCTACTTGAGAAAATAGTGAATGTAGAAATAAATTCACAGGTCCTATAGTATCATCTTTAGTAATAGGCGTATTGTCCACTTTTACTATTTTCGCTTTTACGTATAATTGTGTTTGACTGAGATCTATGTAATCTTCTGCACTTCCGAAATGTGAAATTCTACAGGTGCATTATCGAAAACGTTAGAAAGAGGATGAAATTGTTTCCACTGCCCATCTTGAATAACTGTTTGAGTTCCTGGTAAGTTGAAAAGTTCCAATTCAGATTTAACACATTCAGGAGAATCTTTAAGAATAAATGCCATTTTTACGAGTCGAAAATGTCACGTACACTCACTTTACGTGCTTTGGATGAAATGAATTTTTTCTGTTTCTTACGCTTTCTTTATACTGTTCTTTTCCTACCATAGACTGAACTCTATCAATAGCTTTCTGAGCTAATTTTTTTCCACTTTCTTTGCTTCTTGTTTTTACAGCTTCTTTAAAATTTTCTCCTGACAATACATCAGAGGCAACACGACTCCCTGTCATTAATACTTCTTTTCCAATAGTTTTACCTCCTTTTACTAAAAAAGGTAAAGCTGCTCTAAACAATCGACGAAATATTCCTCCGATTCCATAACCCTTTTGAAAATTAATGCCCTTGTAATGAGTCAGACCCGAACCTATTTGACCTGCATAATGGTCTTCAAATCTTTTAGTACAGCAAACGTAAGGTACACTCATCTTGGTCTTTTATCTTCAAATGAGGGCATGAGAAATGTATTGCTTTATTTATAGTATTTGCCTCATGCGAAAATGAAGCACTATGATCACTTTACCTCTTTCAAAGGGAACAAAATCACCAGAATTGAGTCTCAGTTCAGATTGAATAGTTTGAAACGAGTGTCTCACCAAAGGTAAGTATTGAGGTCTATCATAGTATTGACTAATCGTTTCCCGTCTTTACCTTTAGTGCGAACGATTCGCAATAAAGGAGCCTGTGTATCCCCCACAATTTGGAGTGAAATTAGATAGAGTAAACGTAAAAAACTGAAAAATTAGACCATGCATCAGCAACGAATTCGCTTTTCATGTTACCTATTATAATTGCATTGCGTTTGAATCCTAACAATTCGCCTAAATTCTCCAAGTGAAGGCTGCTACCTTGAACTGCATTAATTTTCACCCGTTTTGTTGCTTTATTGTAAATTATTGTGAACCGATTAGGATTTTTGGGTAAAGCAAGTTGTACGGCTGATATAATATCTAACATTGTTTCATAACAACCCACATCAATTGTTCGCTTAACAGTTGAAGAGATATTGCCGTCACCAGCTTTGTATAGAAAATAATTGTTAGTTTCATTTACGTTAAGCCAAGAATGAGGGTAGATTATTTCAGACAATCCCACTTCCCATTCACCATTTAAACAAACAGGAGAGGGTAATTGAGTTTTGAAATGAGATATTTTGTTTTCTGGAAAGAAATGCATAGAACTATCAGAAGGTAATGTTACGTAGAAAGACATTTTGAAAATGAGTTGGCAATAAAAAAAGTTTAACTATTTATACTTTTTGAATATCAGTCACCCAATCATTAAATTTTTCAGGATAGCCTAAAAAGTTAACAAAATATTCAGTGATTCCTCCTCTTTTTCTTTGTTTGATAACATTCTCTACAGGGTAGAAACCAGAGTCGACAACTTTTTTGTAATTCTGCTTCGTAATAAGTACCTTTAATCTCTTTACCTTGTAAATCTTTTTAATCTATAAACAATCGGAATTCTTTGCACGATTTCAAAAACTATGAAAAGTTCTCTTCTCCAGTTTTGTTCGTATCCTTTTTCAAAGTGAAGTTTTTGTTTATTAATGCGTACAATATCACCCATTTTAAATCTAGGGGCTTTAGGTTTCTCATTTCTTAGACCACCGTATAAATTTTTAATACCTGCTTTCGGTTATGTCTACTTACAGAAACAGGTTCCATTTTAATTGAACGGTGATACGAGTGATTATAACTGTGTATTAATTTATCAATGACGTCGATGTAATTTTTAGTGTTAAATTCAGTGAAATATTTCCACATTTTTGTTTTTAATGTCCGATTAAACCTTTCAACAATGCTAGCTTTTGTTTCGTTATTTGTAAAAAAAATTTACATTCAGATTTTTTAAATAATTTTGAACTATTTTATTTAAAAACTCCCTTACCGGCATCTGTTTGCAACACTTTAGGCTTCCTTTCTTTAAAAATAATTTCTAGCCCAGACTTTACACTTTTTCCAAATTTATCTTTCAGAGGAACTGCCCAAGCAAATTTTGAAAATAAATCAATGCAAGTTAACAAATACTTATACCCTTTATTAAATTCTGCTAAAGATTGCATATCAACTAAATCCGCTTGAAACTGACGATCAATATCACTTACAAACACTCGATTCCGCTGAAACTTATGTCGAACAGGTTTATGAAGAGTGTAAGCATCTTTCTGCAATAACCAATGTTTCACATCTTTTTTACTATATTTCCCTTTTACAGAGCGATGTAATGCTTCCACACCCCCGAAGCTATTTGGAATTTCAGGATTTTCGTAAAACGCTGCTAAATCTTGATGCATTGTTACCGATGAAAAGAACTTGATTGAATGACTATTACAATGAATAGTTATATTATTATATACTTTTTTTGAGAAAGGCAAAAAGTTTATGTATAAAAACATGAGCATAAATTTTCTCACTTTCATATGAAATACATTTAAAATATCACTTGTACATACTTTGATAATTTCTTTTAAAAATACTCTTATTTATTTTTAAGATGTGAAACGATTTCAACATAAATTAAACTAACAAACAATAAAAATAATAAGAACTCAAATTCAGCATATAAAAAAAAAAATAATTTTATTCAAATTTATAAAAACAAAATATTGAGTGAATCTTATAAAAATCTTTAAACAAAATCCTCATAGTATTCAAAACAATCAGAAGGACATAACATGTCTCTTACTTCTCTTAAAATAATATCCAAGCGAAGATTTTTTAAAAATTCTTGAGTTACATAATGTACAGGTTTTAACAATAAAAAGTGTTCATTTTCAAAAAAAGATTATTATAAAAACAATCAGCTATCTCATTAGCTTCAAGTGATGAAACATATGAATTAAATGTTTCTTCGCGATTCCCCATAACTCCTCAGCGAAAGTCTGAGGCTGTTTCAATCCTTTTTTCGTTCAGGAGGCTACAAATAGATTTTTTCAAAATTTGCGTCAAGTATTGTTGACCCAGACTAACATCCAAAGAAGAAGGTAATGTATTTTCTATGGGGCCTTCGCAGAAGGTTTTATATGCAGTTAAAAAGTCCATACACTGAAACATATTGTCTATAGCAGCATTTTCAATAGCACCATATTTTTTAATCATTTCAGCCCACTGCTCTCGGGATATGGTTATTTCTTTAAAAGTGGGCTCTTTATCCGGACCGTATTTAATGCGCTTGAAAGTAAAATCAATGAAGTTCTAAATGTTTATTTGAATGTGTCGTTCAGGAGGGAAAAGTCCACTTGGTAATTCCTCCAGTGATTCCGGCACTTTCTTTTTACGCATGATATATTCGATCCACCGTGGGTCTAATGTTAGTTGTTGTATAGGAGTTGGGTAGTATGTTTTGCCATATTTCTCTCTCTTGAAACGTCTTATGTGTACTGATACGGAATCATAATAGGTGCTTGCAAAGACAAAAACATCATCTCCAATTGGAAATACTCCATCTGGTATGCAATCCTCGGTAAATTTTCCATACTTCTGAAAATAATATATCAAAATTAATAAAGATCAGAAATGTGTAAAAACATTATAAAAATTACATATTAAATTTATTTAATTTTGTTACTTACTTTTGAAACTTCTCTTCCGGCTTTCTTATTTACAGAAGATTCCCCGGCTTTTCCAAACTTTCGTTTTTCCTATGTGTTTCAGACATCACCATATTTTTTCTTGTTGAATACAGCCCACCGCAATACTAACAAACGAAATGAATTGTGAACTAAAATGTGATAAGTGTCTAACGCATATCAACCGAATTACACTTGAGCGGCGTTCGCTGAGTGGTTGAAAGCAATGTATTCATCCGCTCAAAGCATTGAGATAATTTCTGACGTAGAATTCAGTCGCCGTCTTGTAGAATCAAGATCAGACAAGCTAAAACAAGTTAAATCGTAACCCGTTCACGCTGATGACGAGTATACTACGGCACATTTTTCTGAATAATCAATTTACTTTGTATCTTTACTGTGTGTGTATGTAATCATTATACTGAATTAAAATTTACACATTATTAAAAATAATATAAATTAAATATTTTTTTATTTCATTTTAATCAAGAAAATGATTTTAAAACATGTCGCCGTCTGCTTCGCCTGCAAAATTAAATTCATGAGATTATAAACATAAGTTTTCTTCAGGTCTGTATGCCTTCATAGGATAATGGTTAGCGTAACTGAAAAACTATTGTCCTGTGGAGACATTTTGATCTGAGGCCGTGAGTTTGAATCTGGATTTATTTATTTTTTATTTGAGCGTTATTTACTTCCATCATTTTAAAATCTATAATTAGTGTATATTTTAATCAATAGGTGGCGCCATGAGCACGTTTAACATTCCCATACTTCCATTTTTTGTGCACATTTTTTAAAAACAACTCAACTTAGCTGTAGAAAAAAAAACAATTCAACTCGCCCCCTCAGCTCGAAAATCAAAGCCAATGCAGGAGAAAAACAACTCAACTCGTCAGCAGGAACGAAACAACTCAACAGGAGAAAACAACTCAATTCGGCAACATGAACGAAACAACTCAACAGGAGAAAACAACTCAACTCAACAGCAGGAACGAACAACTCAACTCGGCAGCATGAACGAAACAACTCAACTCTGAAATGCCGTCGGCCGCCTGCAACCGCCTACAACCGCCTGCAACTGCCTATAACCGCCTGCACCGCCTTTACAGCAGAATCGGCTTTTTCTACCTACTCACGGAGTACGTGCTCGTTAAATCAGTGGGTCCGAAAGTCTTGTGGGCTGAATCACGAGTGCAGGGGACTGGAGAATATTTCCCTCCCCTTCAGTTCCATGCCAAAATTGTGGAGGTGCAGATAGATGGTGTCGCCATCTATCATCCCATCGGGGAATTTTGACGAGCTAATTCTTACTGTTACCTATATGGTACTCAAGGCCTAGGCCAACGACAGACGTACTTCTAGTCCCTTGCCATGATGAATTTCGTGGGCCTCGTTCTGACTATGGCAGACAGGTGGCATTAGTCACAAGATGTGGATAATAGATCCGCTTGCAGGGAAAATTCGGGATAATAATTTAAGCATGCCTCTAAAAGAAAGCCTCATCGACCTATCGTCCGATGAAACTCTCAAATTTCAATTTCATTTATCCCTATGAAGACCTCAGTTTTGGCTTTCGATACAACGTGAATACTCTTTTCTTAGGGAACACAGGCGATGAAAATTCAGATTCAGTTCTCTTCAACTTATTTATATGAAAAGGCATTTTCATCTGTCACAGTCATCAAAAGCAGGAGCCTATCTCAGCTTTAAATAAATGCAGTTCTCCGTCTTGCAGTAACAACATTGGATCCAAATATCCATGATCCTATTTCAAATAAGCAGGGATATCTATTTCACTAGGAATGTATAATGCTAAAAGTCTGATATACTTAAACGATTTTTTAATTGTTTTGTTTTACAGTTTTTGTTTATTTTATTATGGTTTATGAATAAAGCTTTCATAATTTGGTTCCAATTAATAGTTACATTTTATTAATTAGGTACATTTTAGGTGTTCTTAGATCACAGTTTCTTTTATAATATATTTAACACTTAAAAAATCCTATTAGTGGTTCGTGGGATTTAAATTGGGAGTTTACTGGTCCGGGAGGTCAAAAAGTTTGGCGACTACTGATATAAATGTTTAAGAGCCTAAAAACTAGCCGACGGGTTTTTCTCTCAATGCTGAGAAACATCTACAGCAGCAGTCGCCAAACTTTTTGACCTCACGGACCAGTAAATTCATAATTTAAATCCCACGAACCACTAATAGGATTTTTTAAGTGTAAATATATTTGTAAATAATTGTGATAAGAACACATAAAATGTACCTAGTGAATAAAATGAAACTATTAATTGTAACCAAATTATGAAAGCTTTATTAATAAACCATAATAAAATAAACAAAAACTGTAAATGCAAAACATTTAAAAAATGGTTTAAGTATATAAAACTTTTCGCATTATACATTCCTAGTGTGATGTATATGTTCCTGATTAATTTAAATAAGTTTATAGATATTTGAATCCAATGTTGTTACTGCAAGACGGAAAATGCATTTATTTCACGCTGAGATGAGTAGTACCGTGTTTTGATGGCTGTGACAGATGAAAAGGCCTGTTCACATAAGTAAGTTGCAGAGAATTGAATCAGAATTTTTATCGCCTGTTCACTAAAAGGGTATTCACTTTTTATGGAAAGCCAAAACTGAGATCTTGATAAGAATGAATGAAGTTTAAATTTGAAAGTTTCATCGGACGATCTCTTCCTTTTAGAGAGATGCATGCTTAAATTATTATCCTGAATTTTCGCTGCCCACGGATCTATTATCCATATATAACAATGCAGTTACCACAGTACGACTTATTTACCGTCGCGTTATTCTATGAAGTAGCGTATTTATAATTGTTCACGTATTGTTATGAATTGGATTATGTTTCAATGCATCTTAAAACCCAACTTAATATGATGAGTAAGTATATTTCACACATTTTTCTGGGGAAAAGCGAAATTTTCTCACGGACCACCCCTTTGGAGATCTCTGATCTACAGCATGCTTCTGTTCAAAATGTTCAAGCTCTGACTAGTTTAGAACAACATACGTATAAGGCGACAATTTTAGAAAAATATTGCAGGCGATCTCTAACGACGAAATTTAAAACTTCCTCCTGCTTTTGAGTCACAGATGACGAGAGCAAATTTTTATTGCAGAGCCTTTGTCATAGCTAGGTATTTTTAATTTTCATGAATGTTTAATTTATTTGGCTATCAATATTTTGGTCAACTTTACAGTTAATCGCGTTTCAGTCTTATTCATGTTATGGGGTCCACGCTTTCTCTTACCCATATTGAACTTAAATTTAAAAGTATTTTATACACCGTTAAATCCGGCGTATAATAATGCGCGCCTATACTTTCAAACTGCAATTTTCCGTTTTTAGGTATATTCGCCGTATAACGCGTACCCCCTTTTTTTACGAGGAAACCTGAAATGTGTGTGTACGTGCTCAGTGCTCTTATGTTTTGAAGTTTTTTATTCGAGGTATATGTAATTCCAAGCTTTAGAAGAAAATAGTATACTTTTAGAACTATAACCTTTTAAGTTCAAAAGGAATGTCATTTCTTTTAAATAAACAATATTTCTATGTACATAGAAGTATAATTTTTTCCCGATATGCTCATCTTTTTCTTCATATTTAAAGTTCTAATTTTTATACCCGGCGTATAACGCGCACCTGTAAATTTTGATCTTATTTTTTTGTATTAAAAGGGCGAGTTATAAGCCGGATTTTACGGTAAATGGAATTTTTTTAATGTTTTATTCGACTGAATTTCGTTTTGTTCTGTTTTGATAACATAGCTTCCGGATGGGTAAAAGTGTTCTTTTCAGAACATTGTATAGAATAGTTAAATGTGTTGTGGTTTTAAGTCCTTATGTATGATGACATTTCAATAGCCAATGTCAACATCTGATAACCATTTTTTTTCTTTTTCCTCACCTGATCTTATGCGTACTGTAATTTGATGCTTTATCTATAATGTACACTTCAAACAAATGAATGCATCATGCTATATTTTCAAATATCATCAAAAAGGAGAACCTCCAATAATCGCGCATTATCCATTTAACCTTATGTGGCATAAGCAAAATTCTCAAATCCTAACAACCCATAACTAAATTATTAATTCATGAACTGTTTCACAGCAGAAAAGAAAATCTCGAACGAAGACTCGAGTTGTAAAGTGATTCGTACATTTACAAGCGTTATGGAAGCTGCATTTCTATTTCTTATTTCACCATTTTCTCTTATTCCAATATCGGAAATGAACTTATCAGCTTTATCTCTCATTCTTCTAAGAGAGCCATATACGTAGCAGCTAATTCACGCACGACAGCCATAGGTTTCCGATTTCATTGATTCCCGATATCAAAGTCTGCGAATAGCGTTGCAGATTCGAGACTCTTGAAAAATGATTTGGTTTTCATCTGAACGAATCGATTTAAAGGGAAATGAAGCAACAACTCTGTATTTTGCTCCATCTTTCGAGAAGCTCGGTTTCATTCAAAAATAATCAAGAAGAAAAAGAATGGATATTGTTATGCTCTAAATGTAATATATACTAACATTAGAATGGTTACACTGAAATAAACATCCTAAGGTATAAAATAGAAGAGAAGGCGTGCTTTTACCAAGCCTACTTCATTTGAATATTTGCACTTACTGTAATATGCATATGGTGAAAAAAACATTGAATTTCGAAGAATTCATTATTTATTGCGTACTTTAAGAAAATATTTTTCTTAAGGGCAAAGCATTTAGGGAATTAGTTTTAAGACGGAAAATTTTTGAGCTTTTCATAACCCTGGATCATCATTTTTGGAATTTAAAACATTGGAATTTATTTGAAAAACAACTGTGAGACTAACAAGAATAAAAACAAACGATATTAAAATGACAAATTATTACTTTAAATATTTTATTAATATCAAATTAAAATGAACAGAATTATATTCTTTTATAGAAGTTTTTTATGTGTTTTTCTGAGAAAAAAAATCTGAAAGGTTAAATTGGAAAAAAAAAACTATTTTAATTTTAATTTTTGAAAATATTGTTGAATTATAATTTTGTGTATGTTTTACTAAACAAGAGGCATTTAAATGGATTTAACAAATGATAGTTATAACAATATAGTGATTGGGGTTTCTAAGATCATATTCTAAATTAAAGCTGAATTTTTAAAGATTAGCGAGAATTACATAAAAATATCTACTGCCACACTAAATCTATATCGATGTTAGGATAATTTGTGACCAAATATCGATTTTTTTTCTTAGCAATTTATAATTAAAGACTAATACATTAATTATAGAATTCTGTTCAAATAAATAGTTTATCATAATGTAATTTATTATTCATTCGGGTCAATGATACAATATCTGAAGCTTTCAGCTGTGAATGTAATTTTATGTAATGTTAATGTTATGAATTTTTTCTACTCTATCGAATCTATACTCCCAATTTTTGTTTGAATTCAATAAAATGCAAATGAAAAAAATTATGAGGGTTTCTTTGAATTTTCATTTGGCGCGTACGTGTTATACCATCGACAATTTCGTCAAACTAAAAAACGTAGCCAAAAGCCACAATATACAGCTAGTAATGGAAAACAGAGAGAGTTATAGACTACGTTCAAACATAACAGTTTTGTTGGGAAAGCTTGAAGATAATGTGTTTTTATCGATTTGTGTGTGTGTGTGTCCTGTTTTTACGCCTGTTGAAACACGACAATATTGTGTAGGCTTGAAAGTCACAAAATGGTTTGTAATTAGTCGCACTATATATATTTTTTCTTATTTTGTTGTGTAAAAATGATTAATATTTGAGACATTTTTTTTCTGCTGAAGCGAATGTAATAACGTATTTCCAGAAGTACGGTTTGTGATACATAAGTGCCTGCAAAACTATAGGTTTTGACAAATACCGTGAAATCCAGTGTATAACGCGCACAGTTTTAATACCAAAAAGGAGATCAAAATTTACGGTTGCGCATTAAACACAGGGTATAAAAATGATAGCTTTAAAAACAGAAAAAAGAGAGATGAGCACATAAAGCATATTAGATTTCTACATATGTCGAAATACTATTTATTTGAAAGATATGACTTACATTATGAACTTAAAGAGTTGTAATTCTAGAAGTATACTATTTTTTCAAAAGACTAGGATAATACCTCGAATAAATTACTTAAAAACATAAGAGAACTACATACACTTGCCAGAAAAAGTCTGCGTACGAGCACATTGCAAATATGCAAGAATGAAAAAATCATACTTTAAGAATGATAGCAATTTCATAATGTATTTATTTTATTCCTTACACAATTGAGTAACTTTTCATAATAATTTATGATATATAACACACGTTGTGTTAAAAAAATAATAATCAAAATGAAAAATAACGCAAATGGCGACCAGAAAAAGTTTGCGTACAACTAAAAAAAGTCATTAAAAAATACTTGACCCTAGCTGTCAACTAAACTTTAATAGCTGGTTGGATAACCCTTACGTCTCAGAACCTCCGTCAATCGTTTGGGCATAGATTGGACGAGTTTGGATGTCTCCTCAGAAGAAATGGTATTCCATTCTGTGACGATCATTCTTTTCAACATTTATTTTGATGTAATGGGGTGTTGGCCAATTTTTCTCTCCAATAAATCCCATAAATGCTCAATTGGGTTTAAATCCGGCGATTGTGAAGAAGAACGCAACTGATTTTTGATATTGTAGAGAAGCCAGAGCTTAACATTATGGGCAGTGTGCTTAGGATCATTATCCTGCTGAAACCAAAAGTCATCTCCAAGATTCAAATCCTGTTCGCCCTGCTTCAAATTTTCTTTTAGTATGTTAATGTACCCCATATGATTTAATGTCGAGTCTATAAAGGTTAGACGACCCACGCTATTGGCTGCCATGCACCCCCAGACCATCACACCACCTCCACCACGCTTAACTGTAGGCACAAGATTATCCTTCTCAAGAGCCGTACCTTGTTTTCGCCACACCAGCTTACGCCCTTTTATGCCAAATATGCAAAACTTGCTCTCATCAGAGAATAGTACGTTTTCCCAAAATTGTGGAGACTTATTTACATGCTCATTAGCGAAATCTAAACGCTTTTGCCTGTTCACAGCTGATATGTGGGGTTTCTTATGAGCTACACGGCCATGATAACCAGCCTTTTTCAATATTTTTCTTATGGTATCTTCTTGAAGTGTTTTTTAAATCTCTCTCTAATGTCATTCGCAATCTGAGATCCACTTAATCGTGGATTCAGACGTATGGACTTGAAGACATACCTCTTTTCACGGAGAGTCAGCTTAGATGGACGTCCAGAACGTGGCTTTGAGATTACAGATTTCGACGAAGTGTAATTATTGATCACTCTTTGGATAGAGGAATGTGTTTTACAAACAATCTTGCCAATTTCCCGAAGATTTTTGCATTCTTTCCTAAGTTTTATGATAATTTTTTTCTCTTCAGGAGTAATCTCTTTTCCTTTTAAATCCATTGGGATTTAACACAATTTACTTTCCAAAAATCTACAAAATGCAATATTTTTTTAAAGTTTGTCTAACAAAACTGAGAACGTGTTAAAAAGTAAATTAAAGATTGATTTGCAGGTTTCATTATATTAATTTTTGTACGCAAACTTTTTCTGGTAGCCATTTGCGTTATTTTTCATTTTGATTATTATTTTTTTAACACAACGTGTGTTATATATCATAAATTATTATGAAAAGTTACTCAATTGTGTAAGGAATAAAATAAATACATTATGAAATTACTATCATTCTTAAAATATGATTTTTTTCATTCTTACATATTTGCAATGTGCTCGTACGCAGACTTTTTCTGGCAAGTGTATGTATATTTTAGGTTTCTTCGTAAAAGAGGGTACGCGTTACACGGCGAATATACATCAAAGTTAAAAAATGCAGCTTGAAAGTATAAGTGCGCGTTATATACACCGGATTTTACTGTAAGAATTATCGTGGAATTGCACAACAGTATTCAGGCTCGTACTTGGCATCATAATATTCATACTTTATGTTGTGTCGTCTACACGCGGCGATTTTAAATATAATTATGGCTTTCTGATCCCTAGACTAATGTATTTCTTATTAGATCTTTTTCTTTTATTTCCTGTTTTAATAATATGGTATTGCATTCTTCTGAATCTTCGCCAATTTACAGGCGGGTACCAAAATAATGGAAATACCTGTACATAAATGTGAAACTTTTGAATGCGCTTCGTAAACATTAAAATATAATAATATCTACCAGGTTTTATTTTATATAAATAGAAATGTTTACTTTCTGGTAGTATGTGGCATCTTTATTGAAGTATTGTAAGTCTTGTATTTTGTACAAAAGCGTAAAATTTCGGATCTTTCAAAGAGGTGAGATTATAGGAGCCCATCTAGCTGGAGTTGAAGTAAACGAAACATCCTAACTTTTAGGCGTTTCTAAAGGTATAGTGTATTAAGCCATGACAGTATATACATAGTGCGACAAAGCAAAACAGTGGACGCGGAAAGAGAAGTTCAGTGAAAGAGACGGATGGCTACTGAAGTGGCTTGTAATGATTAAAAAACGAAAAACTGCAGCAAAAGTGACCGCAGAGCTCAACCAGCATTTGAATTCTCTCGTGTGAATGATTATAGTTAGAAAGCACCTACATAAACAAAACATTTACGGCAGACCAGTAATTCTCAAGCCAATTGTCACAGTTGTTAATTACAGACTTCTTCAGTGGCGTCACGCTCTTAAAACCTGGTCGATTGATAGTGAAAGAAAGTGATAGGGTCTGATGGAACGTCTTTCTCACTTTCCCCTACAACAGGTTAGGTGCATGCTTGGAGAACACCTGCACAAGCGTATAATCGGGATTGTCTCCTGCCAACTGTAAAGAATGGAAGTGGATCTGTCAATATATGGGAAGACCTGTCAAGGGGTTCTGCTGGACTAATCGTAAATGTGAAAGGAAAGATCACTGGGAAGAAGTATAGAGAAATTTGAGTTAACCAGGTCTATCCTATGCTACAAACTGTTTCCTGCATAAGATGGAATTTTTCACGATGATAATATACCTATCCATGTTGAGGGACTTGTACAATCATGGTTTGGTGAACACCAGAATGAAGTTGAACATCTACCTTGCCCACTCAGTCACCCGATCTCAATATAATGAAACCATTATGGTCTATTTTAGAGCGTCCAATGCGGAATCAATATCCTGTACCAACATCTCTCCCAGAACCTTTACAATATATCTCCGTGAAAAAAGTACAATATTCCTCTAAACACTATTCAGCACTTGAACGAATCGATTCCTAGGAAAATCCAAGCTGTGTTACGCGTCAAAGATCATTCTATACCACACTAATGAAAGAGATTCTTTATAAATACAAAATGTTCCTATTATTTTGATAACCCCCTGCATTTGTCTAGAGGCTAATGCAGAAGGAGAATAGGCAGGAATATTTTTTACGTATGTGCGCATACGATGGAAACATTTGGTGATGTTTTCTAGAACATGGCGATGTCTTTTGATTTAGAAAAATTAGTCGACGGCACACACACACAAATACGTGCATACCTATATTTCTTCACCGATTTTTAAAATATTTTAAAGCATTTCTTACAGATCTTAAAACGCACAAATGCATTGTTGAAGTAGAGATAAAAACATTTTCAAAACTTTAAAGGAAAAAGCAACTTTATATATGAGTATAAAAGTATAAATCAAACAGGATAAACATTTTCATTCAGGAATCAAAATGGCTCGTAAACAGGTACCTTAAGCTGAATTGATAAAATTCTTAAGATTAAATCAATTTGAAAAACACTTCCACCGATTAAAAGTAAAAATCATTCGACAAGAGCATTAAATCTTTTTTTTTAAATTTATTTCTTCTGTTCCTGAAACGTTTTCACGGCCCATTTCTAAACTTTCCCGATGAAAAATTTCCGGCAAAATCACGTTAAACTATTGAAATCCGTTCACATTGTTATAAGGATATTTCTTCTTTTTTTCCTATCTTTTCTAAAAATCTTTTTTTGAAAAAAAATAAGGTCTTCTTATGATGGATGATGACAGATCACTCAATGAACTGATTCTGGGCATCACAAAAAAGCTCTTTTGAGTTATTTAAAAATATTAAAGAAAAGTGACAAGTCTATCTCATAAAAATAGAATAAAAATAAGAGTTAAAAGGGGAGATTAAAAGGAATATTAGGAGGTGCCCCGAATGTATAAAAATAAATAGAGAAAATAAATATTAAAAAAAAGATTGAACTTTCTAGGGCGTAGCAGCTTATGTACCTGAAAGAATCTGTCTAACCTTTCATTCTTTTTGAGTAACTAATCGTTGTTTAAAATGGATTTTTATTTTGAAGTATTTTTTGGATATACATATTTTAAACTTTTAAAAAGTGTTATTGTGGGAGTTAAATTAAAATAAAAGGGAAAAACCTCTTTTTTATTATGTACATTTTCAAAAATTCACGTGAAATAATAAAATCCAGAAAGAGTATAATAGCTAATAATAGGTAGATTTAGAAAGGTCAATGAGCTTAATTCATCTGACGTCATAGTCACATTATTAATGCAATCACGTGTTTCCAGGCTATCAGTTCATAAACTTCGCAGTTGCTAACTTTTGCTTTTGAAAGAAACTTACTTCTAAAAAATACATAATTGCCAACAATAATAATGAACATTGGTAGGCAAAATGCTCTTGATTTGGAAGTACACAGTCTAGACAAATTAATGTGATCATTTGTCAAAATCCATGATAACAATCTTTCGCAAAGCGGACTGCCGCGAGACATACAGGTTAGATGTTAAGCCATGCCGACTCCCGTGCCGTGGAGAGCTGCGGTAGATTACGTGGATGAGGATCCATGACGTGAACAACCCGATCGAGATGGTCCTACAGATTCTCGATTGTGTTTAAGTCAGGTGAGTTTGCTGGCCAGGGGAGAACAGAAAACTCATCCCAGTGCTCTTCGAACCTTGCATGTGCACTGCCAGCTGTATGACACTTCGCATTATCTTGTTGGTATACGCTATCATCTTGAGGAAAAACAATGTGCATATAGGGGTGGACATAGTCCGAAAGGACATATGAATACTTATATCGATTCATCGTGCCTTCCACAAAGATGAGTAAATCCAGAGAATGGCAAGAAAACATTCCCCAGACCATAAGGCTCCCGCCTGGATCATTCTGACAATGGTTGCAGGGTCTTTGCCTTCAGAGGTTTCACGCTGTGTACTCCAACGTTCATCTGTCCGAAGGAGCATAAAGCGTGATTCATAGGAAAACGCTACATGTCGTCACTTAGTGGACGACGGTTGTGGTACTGAAGTGCAAATTCCAGCCTTTGTTGCGAATGAACAACAGTCAACGTAGGTGCATGAACCAGGTGTCAACTTCAGAGGCCCAGACGCAATAGCGTTCGCTGAGCAGCAGTTTGGGAGACACTGTTGGTAGCCCCTTGATTCATATGGGTGGTCAGTTGCTGAACGGTAGCACGTCTATTCGCCCGAACGCATCTCCGCTGCCATCGTTCAACTTTGTCATCGATGGCACATGTTACACCCCATTTGCCAAGTCGCTGATTTGGGACAGTCCCATTTTGCCATGCTCTGTATACTTCCCCCCGATGGCACGCTAACAGTTCACAAACTTAGTCGTTTCGGGAATGCTTCCACCATTGGTCCAAAAGCCAGTGATCATGCCCTTTTGGACGTCGGACAAATCACTCCGTTTCTGCATTACCCCAACGATTGCAATGTTTTCCGAAGTCCTCACACGCTTAACAGCACTGTGCTGCCACCTGCATTCTGTGATTGGTTATTTAACGTCGACATCGAAAGTACATGGTAGTCACATCAATGTGACTGAGCTGTGCATGAGATTTTTATTTTTATAATTGAATTTTTTTTACTTGAATACACTTACCTAATTATTACATTTGAAATTCTATCAAACTTTTACGAGTAGAATAATAAGTACAAGTGTAAAGTGAGTTTTGAATTTAGTGGAGCACGTGTGACTGCATTTTATCATGTGATCGTTATGAATTTAGTCAATATCCAAGTTGTTAAAACACATCACGTGACTATTTGGATACGAAGGGGAAATATAATCAACTTTCCTCAGCCATTGTCAAGTGTGGGTACATGTTGTAAAAGTCAAGATTCTATAGACTCGAAAAAATTCTGAAACTAAATTCGACAGTAAAGATACTTTTGATTTTGTAATTTACACTCATTTAAATAAAAATGGCGAATTATGTACCACTTAATAAAAACATGCATTTTATTTTCATTTTTGATACTTCCTTGAATCTTTCTTGATGGTTTCAAAATTTAAGTGATTTTGTTATAAATATGTAATTGTGTAAATTTATTCTTTAAATATTTAGCACTACATAAATTAACTTTTGTTGTGCTTAACGAAATTAAAAGTTAACGAACATAAAGTTCTATTTATGAGAAAGAAGACACAGGAACAAGTAAAGTAGATCCCTTGATTCAATTCTATACTTCGGAAATCAATACCGTGCTTTTTCACAAAAAAAAACTTCATTCCGAACTTAGGTTTCGGAGACCTTACCTGCCTACATACGTTTGTATGCTTTTGAAATTCGAAAATAGGAATGAGCCAGAGACATTTGTAAGGAAAGTTGATAAATGCAGGTTGATAAATTTTGAGTCGAATAGAATATCAAAATTATACATAAAAGGATTTAAATAAATTTAATCAAGAGAACTATTTTACAAAATTTCAATTTGATAGATTGCGACGAAAAAACTTTTTAATGAATTTTTTAAGATAAATACAGTCGAACCTTAATTTAACAAACTCACCGGGACCAAACATTTTATTCGTTATTTAGAGATTATTCATAATATCGGGATAAAAAAAAAACCAATTTTTTTGCACTTATCTATTGGAAATACTATAATAAGCAATATCCATAGTTGAAATTACATACTTTTTATTCGGCAGCTAAAAATACTATTAGCGAATTATTAGGCACCAGTTAATAGGAAATTTTAAATACTGATTGATAGATGTTTGATAATCTTTTTGATTTCTGATTCGAAAGAGTTCTTCGACTTTTTGTAGAGATAATAATACTGCGTCATTTACATCCTGCTACAGTCGGCTCCAGTGACTTAGCGGTAACGTGCCCGCTTCGTAAGTCTAAGATTGCGGGTTCGACCCCGGCTGGAGTCGACAGATTTCCTGGATGCAAAAATCGTAGGCAAGCATGTGTCATACGATTATGTGGTATGTTAATCTATAACTTTCAAATTTTTAAAATTTCTATGAGAAAATTATATCAGCTAGTTGTCAAGTAACAATAAAAGGGAAATATATACGAGGTGTGTAAATTAAATAATGAGACTGATTTTTTTCCACTTGTTTATTCCAATAAACTTACAATTCCACATTGTCTCCTTCAAAGTAACTGCCTTCTGAAGCCACACAGCGCTGGAGACGTTTCTTCCACTCCTCATAGCACTGGTGGAACTCGGATATTGGAATAGCCTCCAGCTGGTCGGTTACAGCCATTTGAATGTTTTCCAATGTCCCTTGAGGTGATTCCTGAATTTCGGAAAGAGAAAAAAGTCACAAGGACATAAGTCGGGCGAATAAGGAGGCTGAGGAGCAACAGGAATGTTCTTACTGGCCAAGAAACGGTTCACTGAAATTGCTGTGTGACAAGGTGCGTTGTCATGATGCAACACCCAGCTGTTTTTGATGTTTAGTCTCACACGCAGGACCCTTTATCGAAATCTTTCAAGAACCTCTCGGTAAAAGTGTTGAATAGTGTTCAATCGATTCCAAAAAGTCAATGCACCTTGCCCTCCTCAGAACACACAAGAAAAACCTGTTTCACTAAACAAATCACTACAGACAATTAACTTGACTCAGCAACTTCAAACTCATACTGATGACGCATCACATGTTTACCTACCTCCCCTCCATGTCCCACTTCCCCAGTGTTGCCAGATCAAACACTACGCTACCAGTCTCATTACTTAATTTACATACATCGTATAAAAAAATTCAGCTGTTTTAAATTGAATTACAGTTATTTTTTTGTTTGTTGCAGAAGTGCAACATTGCGCAGTATAGTGCTGTAAATTACAAAACTTTCTTTATACAAGGATTTTATTATTCATCGCATAAAATGTTTAAATTTGTTACCTGGTTATTTATTTCGTCAATGAACAAGAGGAAGAATAAAATATAATGGATTCTTTTTATAGCAAAAACACCAGTACTCGAGGTATCAGAGATTTTTGTAATTGTTGCGATTTCTGGAAAAAATGTACTTCCATCTAGCTACAAAATTGGCATGCATTTCGTTGCAGTAATCTTTTTTTCTCAGATACGTGATTTGTAGGTAATTAAAAAAATACAGAGTCTGTTAAATTAAAATAAATCATAAGTTGCAGAAATGCAACAGTGGGAAGTTAAGCGTTAAAGATCCCTAAAGTATCAGTTTGGCTCTGGTACTCTCGGTAAAATTAAATCAAGGCAATACTTAGCGAACGACGAGAGCTTGAATTAATAGTTAATTTTAGCGTTAATAATATTAGGCGTGGTTTCCTCCATGAAATGGCTCTCAAATTTCGGGAACTTGCCGTGTTTGAAAAGGCTAAAATGCAGCCCAATTAGAAAAAAAAACATTCTGCTACATGAGGTATGTTTTCACTGCCAAACAATGTAAAGAATCAAAAAATGTAACATTTCTCTGATAGAGCAGTTTCATTTTATCAGTTTCTGCATCAGAATCGTTATTCGCTCACAAACTATCAAAAGTTAAATTTTTTTTGCAAAACTGTATGCATAATAAACGTCATTTATCTCAAGAAAAGGAGCAAGAGGTATAAAAATCTTGAAATATCCCCTGAGTTGTGGAGTGGGATGAGATAAGAAAGGAATTTTCTGTTCAATTCAAAACTCGCGTGATAGGTTACACTCAAGGCTCACGTGCACCTTTAAAGTTTAATAATGTGGACTGCACCCTTTCTTGTTAAATTGCTACTTACAGATAAAGTCTTTTTCTATTCCGGACAGAAAGGGTGTCATTTAAAAAAAATACAATTTTTTTCCTAAACCAAAAAAAAAAAAAAAAAAAAATCGGCTGTTGAAATTATTTGTTAATTCGGAGTTTATCATTCGTTTTAAATAGGGTTTTTTCCTTAATTTTAATCAGGAAAAAAGAAAAATTCGTTAAATAGGGGTTCGGTAAATCGGGGTCCAACAGTATCGGATACAGTTTGATTCAAAATTATTTACAAGAACATATATAGTTTTGTTCGTTAATTCGATTTATTTTTGGAAGTATATTTTAGATTATACAAACAACACGAACGATTTTTAATAATAATATTCTCTTTTGAAAGATATCCTTAACCAGTATAATTTCCTGCTTTTAACTATCCATTTCCTTTTGTTGTTGCTTCTAGTATAATGTTAATTAGACAATCAATCACCCCATAGAGACTCTAATTGAAAATGGTGTGTGCAACGATAATATTGATTGCCATTAACAAGGTCGCTTTTCACATAAAAATAAAACTCCCTGGCCACCTTCAAGATGAAAGGTGATCACGTACATGAAATTTATTTTACAACCTGCCTTTAAAAATGTCTCCAGTGTTAAGCTTGCCACTAGGTCTCAATCGTGTTGTAGCTTTAAAGTTTTAACTACACTCTTTGAGTAAATCATGATTTGTGTTTAACATTTTTGTCGTGACATTTGATATTATAAATTGTTACGGGAAATTCAAATGACTAATATTTATTCCGTTAAAAAAAAGACTTAGGGGTCTATTCATCACCAGAGGGCGCTGCGATCGTTTGCCGATTGCAACGTGATTATCAAGTTAACAATAACAGCTAATCGTTTCTGTTCTCTTTTTTCATGTGCGCAAAATTAAAATTCTTTGAATTCGAAATACTCAGAAAATATTTCAGACTGTTTTTAAAACTTTAAATATCGTCGCCGTACTTGATAAAAACAAAATATATTGAAAATGAAATAATAGTTCTTACGTATTATCGCAACCAAATGGCGACATTATATGAAACGAAGGACATGATTACCATTTCAGTGCACACGACACATGCGAAATCAGAGTCACCAACCTGACGAGTTATCTTGAACGTTGGCGATTGTTGTGATAGTACGTAAATACCGAAATATAATTAAAAAGTACTCACACTTCAACCAAAATGTCTTTAGGAACATCTTTTAATTTCTATGACACTGAAGATTTATTCCTTCTCTGCAAAATTCTTTGGGTAGATGGTGGCTCGGGAAAACAGAATTTTGAAGGAATTGAATTTGGTTTTAATGTCCTTCTGTTGGTAAAGGACTGATACATATAGCATGCTTCTTCAAAATGATTGGAGAATACTTATGAAAAGTTAGATGGTTTGAAGTTTGTTCGACCTAAGTTTTGTATCCATTTTTTTAATAAATATGGATTCTTCAGTGGAAACCGAAAAAAACTTTTCGTCCTACAGCAGCGTTTCTCAAAATGTGGAGCTCCCCCCCTGGGAGGGCGATAACCCTGCGTGGGTATTTTGAAAATAAAAGGTTTAAAAAATAATTTTTTGGAATGATCAAAATAAAATGCTTTCTGACATAATAAAAAATACACATTTACACTGATGTAATTTATGTATATCATCTGGTGATCATCAGGAATAAGAGTCAACTTCAAACACTCATTAGCTACCTTTGATCCTATAACCAAATAAAAAAAGACATTTTGTGTGCTTTGCTGTAATCCCACGATGAGAGATTTTTTTATTACATTTCTTTTAACCCGTAAAATACTACTTTTGATTATCATATATTTGACCTTCAAACTTACTGGTATGTTTCACTCCGTCTCTTTTTCTTTTAGGAAAGTTGTAAATAATATATTTCGGTTGCTTTTTTCCCCATGTGAATGAGTTTTATGATATATGGATAAGCATATTGAGCACTTTGAATGATTATTTGGCCAAGATGTATTTTTATGAGTATTCTGAGAATAATAATAAATAATATGATAATGGTATATATATATATATATATATATATATATATATATATATATATATATGATAATAATGCATAATGAAAAACGTTTTACACAATTATTTCTTAGAACTGACATCGATATTTCCATATTGAATACGCTTTTCAACATGGGAGCGGTCGCATGAGGTGTAGAGTCGAGTCAACCCTGGCTCACGAAATCGTTAATTCTGGAAAAACTGTTTATTCGTTAACAGTGACCTTGACAGTATCCTCCTATTAGGCAATCTTAATGGGAACTAAAATGAATTTGTCACAAATATGCATCTTTTTTGAGAGTGGCAAACGTTTTTTTACAATCAAGGTACTTGTTTTGATCGAGTTCCCTGCGCGACCACTTTTGTTCAAAAATACTTTTCCATGAACATGCTACACTTTCCCCCATGAGCAATTTTGTGGTTTTGATTGCTGTGTTGTACGACTTATTATGGTTTATAAATGTAAATGAGCAGAATATAAAAAAAGGGCATCTGTGATATCTATTGAAGGAAGCTGAAACTCATCAAGCAATTGAAGAACCTGCTGAATAATGCATATTAATCAAGATAGCGAAAGTAAATATGAGAAAAGCGATAGACATGAAACGTTTGAGTTGAATTTAAAATTTTATATGCTACCTAAAGAACTCTTTGAAGAAAACTATGAAGCCATAAATGTAGACCGTTAAAGAGAAAAATAAACAATTTCAAGGATATTTTATAAAGTAATGGATCATAAATAGCTAAAATCTCGCGAAAAATACATTTTATCGCTTTGGTGGATGAATAATTGATAAATAACAGGGGACAGCCAGATGATATAATTTATTATTGCTCATATTGTTAACATTCCTTAAACAGAAAGGGGAAAAAACAATATGTTGCAAAAATAGATTACATTTAAATATCATCAACAAAAATACATGCTGTGAAGATAAATCGTTGCTTAATAAAAAACATTGTGTAAACTTTTTAAAACAAAAATGAAAGAGAATATTAATTAAAATTTTAAATGAGATGCATTTGCTTTACTTTTTATTATTTATTAGATCAAGGATTGATGTGATGACTCTTTGGATTGAACTGCTTATTATTTTTTGAAACAAGCACACAGTTTTTTTACTCGAGCACTTTTCAAATTTTTGTCCAGTACCGCAACTTTGAGCTGTTGCAACAGATCGAAGCGTTGAGTCAATATTTGGAACTTCTTCAATGGAAATTAATTCTCGCTGAGACATATACTGAACTGATATTTTAGAGTACAATTGTTTTATTCCGCCATCTCTAGTTCCTAATCGGAAAAATCTTTCCTAAAGCAGCTGGAACCGATACAAAGAACTTTCGATACTGTGGTGTTTCATACTTTAACGATCAAGTTATCATTATTCTATAGAATACCTAGTTAAATCGTAGAATTCAATAATTAATATACTTTAACTGACTTGTCTAGTTATTTCATGAAATACCAATGTTTAATCACCGATTCATTACTCATATTATTTTAAAATTTCTAAAAGATAAAACCACACATTAATGGTCAAGACTGAGATAAAAGGAATTTATTTAGAGCGTTCTCCATACGCTCTTGTTCTTACTGTGTTTACACATACACTGTTCTAAAGACACTAGCGCCCTCTCGCGACAAATATTTACTTGTTGTTGTGGGTGTCCACCCCCGGGTTGAATGACACATTCAACAATTTTCAAATAACACAATAATACACAAAATCAATGATACAAACAATAGAAAGCCAATAATACACAATACAGAAAACACTAATACTCAATAAAAGTAATATTGTTCAATACACAAAAGGTAAAGTACTCAAACACATAAAATTGAATTGAAAAAAATTACACAAATTTGAAATTTTCACATACATTATTCACTTCAAAAAGGTAAAATACAAAGTTTAGTTATTGGACGTTTAAAAATTCAATTTTTTTTTACTATATAACACTACTCGAATTTTATTATCTTTACCATGATACACTTCAAGAATTCTACCAAAAGGCCAATTACACACAGGTAAATTATCTTCTTTCAGAATTACCATATCATGTATTTTTACATTATTCTTTTCAAAATACCATTTATTTCGATTCTGAAGTGTACTAAAATAATTATTTGACCAACGTTTCCAAATCTGTTGCACAATTTTTGTTTGTTTTTTCCACACTTTTAACCTGTTATCAGACACTTCAGTTAAACTTGGCTCTGCAATGGCTGTGATGGGATGGCCAACTAGGAAATGACCAGGGGTCAAAGTGTCAAATATCCCACTCAACACGTTCTTCACACAAAAATTACACAAATTACTCTCGTAATTACTCATAATTTCTCTACGTCTTTTAAATCTAATTATGTGCCAACAGCATTGGTTGCGTTGTCTGAAAATACAAGCTTTGATTTTCCTCGTCTACTAAAAAATCACTTTAAAGCTGCACAAGGAAAACTTTACTTGATAAATCTAACTATTACTAGGTGACACGCCCTTGTCACCATGCACACGAAAATGCCCATATAGACCTTATTTAAGGCTCCTTTTCTTTAATTAGGCTATTTAATCCAGAAATTTCACAAAAATTTATTTCCACTTTGCTAAAAGAAAAAAATTCTGAGAAATTCTCTCGGCTGGCAATTGACCCATAATTTTCGAACAAGAAATGGGTTTTGCCTTAAAAACACTATACTAAAAAACCACATAAGTAATTACAAAATCAGCACATTCACATAAAAGGTATCACTAAGAGTTATTTTAAAAATGTTGAATAATAAGGAAAATATTGTTTACATACAAAGAAATGCACATAGGAAAATTCTCCAAATCTAATTAAGTAGCAGTTTTGAAAGTTACTTAACTTTTCCTCACTCTTTATTTTAATGTAGTACACAAGTGGAGAAGCCAAAATTATTTTATAATAAAATATCAAACTTCACAAATAGCATTAATGAATTAATTCTAATACACATGTAAACACTAAATACATATATAAATTCCATAATGACAGTTTCTTAGCAAATTATGAAAACTCCACTTTTAAATGAGTATATTAAGGTTAACATACACTGGTGTGCAAAAATTAAGGACGAAGTCGAAAAATTAGCATATCAGCTGAACGAAGAGGCAGAGCGGACAGAAAGACCAATCAGGAGATTAAGTAAGGGGATGTACGGTAGCACATGCGCAGATATGCAGGTAGACGTAATGGGGGAGTGTCTGAGTAGTATAAAGCATGTTGTCGGTGTAAGATCAGTATTTCTGACAAAGAGATTGCACGCCGTATAGCAGTTAAAATCACACCGAGTTGCTGCCTCAGCGAGAAATGGCGAATAATCAATCTGTTAGACGACATCTGGATGCTTTTACCCGAGGTCGAATCATTGGGAAGTTGGAGGAAGGCCGCAGTGTGACAAGTGTGGCTGCAGAGTTTGGAATTGCTCACAGCATCGTTTCACGACTTTGGAGACAATTTCAAACTACAGGAACAGCTATCCGGGGTTCAGTAGTGGTCGTCCACGAGGAACCACACCCGCAGATGACCGGTACATTGTCTTACAGGCCAGAAGAAACAGGCGGCAGACAGCGGGAGAAATCGCTAGACACACGACACAGGCGACTGGACGACCGATATCGCGTTTTACCGTGGCCAGAAGACTGCACGGTGGTGGTCTGTTTGCACGACGCCCTGTACGGTGTGTACCTTTAACGCCTGCCCATCGGAGAAGGCGTTCTCTGTGGTGCCGGGAACACCGGAATTGGAGAGACAATGAATGGGGACGAGTACTCTTTACAGATGAGAGCAGATTCAGTTTGAGTAGCGATTCTCATCGCATACTCATCTGGAGAGAGCGGGGAAGCCGCAATCATCCCTCGAACATCATTGAAAGGGACAGGTATGGAGGTCGCGGTGTTCTCGTTTGGGGAGGCATCATGCTTGGTAGTTGTACAGACCTTCATATCTTCGACGCAGGTTCAGTCAACGGGACCCGTTATTGTAACGAGATTCTTCTTCCATATGTGCGTCTTTTTAGAGGCGCTATGGGTCTGCAGTTCCTTTTCATGGACGACAATGCACCATGTCATCGCACAGTAGCTGCCGAACAGCTCTTAGAGAGTGAGGATATTGAACATATGGATTGGCCGGCACGATCTCTGGATCTCAATCCCATCGAGCATGTATGGGATTTTCTAGGCAGACGCTTGGCAGCTCGTACCTTACCACCAGTAACGATTCGGGAGCTTCGACTGGCGCTGCAAGACGAATGGGCAGCAATGCCTCAAGAACTCATTGACACCCTCATTCTCAGCATGGGCAGACGCTATGAAACCTGCCTAGCAGTCAGGGGAGATCATATCCCCTACTAAATACCGGATGTTTCTTGCTGGACATCCATCACAGGGATGTTTGGCCTTTGCAGTCGCATTGCGCTCCATGCTACTTTTTCAATCAAGCTTCTTTTTATCCCTCTGATTTCTCTTTTAGTAAGTGTTGCTTGCATTACACATGTCAATACGTATCGGGGATCTTACGGTATTAAATGTGTTGATTTGGAAAGCTTTTGTACAAAGTTATATTGAAAATAACCGTCTCGTCCTTAATTTTTGCACACCAGGGTATATGCATAAATACAACGTTAATAAAAATATAATAATAAGGATACATTCTATGTATTGTCCAGATCCAATCCACAAGGGTTAATCACTTTATCTCCTGGGTTCCTCCTCAAGAGGGTTCTCTTGGGAGGGGGGGACGTCAAATCTCCATTTCCGTTCCTGTTTTACCTGCGGTGTAGAAGAGGGGACATTCAGCGTTGTTTCTCTCCTTTAGGAGCCCCGGTCATTTTTTAGAACGGATCCGATTTCACCTCTTAACGTTTCATCAGCCGGCATCCACAGAAGGGGAAAGGGGAAGTCTCTCCCTTGCAACTTTTCTCTCCATTTCTTCCCGTCCCACAACGTGTGGCCGCGGTAGCCGAGTGGTATAGGTATCGGATCGTGGCTTGCCTGGTCACGAGTTCGATCCCAGTACCACTAAAGACCCGCCGTGTAGGGCAGCGATGCACGTTAAATCTGTCGAGAGCTGAAACGTCCTCCCGTTGGTGTGGTGTGGGAGTTAGGAGAGGGGGTGCCAGCTCAGGTGTCGTCCACGTCACTTGACCATGGATCAAAATTACGTGGTCCGTCGCCAAAAGCCCTCGTGTAGCTGAACAGTGCGACGTTAATATTAAATCAATCAATCAATCAACCCGTCCCACAACGCGGGGTTTACGATTTTTCCTCATAACACAAATCACCCTGAATTAATAGCGCACACAGGAATTTTTCAAGGGGGGGAGGGTCCGGGGTCGAAAGTTCACCAGTCTTGTATTATGCTCCTTTTGATTTTGTCGATTTTTGGAGACAAAACACAGTAAAAAACTAATTTTTGAATAAATAATTAGCATCGTTAATACAATTAATAATAAATAACAAGTAATTAATTAAATTTTACGTACTATATACTTAGAATTATAATCAATCGGTAAAAAAATCAAGGACTTTTGGAGGGGTCCGGACCCCCAGGATCCCCCCTTGTGTCTGCCGCTGCCCTGAATAGTCACTTTTGGTTTGGCTAGCCGTTTAAAAACACTATTTTGAAGTTTTGGAGAGTCTATGTCACTCATTCTAGATTTAAGTCTAACCTTTTCTCGCATTGTTGATCGCTTTCTCATAACAACACTTCGTTGGATAAAAGGCAGTTTCCGAGTAGGTTTTTCTACTCCTCGCTGAACTTGCGAATATTTACGCCAATGATGGTGCACAAATATAACGTTGCTTAAGTCTTTTAAATTCGGCTTAAACCACACTTTTTGGTTTATTTCTTCAATTTCATCATGATTTAAATTCAATGACTTCCTATTTAGTACCACTGGATTAATATCTTCTTTAGCTGTCTCCTTTATCACATCGACTGATCTTTCCTCTTTTTCTTCACACATCTCATCGGCAGAAATTAGCAGTGCTCTAGGTAAACACTTTTCTTCCGGAACCGTGACAGGTTGTGCCATAGCATCTGGACCCACACTAAGCATTTTGGCTCGTTCACTTTCAAGAGGAATAACTCTCTCGGTTGCTTGAGGTAACTCCATGTCTTCATTTGACTTTTCTGATCCCATTTCTTCTTTCAACACCCTTCTTTCGCATGCACTAGCGTCAAACGCTATTTGCTGTTTCGCAGTGAGATATTCATTTATTATCACTTGGAGAGGAAAATAAAGCACTGGGTCATTCGTTCAAATAAAAGGATTTGTTACCTTCTCAATTATTCCCCCATCTAAATAATTCCTGAAACCCTTACACAATACTCAGAATAAAACACCTTATCACTTTGCATTTTTCTCATAGGACTTCCGAATAGTCTTTTCTCTAAATTAAAATTATCACTTAACTCATTACTATCTCTTTTCCACGGGAGTTCTACCTCATATCTATCATTTTTAAAATGTACTCTCTGTTTAAACATTTCTAAGCTAACGTCCTCCTCACTATTACAATTCTCGTTTTTGACACCAATCGATTTTAACTCTCCAAAAGACCAAAAGGTTGTATTTAAATCACTATCTCTAATTAATCCACAATGAATATTATTATCCCTCACCTCATCTACACTTCCGCTAACGACAAATCCAAAACCATATTCTGTAAACGTAGTCGAGAATCTCCACAATAAATTTGGCCTGGTCTCAGTAATTCGTAAAATATTTCCGCGCCTAACAACACATCAATTTTACCAGCAACATTAAACTTATAATCCGCTAGTTTAATTTCGTTTGGCATATCTAGTGAAACATTTATTATTTGTGACGGAGTCAAATCGGTTATCCTTCTTACAACTAATAAGTTTAGCTCCATTTTGAAACTTAAATCACCATTAAATATGGAGGTCGTAACTCCTCCATTTATTGTCATTGTTGACTCATTATTTAAACAAGATACTAACAAATTGATTTTCTCATTTTTTAATTGTAACCTATCTGCACAGTCCTTCGTAATAAAATTTGATTGACTCCCTACGTCCAAAAGCCCCCTTACTTGGTGCAAAGCACCAAATTTATCTCTGATGAGACATTGAATGCTACTCAGTAAAACGGTTCGCTTTTTATTCTTTAAAAAGCTCGTTGCTACAAACGACTTGTTTTCTTCATTTCCATCTTGGGGGGTGGGGGGAACGACGCAATCTGATCCTTCCGGTCCCCCGAACACATCTGCGAGCGGGTTGAGAACGGACCCAACTGTTTGGTTGGGGACGAATTCCTTGTCCGGTTTCGGAAAGTGAATCAAGCGATTGTGTGGTTTCGCACAAAAACAATTTTTCGCACAGCAGCTTTTGACATTACAGTTAGGAGAAAAGCACTTGAAACACAAATGATTAGCTTTTACGAAATCCACTCTTTCACTAACGCTGAGAGATTTAAATTTTGAGCATGAATACAGCGGGTGGAATTCTCTTGATTTGCAACAAAAACATTTCACATTTTTAATGGAAGACAGATTTACGCTTGAAGTAGTTTTTGCTCCACGATAATTATAGACTTCATTACGTTTAAACTTAGGAAATAAATTCTGTTCTCTAATTTTTCCCTTGGATAATATAAAAATATCACACTCGCGAGCTAGCTCTTGCGTCTTAAACCACATTTCGCCCTGCTTAATACCAATATGCGCATTTAATTCTCGGTCTAATATCTCTATTATCTTATCTGATATTATTAACTCACAAACTGACTTGAAATCATTGACCTCCCGTAATTGGCAATAGTAATTAAAATTCGCACTTAATCTAGACGCGAATTGAACATAACTCTCGCTAGGTAATTTTTGAGCCTTTTTAAATTGATTTAAACATTCATAGGGGGTCGGTTGAAATTCTTTTAACACAATTGCCCTCAATTTATTATAGTTACTTAAATCTTCTTCTTGAAGATAAATCATTAAATTATTTGCTTTTTCTCCTAAAATATTCAAAAGAATTTCGGGTTTTAATTTCTCAGGAACATTTTTAGTTTTAAATGACTTTTCTATCGATTGAAAAAATAAATTAAATGACTCTGCTCTTAGGGGGTACCGGGATTGTTAAGGTTTTGATACTCTTAATCAAGCTTTCAATATTACACTCGATTGTAGTTAATTGATTTTCATTTTGTAAAGGTAAACTTTGGCCGATTGATTATGTAATTTCGCTATTTCTAACTCCTTCTCTAATTGTGACAGTTTAATTTTTTTCAATTTCTAGTCTATTTTCGTTTTCATGCTCTAACTATTACAGTTTAATTTTTTCAATTTTATTCTATTTTCGTTTTCATTTCTTCTATCATTTATCTCCTCCAATACACAATCAACAATAGCCTGATACGTTTCCTTATCATTTTTATAAATCTCACTCTCCTGTATTAATTCTCTTAAATCTAAATCTTTAGCATTGTCTGGGACAACTAATTTTAATTCTTCCACAATATATCTCAATTCATCTTTGTAAATTTATCTATACTCATTTTCACAAAGTAGTTATCTCAATCACCAATGAAAACAAATAAATCACAATTTAATTATTTAAGCCACAAAACAAAATTAACTCAACCTCAAATTAAAGTAATCTTAACCACACATGAGACATTGTAACGGCGTGGCACATAGTACACTAGGAGGCTTGACACATAGCACACGATAGACTAAAAAGAGGGCGCTGTTGTGAACTTTTTTGGCCTTTGAGCGGGAAGGAGAGAAGTCTCGAACGTAAGATGGACGAAGCTGCTTGTAGTTTCCGTTGTGAAATTTAATTGTAAATGAAATTATTAATATAGTGATGTGTTTTGAAAGAAATAATAAAAACGATAAATCCGGTTAATTAAAGCTTATTAATTCACCCACAAGACGATCTTACAGACTGGTGGCAGCGATGGGGCACGATAAAACTAAAAACAGTGTCTTTAACAACAAAAGAAATAGTTGGGGTAAGTACTTTTTCTATCTGAAAGTACCTTCGGGCGTATTTTACATTTGATCTCAATTTTTGTATTAAAATATTGGTACAAATTAAATACAGAAATCATTCTTAATTCACTTTTTGTATTAAATGCTGGATTTTGATTATTTTAAAGCCTTTTACTTATCCCTGCTATTCTCGTTAATTTATTATTTGTTTTTAAATAAAAACAAAAATTTATCCTATAAAAAGGAAGAAAATTGATTTTGTCTGTGGTTGAATTGAGTATATAAAATTGTACTTTTTTTAGTTTTAGTTAGTGTATTCTGATTTAAAACTGTGTTTTCTATGTGTGAGATATAAATTTAAAGATTCTCTCGACGGTGTTTAAAAAAATCCATTGTAAACACAATATTAAGAATTTGTGAAGAGTGAATGATAAATAGCTTATGAAAATTGTGATTATAGCACGATTTGAAGGTGTCTATATATAAAGGTGTGAATATATAAAGTCTATATTTAAGTAGAAATAATTTTGATTTTGCTGAGTCAACGAAATATTTATGACTTCTCTTTAACTGAGAGTAAAAAAAAGCTAATTCATTACGTTTCAGAAGTTCTCAAGGTTAAATGTATAAATTATGTAGCTATTCCAATCATATAAGAATTTGTTTTTTATAAGTTGTTCAGTAAAATTTTTGTTTCTGTGGATTCAGAATACCAGCGGAATTATTTTGCTGTCATTATTGTGTTAGATTTTTTTTTGTTGCGAATAGAAGTGTTTGATGTTTCTGGAAAAAAAGTAAATCTGTAGATTTTATTTGAATGGTGTTCTTTGATTTAAAAGGGGTCATTACATTGAAATATTTTTAGTAAAAAATGTGTTTGTTTTTAAAATATAAACATCTATTATTATTTTCGAGTTAAGGGTGAAGTTGTAGAATTTCTATGGATAGAATTTTTTTTTAACTTATTTGCTCGCATTTATTTCTTTTAAATTGAAAATAAATGACAATTAATGAGCGACAAATTAAATTTTGAAGAGACTTTATGAAGAGATAATTTGGACTTAAGGTGTATGTTATTGTTTTGCATTGCAATGTTTATTTTTTATTTTTGTGCTTGTTTGGTTATTCTGGTATTGTATATAGTTACGTAAATATTTAAATCACTTGAAACTTTTGAAAAATAGAATTCGAAAGTGCTGAATATGTATGTATTCGTTATAATTTAAGTGTATATTTGTGCATATTTTGGTACAGTGCAAAATCGATAACTACTTTTAGTTAAATAATATATCGAAAAATAAGTTTCTTACTCGTCTTATTTTAATTTTCTTTTTGGAAAGCATTCTGATCTTGTTAATCCCTAAATCATGGCATATTTAGCTAAAGGTAATAAACCTGATCTTTTGTCAGTATGTGAGGAAATGGGGGTTGAAGTAGATCAGTCCAGCAAGAAGGTAGATATAAACAAATTGATTCTAAATAGCGAATCTTATGTTGAAAAGGAAGTGAAGATAATTCTCGACAGAGTCATTAGTGATAGGAAAGAACAATAAAGAAGTAAATAAGAAGAAAAAGAAAGAGAAGAGCGAATGGCTAGAGAGGCCAGACAACACGAATTAGAATTGAGAAAATTAGAATTATCGCAGCAGAATCAACCATTAAATGATGAATCTGGAAGAAGAGTTGAAATTGGACCTAAGATTCAATTGACACAAATCACAACTAAATTTGATGAAAAACATGATGAGATTAGTTTATATTTGATTAATTTTGAAAGGAAGGCAGAATTAGCTCAAGTACCAAAGAAATATTGGGTGGCCTACTTGTTGGCGGTTTTACCAGCAAAACTCTCTAATATGCTAGCTAGAGAACCTACCGAAAGGGCAAATAATTATGATTTTGTAAAAGATCTTATATTAAAGAGGTACAGGTTGAACAGCGAAAAGTTGAAGCAATGTTTTTACAGACATCAAAAATCAGCAGAGAAGTCTTGGAGGAATTATGCTCATGAGCTGAATAGTTATTTTACAGAATGGATAGCTGAATTGCAGGATAAAACTTTCGAGCAACTGAAAGATCTGTTAATAATTGAACAATTGAAGTACCGTGTTCCAGCTGAAGTAAGAGAGCATTTTCTTGATGACTGGATCAAGTTAAAAACTCCCTATGAACTTGCAGAGAAATTAGACGAATATGAAAGCATCAAACAGAGTTTCAGAAGAGAAATCCCTAAGAAAAATAGTTACAAATTCCAAGGTGGTGTAAATTATAGTGGTGCCAGACCAAAGGAAACTCCTAAAGATTTCAAGTCAAAATTTCAAATAAAAAAGGAACCTATCCATGAAAAAAATCACGAGAAAGACTTTGAGAAGAGAAGACAGCTTCGATGTTATGAATGCGGATCTTATTCACATCTCAGACCACAATGTGATAAACTAAAGAAGAATTACGAAACAGTCGCGTCTAATGAAACTGTTAAAAATGGTACTGATGTATTGGCTCCATATACAAGTTTAGGAACAGTGAAGGGAATTGAAATGCCTATACTACGAGATACTGGTGCAACTCTCGATTTAATATGTAAAAAATACGTAAAGCCTTCCATGTTTATAAATGAAACTGTGTGGATTTGAACTCCTCTGGAGGAAACCGCAGTGTGTCTGCCAATGGCTGAAGTTGAGTTGGACTGTGTGTTTGGTCATGTGATTACGAAAGCTGCTGTTTTAAAAGATTCATTAGATCAAGGACAATAACTTTTGGGAAATAAGACTGCTGCATTGTTTGAAGAAGTGAAGAAGAATAAAGAAATACAAGTATATATGGTGAACGCTGTTAAAACACGTTCGCAGAAGAAATTGACTGAAGAGAGTAAACAAGATCTTAACATGTCAGAAGAAACTATTCCTGAAAGTAACGAAAAGAATAAAGAATCTCCGGACGAACTGGATGATATTTTGCCTTTAATTCAACCTGAAATTTCTGAATCAAATCTTATAAAATTGTCTCATAAAGATTTTGCAAAGGAACAAATGAACAGTGCTGAATTAAAAACACTGTATGAAGAAACTAAAAGCGGGTCTTCAAAGAAAAATCATTATATTGTCAAAAATAACTTACTATTTTTCCAAAAAGAAGATAAGGATGGCACTAAACGTAAATGTTTGGTTGTTCGCGAAAAGTATAGAAAAAATTTGATGACGATAGGTCACGAGGCGGCTGCAGCTCATCTAGGAGTAACTAAAACGAAAGATGCCATATTCAAAACATTTTACTGGCCTAAATGCTTTAGTGATGTTGAGGACTTTGTAAAGACAAGCGGCAAATGTCAAAGGCTGGGTAAAACGCAAGATAAAAAGAAGGCCCCACTAAAAATTGTTCCCGTAATAACTGAAATTTTCACAAAGATTAACATCGATGCAAGTGGACCTTTACCAATGACACCGTCAGGAAATAAATATATAATTACGGCGTTATGTATGTCATCAAGGTTTCCTGATGCCATTCCTGTAGCAAACCTTTGCTCAACAACTGTTGTAAATGCATTGTTACAGATTTTCAGCCGAATGGGGTTCCCAAGAGAATTACAGTTTGACCAAGTCACGTCATTCATGAGTGCACTAACTACGGAATTTTTAGAAAGATTTGGAGTTAAAGTAGTTATATAGAAGTTCTGTTTATCATCCACAAAGTAATCCTGTGGAACAGATTACTTTGTTGTTCTTCAATGTTCTGTGCACAGAACATTGAAGAGGATTCTTCTTGTCCTGTGTCTGGAGGCAATTCCAGATTGGGAGAAAAATCTTCCTCAAGCCCTCTTTGCCCTAAGGACTGTTATACACGATAGTACTGGGTTTTCACCAGCTGAACTAGTTCACTGGAAAAATCTAAGGACTCCTGTGATGTTATTGTACGAGAAACTGACAGAAGAAGAGCATGTAGAATGCAGTGTTGTGGATTATGTATTTGAACTCATTAATAGAATGAAAAGATGTCAGGAATTGGCAATCCTACACGTGGAAGATGCCAAACAAAAACAGAAGTTGTGGTATGATCGGCAGACCGTTAAACGTCAATTTCAACTGGGTGAACTGGTTTTGGTCATAGCTCCATCCAGGCCTAACAAGTTATCTGTTCAGTGGGTTGGCCCTGGAGAAATAGTGCAACAACTCTCTGAGACAAATTAAGTGGTCAAATTCCCAGAGAAGGATAAAACCCACGTTTATCATGTTAATATGCTAAAAACTTATCACCAACGAGAGGAAAATATTAACTTATTGTGCATTAATCCTGTAAAGCATGACGAAGAAGAAGACATACCTAGTTTGGAACTTGAAAACGAAAGGTCAGGATGATCCAAAATCATCAGCGATGTGCAGTTAAATTCAAAATTATCTCAAATTCAACGAGGACAGCTCAAAGAACTTTTATATGAATATAGTAATCTTTTTTCGAATATTCCTGGATGTACCGATTTAGCTGAAAATGATATTGAATTAGAATCTGAACGAGCAATTGTGTTGCTAAGCCTTATCGTATGTCTCCTCGACAAATTGAAATTCTCAAATCAGAAGTTAATAAGATGTTAGAACTGAAAATAATAGAGCCAGGAGAATCTGACTTTACATCTCCATTATTACTTGTTGAAGCTCAGGGAAAGGAAGCAAGGCCCTGTATCGATTACAGAAGGTTGAATAAAGTAACTCGGACACAATTCTTTCCATTGCCTAATATCGAAGAACTTTTAGAAAAGGTATCGTCAGCTAAATATATCTCTATTTTGGATCTTACTCGAGGTTATTGGCGAATACCCCTGAGTCCCCGAGCGCAAAGGTACGCATCGTTTGTGACAACATTTGGAACTTTTAAACCATTGAGGTTACCTTTCGGTCTGAAAAATGCGCCCTATTACTTTAGTCGACTTATGGCTAACTTATTAAGAAATTGTGAAGACTTTGCAGTTCCCTACCTAGATGATATAGCTATCTTTTCACTAGCCTGGGATGATCACCTAAAACATCTAAAAGATGTATTTGATCGCCTACGCTCCGCTAAATTACATATCAAGCCATCCAAATGTCAATTTGCTCAAGCATACGTTAAATATCTAGGCCAAGGCTTAAGAACACCTGGAGAATTAAAGGTTCAGATCATTAAAGATTTCCCAATCCCTACTAACAAGACGCAAGTTAGAGCCTTTTTAGGATTATCTGGCTATTATAGAAGATATATTCCCGAATTTTCTCTCAGTAATCGCAGCTCCACTGACAGATTTACTTAAAGGCCGAAATCGAAAATCAACCGCTGACTGGAACAGTTCTTGACAGAATGCATTCGAGGAGCTCAAGACAAGACTATCTAAAAATCCAGTTTTATACAGCCCTGATTTCACAAAACCCTTCATCATTCAGTGTGATGCATCCAATCTTGGAATAGGCGTTGTGTTGTCGCAAGTATGTGAAAACGAAGAACATCCCATCATGTTCCTGAGCAAAAAGCTGTCGCTTGCAGAACAAAAATATAGCACTACGGAAAAAGAATGTGCAGCCATTATTTTTGCCGTGCAAAAGTTGAAATGCTATCTTGATGGACACAAAAATTTGTCATACAAACTGACCATAATCCCTTGGTCTGGTTAGAGAAAAATACTGGGACTAATCCAAGACTCTTAAGGTGGTCCTTAATTTTGCAAGCATTTAATTATGAGATTGCTTATCGGAAGGGAAAACAGAATCAGAATGCTGATAGTTTAAGCCGTATCCCTTAAAACTTAAAAAACACACACACTTGTAATGAGAATTGATGGAAAAATAAGAATTTTCTTTGTATTATTATTTTTTTTTTTGTCTAGAATGATTGGTATTTGTATATTAGTATTAATATTTGATATTAGTATTTAAATTTTTTTGATATTTTGTATTTGTATTTTAAACTTTGATATTTTGTATTGGTATTTTAAAATTTGGTATTAGTATCTTAAACTTTTGTATTTTTTTTTTGATATTTGGAATTTTTTATTTTAAATTTTGTTATTAATATTTAAAAAAAATTTTTGATATGTGTGTGTTAATTTTTTGATAATTTATATTTGTATTTGTATTTTAAAGTTTGCATTTGTTAGCAGTATTTCACCAAATGATATTTTGTAATGTTAAAGTTGTGAAGGTTTCCTAGGACCTCACTTTGAGAACGAGAATAAATAGGAGTCATGTAAGAACCAGTAGCCATTTTTATAAACAACTTTCTTTATTTGGTTATCTTATCCAAATAGAATCAAAGACTTATTAACAAATTTATTTAAATAATATTATGAGGTTTTAAAGATAATATCCTTTAAATTAACTTAATTAATGATCTCATTAATTAAACATTAAATAACGATCACGCAGAGATTACCACGATAAGAGATCCCAGAATTATATTTAATAATGTTCTTATTGAACATTTAACTTTAATCTCACTCCTAAAACTTTAATGAGACTTAAAACACAAATCAATAGTTACCACTCGGAATCTCAATTCTTGAGATTAAATATCTCTAACAAGAAATCTTCAATTTAAATCCACGATAACTTTCTGCTTCAATCTCTATCTCCTACTGCTCTAACTACTATTTCGTTTGACTTAAATACTTAATCTAATCTGCATAACAAGGAATCCTGTCCGCTTTTTTTGGAGTTCATTGGAAATAGGTAGGGAATTAAATTTCCCTAAAAAGGTCGACTCAGAAGGTTAGTGATAAAGTTCCGTATAGATTCGTCACAAAGTTCACATAGATTAGTAGGGATAAGTTTAATGCCTTCCTTAAAATAAGGTACTAATTTTGGATAGAACAGGTACTTGCACGTAATTTTTTGTTAAATATTTTTAGCTCCGTTTAAAAGAAAAGGATTTCAAGAAATAATTCTTAACTCTCTACTGTTGCATAAACTGATCCTATGTCAAGTAATTTTCAGGGGTATCACAGTAAAACTTTCCACTCAACTATCGTGAAAAGTTTTCTCCAGGATGGGAGGAAATATTTAGACTGTAACGGCGTGGCACATAGTACACTAGGAGGCTTGACACATAGCACACGATAGACTAAAAAGAGGGCGCTGCTGTGAACTGTTTTGGCCTTTGAGCGGGAAGGAGAGAAGAAGAGTCTCGAACGTAAGATGGTCGAAGCTGCTTGTAATTTCCGTTGTGAAATTTAATTGTAAATGAAATTATTAATATAGTGATGTGTTTTGAAAGAAATAATAAAAACGGTAAATCCGGTTAATTAGAGCTTATTAATTCACCCACAAGACGATCTTACAACATATAAATCACAATAATTATCTCAAAACACAATTTAAAGTTAACTCAACCTCAAATTAAACACTTACAGGTCACAAATAACCATCTCAATCACAAATGAAAGTTATTTTAACCATTTATGAAACACATATAATTTTTCTCAAAACAAAAAATAAAGTTAACTCACCCACAAATGAAACACATATAAATCACAACAATTATCTCAAAACACAAATTAAAGTTATCTCGACCACTTATAAACCACAAAATAATTATTCTCAAAACACAAAATAAAAAGTTATCTCCACAACTTATAAACCACAAAATAATTATTCTCAAAACACAAATTAAAGTTAACTCAACCTCAAATTAAACACTTATAAGTCACAAAATAACTATCTCAATCACAAATTAAAGTAATTTTAACCACTTATAAACCACAAAATAATTATTCTCAAAGCACAAAATAAGAAAATTGAAGACTGACCCCTCACCAAGTGACAATTTTCTCTCCCCTAAAAGGACACTTCCTTTCTTTTCATTCGTGATCGTTGAGTACTCTACAATTCACTATTTTCAGTTCCAGCCATTTCAGGCTCTGACGAACCATGTTTAATCACCGATTCATTACTCATAGTATTTTAAAATTTCTAAAAGTTTATACCACACATTAAATGGCGAGACTAAGATAAAAGGAATTCTATAAGAGCGTTCTCCATACGCTCTTGTTCTTACTTTGTTTACACATACACTGCTCTACGCACACTAGCACCCTCTCGTGACAAATATTTACTTGTTGTGGGCGTTGCAAGAATTATTTGTTCAACACTGAACAACCAAGTTGTTATATGAAAAATAACGGATTTAACACTTGAACGGTAACATATACAAAATTTTTCTGCGGGATCGAGAATAATTGAACTAGTTTCTTCAACAGTGAAAATTGGAATTGGTGTTTTGGCTAGCTTAATCGAGTGAGAAACAGAGAGAAATCTACTTAAAGGAAATAGAACGGAAAATATTTATTTTTACTTCATTCGAATTATGTTCGATTTTAATTAGTAAAATTTGTTAATTTTTAATACTTTTGTTTAATTTTTCCTTTTGGTTTTTTTATATATCTTTAAGAGCTTAAATAATAATCGTCTGAAAAAATATTTAAATTACGAATGACATTCATAAGATTATTAGAAAAATATTGCTTCTTTGAAAATCGATTCAAAAATTAAAAAGACATTGAAGTTATTTAAACTATTCTTACATTTTTAATATTGAAAATGTGTACAAAAAAAGATAAAAACCATTGAACTAATGCACTGATGTTGCTTTGAAATTGGTCGGTGGGTTGGCAAGTAGAGTGATAGATTAGTCCTACGCGCACGTGCCCGTGTTTGAAATAAAGTTATTTTCTTAAAATATATATACACGCGGAATACTTACACTTACTTTTGCCAGTAATGGATTTAATTTTTGAAAATTGTTTTTGGAGTGTTTTATAAAGGACAATTTTAACCATTAAGATGCTATATTATTTAACATATTGGTCCCGAATTCATGGTGCAAACTTTAAGGGTAGATACAGGACATTGTGTTGTGTGTGTAACAATCATTAATTGTATAGGGATGTAAGGTGCAAGGGACGTGTTGAGGCTCAAACAGGGGAAATAAGAGAAAGAGAGATGGAGTTTTTGGTTGGTTGTGCTGCCAGTAGAGGGCAGTAGATGTCTAGCCGCTGTTCAACGTGATGCATCTCTGAAGGAGAAAGCGTCATTCGCAATTGTGTTGACGTCTACGATGGGAGACTTGACATATGCCGAAAAAGCAGACATGCAGTATATGAACGACCGTACAAATGGTAACGGCAGAGCTGCCTTACGAATGTATCAAACACGGTTTCGTGATAGACGAATGCCAGATCACATAATTTTTCAGCAATGTGCGCACTTACCTGAATGTCACGTTTAAGGCGCGATGGACTGGGTATGGTGGACCAGTTCCTTGGCTACCTTGATCTCCCGATTTATCGAGCCTCGATTACTTTTTATAGGGACATCTGAAGAATCTTGTTTATGATACTCCACAGACGAGGATCTCGTTGCTGGAATATCCGAAGCTGTTGCATGAGTGCGTGAAATACCTGACATCTTTGAACGTGAGCGCCAATCGCTCCACCGACGCCGTCAAGTATGTATCGCTACTGGTGGACGCAATTTTGAACAGTTTTTTATTGAAAAAAATTACACTTGTCAACGACACTTTCAATAAACACTTGTCTTTCCTTTCGTCTCTTATTTTTTGTGTTTGCGCATCACAGCGTCACTTGCGCCCAAACATTCCTATACAATAAATAATTGTTACAATGTCCTGTACCTACTCTTAAAGTTTGTATCATGAATTCAAGACCACCCTGTATATTTATAAGGGTTTATGCATAATTTCCTTCTGGGTTTCGAAGCGTTATAGTAATAAAAATAAGAAGAATGCAGCAGAAAAGAACATTTGAAATAATACAGAAAAACAATTCCAGTTTTATTTACATACTCTACAGGTGTCCTATGCGTGAAACCTTAGTTACGCGGCATTCATCAATGCGATAGTCCAGTTCCTGCAGCATTCTATTCAACATCGTACTATCAGGGTTATCGATAGCAAGTGATATCCTTATCTTTGTTATCCGAAACTTGGTATTTTACATAAGATCAAGTTTTCGTACACCCTTTGTCATGTAATGTAGCAGAACTGCATGAAAAGACAACACATGCTGTCAATAACGTTGATAGTGTGGCAGAAACTAGACTATAGCATTGATGTACGCCGTCTAACCAACCAAGGTTTCACGCCTAAATCACCTGTATGACAGTGCTTCTCGAACTTTCAATATTTGCGACTTAATATCCAATCATAATTTCCATCGCCCCCCCTCTTCATACAATAATAATGTATTGAATTCAATAATACAATACTTTCACGCTAAATCTACAATACGACTTTAACCTCTTAAGTGCCACTGGCGTATATAAACCTCTCGCTCTGCCAAAACATTAATTGCGCCGGACGTATATATACGTCTTTCGGAAGTTCGATCGTTTATGTGTACTGCTATCCATAAAATTATTCCGAAGGCTTTAGAATGCAAGAAAAGTATAAGGACCATGACAGTGTTCGCAAAGGATTTACTTTTATCTCAGGAGATTTACTTATTTACTCCTCCCCTCACCCAATACATCCCTTACGCGTGCCTACGTAAACGGAGGCATTGGGGAGAGGATCGCGTAACTTTTAATCCGCAGTTAAGAATTATAAACGGTGCAAATTATAAAGATAGTGTTAATTTTTGTATACAATTTTATATAGGACAAGCCCATAGAGTCACTGGTAATTATTAAACTTGTTCTTATAACTAAGTTCTAACTTGTTCTTAACTAACTTGTTTAATTGATTATCAAATACATCGTGCACAGTATTGATACATTTATAAGTATATTACATCAGTGTAAATGTGTATTTATTTTTCATTATGCTATTATGTATTTTGTTTGTTTAATTTCGGTAAATTAATAATTTTTTTAAATAATCCTTTGTTTCCGACTTTTCAATAAGCTCCCCCCACTTTAAAGTTATCAAGCCCCCCTAGAGGGCGCTTCCCACAGTTTGAGAAACGCTGCCGTAAGGTTTCTAAATAAAACTCGAATTGTTTTTCTGTATTCTTTCAAATGTTCTTTTTTGCTGTATTCGCCTTATATTTTGTGCTACAGGGCTTTGAAACCTCAGAGAGAATTATGAAAAGCCCTGTACACACATATACATGATAACTACTAAATTAAAATTTTAAAAGAAGTCAACTAACACTTGTTAATAAAACAAGTTTAACTTTAACTACACAAAAAATGAGTCTAAGACATTACACAAAACAGAAAGATGAATATATCATTTCGCTATTATTTATAATTAATTAAATATACTTCTGTTTATTTTAAACATATGACGCAAATCAATTTTTTAAAGAAGCAATGATTTAAGAGAATAAAAAAGGTTTACAATGAAATAAAACTTTATGATTGTCCACGCTTGTTTTTGTTTTATGAAAGAATAACATCGGAAACAATGCAATAAAGTAGAAGAAAAATAATTTCCTTGTTGGGGTAGCGACACAAGAAACCTCCCCAAAAAACAAAATTTCTTCACTATCTAATAATTTAAGCTTTATTGTTATTGCTTATAAAGCAATTTGATTTCAATTACTAATTTATTTTTTATGAAATGCGATTTGGCAATAGTCCACTACGACAGCTGTTTCTTACCAATGTTCGTGTCTCGCAATAATCATGGAATAAATCCAATAGTTTCGAAATGTTTCAAGGAAATAAGTTAGAAAGACGCTCTTATGATTTTTTAAAATGATTATTCGATGTTTTGCCTCATTTAACACCTCCAAATATCTGTTGAGGAGCAGTTTACTTAAATTCGCAATAGATTGCGAAATGAGCTAAAATGCTTTAAAACAGTGCTTCTCAAACTTTCAATACTGGCGCCCCCTTTTCGATCACATTTTTATCGCGCCCCCCTTATACATTAATAATGTACTAAATGCAATAATAATGCACTTGGACGCTAAAGCTACAATAGGCGATCTTAATTATAAAGCATACAAATTAGTAACATAAGTATTAAAATTTTGTATACTACATTTAAGCAAAAAATAAATAAATAAATAAAATAATAGGTTAATTATTATGTTATTTTTCTTTTCTCTAATTTTTAAATTGAACATATTGCAAAATGCGGTGGCTGCTTAGAAGACAAAATATAGATATCTTCTAAGCATAGAAAAATAACTCAGAGGGTCAATTTCTAATAATAAGAATTCCTTTGAAAAACTTTGCTTTGCAAGACAAGACCATGGAAGTCATTAATACTTATTAAACTTGTTCTTAATTTAGTATTAATTAATTAGTTATAAAACACTCTGTGCAGCACTCATACATTAAAAGTATACCAGCTGAAGTGCCCGTTCTTTGCACGAGTTCATTTGTACGAAAATAAAACATTATTGATATAATAGCTGAATTGTAAGGAGAGCAAAGACAAGGGCGCGACAATGTTTACAAAAATGTAAAATGATTTTCTTAAAATGGTTGTTCAAATTATAATTAGTTTTAAGCGAATTGTAATTTTAAGCCTCACAGAATTGGCATTTATAATTGATGTTAAATAATGAACAATAATATAAAATTGCGATGAAGAATAATTGTATTATTTTTAATATTTAAAGGGAAAAGAATTCAACATGTCTTAACCCGGGAGCAGGCATGCACTCGATACGGTCGAGCGGGGTTATTGAGTCACCTCAATTTTTTTTTATAATTATTTTATTGTACACGATACAAATCGTGATTCCAGTGAATAATTTAATTAAGAGAAAGCTTACTTACCTTTTTTCAAGGACAAATTTCAATTTTCTTTGGTAACAAATAAACAGTTTTGCCAGAATTAATGATTTCGTAATCTGTGTGTCCCGCGCGACCACTTCCGGGTTAAGAGTGTATTCATTATGATAATATGTATGTTACTGCTAAAAAAATTGTGTAAAACGTTTTTCGTGATGCTTTATATGTTTGAGAATACTCATAAAAATAAGACTTGGACAAGTAATTCTTCAAAGTGTGTGTGTGTGTGTGCTCTCCGTAGTTTTCCAAATATCATAAAACTCGTTTGCATGCAAAAAAAGCGCAACAGAGAAATACATTACTTACAACTTCCTTATTTGAGAAACAAACACATAAGAGAGGGATCATAACTAACAGTACCAATAACTTAGAAGGTCAAAAAGATTACAGCTATAATGTGCAGTATTTCAAAAATGACAGTGAAGAATTTTTTATGTTCCTAAATGTGTTCGATTCTGGGTCTGGGATCTGTTTTTTCTCTGAAAGAGTAATATGTTAGGTTTAAAAAGAAAGAGTAATAAAAAAATCTCTCATCATGGGATTACAGCAAATCAAATAAAAGTTTTTTTTATTTGGTTATAGGATCAAATATAGCTAACTAGGTATTGAAGAAGTTTTTATTTTTGATGACTTAATATCGCGTGTGCGCCCCTATAAATTATATCAGAGTAAAAGTGCATTTTTTATTATGTCTGAAAGTATTTTGTTTTAATTCATTCCAGTAAATTAATTATTTTTAAATCGTTTATTTTCGATAGGCTCGCGCCCCCCTCGTAAGGGTATCGCACCCCCCAAGGGGCGAGCCCCACAGTTTGAGAAACACTGCTTTAAAACGATGAATTAAACTTCAACAATTATGTATAAACTCACCCATAAGTGTTAAAACAACACAGAATTATATTTCCTTAAGAATATCTGGTATTAGAATGATTCTCTAATTCTGAAATAAAAGGATTTTGTTCATACTCGTAAACTGAAACGAATTAGTTCGTGTTGCAATTTTCCTTTAATAATAATTAGAACAGTTATGGAATTAAGTACTGGGATTCTGTCTTAAATAAAACCAATTTCTATAAAAAATATATTTTGATCTACTTTTTTCATTTCAAAAGAAACCAATTAAAGATTTTGGTGTGGAAACAAATATATAAAACCGAATTGACAACGGAATGTAAAAAAAAGTAATAAGTGTTCTGTTCAATTTTGTCCGAGATCGAAAAAGTGAAGACAAAATTTCTGCTTTGTGTTATATTAGCTTTATAAGCAATAATGTGATATAAAAATGAATTGCTCATGAATACTGAAAATAAATTGATCGGATTGGGTTTGAAATTCAATCTCAAAGAGATTTCATGTTTTTAATTTTCAGTTTTTATGCTTTAATATTTTTTCTAAGCTTTTTCAAATCCTACTTGTAGCTCACACTCTCTATATATTTATCTTGGTGGAATTTTCAATCATTAATAAAATACATTTTAAAGCGCTAAATTGAGCTGAAATTTTATATGCATGATTATTTTGGATGACAATACAATAACTTAATTATAATTAATAATTAATTAATTAAATTTAATTATTCAAGGAATTACAAATGCGGCCATGTTGGCGCCATATAGGCGGATACCAATCACCGCAGGCAATTTTGATGCCCAGTTTCCTCCCTAGAGGGAGGCACCTCAGCTCTGACGATGCGAACCCGTACTAGGATTTAATTTTTCCTAGAGCACCTCCTTTTACATGCTGTATAACCATACGACATGACCGATGTCGATTTTCTGCATCATGAAAATCCATCGACTTGGGGCGTGATCAAACCCGCAATCTTGGGTACAGAAGGCCAGCGACAAACCAATCACGCCTTACAGCCGACATTAGTTTTTTGACATAATGCATACAATAATAAAATAATTCTCTTTCAGGAAAATATTAATTTCAGAGAATTTAAATTTTAGCTGAGTGTTATGTTATAAACTGTCAAAATTAAGAAAATTTGCATATATTGTCGAATTTTCTGAAAAGATTCAAACGAATTGTAAAAACATTGCTTCGAAACAAAGATGCATATCTTTTGTGTCGAATACGCAAGCGACTACATTTGTGGGGGCAGAGCAAGTCGAGTTACAGGATTTAGAAGCATCCGCTTCAAAATCGACATACCATTCACCAGCACAAATCTAAATTTGTAGAGAATTTAATTTAACGTCCAGCGTCATATTCAATTTATAGAAACAATTTCAGGATACCGGATCCTTCGAAAGACTGGGTAAGGTCGTCCAAGAGCCCCGATGACCAGACAAGATCACCATTAGTTCACTATAGCGAGGCATAACTGGGGGTGCTACAGCTTCTCTGCTCTCTCGTGAGTTTTATGCGGTCACAGAACCTCGAATTTCAAGGGTGAATGAGGGTTGTTTGTAAGAAGATCCGTTGTTTGAGTCATTCTCAGTTCTGTGAACAGGAGAGTCCGTTTAACCTGGAGCATATCTTATAGAGATTGGAGCATGGATCAATGGATGCCCCTTTTCTTCACTGATATGTCCCGGTTCAACCTAACCAGTGAATCTCACCGTACTTTGATATAGAGAGAATCGAGTACCCGTTACCTGCCCTCCAATGTACGAGAAATCGAACGTTATGGCAAGGGGGCGTGCTGGTCTGGACAGGCATCACGCTTGATGGCCACACACACCTCCATGCTTTTAAATGAGACATTGTGACTACTATGAGTTATAGGAAGGAGGTCTTGGAGCCTTATTTTTGCCTTTTAAGGAGTGCAGTTGGCAATTTTTTCTTTTTAATGGATGGCAACGGTAGGTCACAGGGAGATCATCTGGTCTATATTCGAATTTCTGGAAAGTGAGGATATTCACCGGATGTGTATTGACCAGCCAGATCTCCAGACCTCAACCCTATAGTGCATGTTTTGGACGCTCTAGGGAGGACTCAACTCATAGACACCCTTCGAAAACCATCCAAGGGCAGAAAAAAGAGTTGCTGAATGAGTATGGAATAGTTGCCACAGGAACTCATAAACTCACTTATTTTTAGATTAAAATCACGGTGCCACTAGGTACTGTAAGAGGGGAGCATACCCCTTATTAACCCATTATTTTTGTTCTATTCTACTACCACTGTTTCATACCTTCTGATTTCGATTAGTGTTATGCACGATCATGCGTGTGTATTTTAAATGTTGAATGATTATTTATTTATTTTTTGTGCATTTTATCAGCTCTATATCTACACCAAATTTCATTAAAATCTGTCCAGTAGTTCTAGACATAATCGACTAGATCTGAAAACTGTCTTAATCTTGAATATCTGTGTTTGTAAAGGCTTATATATTTCTCTGCTCTATACAATTTAATTATCTGTTAAAAATTTTTTTAATACAAATGAAGATAAATTTGTGAGCATGGATTTATAAAATACGTAATTAGTTGTTTTTTCCCCATCATTTCTGTTTTTCTTACACAAGAAAACGATAATATTGAAACATTGGTTGCTTACTCATTGAAAGGCAATGACAAAATAATAAGCTCTTCACACCACATGATTTCAACTTACTTTTTTAAAATTTTATGACAATTTTACAAAAATAATATATAAAAAATTAATTTGCCCCTAATGTAAATTCACATTAAGGTATCCGACTACGTTCGGAACCATGGTTTTGCAAAAGCGTATAACTGGATAATATTTATGATATTTAGTGTCACTTAAATTAGAAAATGTATATAAAATGTTTTAAGAATATTATTATCACAATAAAAAATTATTTAAGTACAATATTTTGACAAAAAATGAACATAGAATGACCCTTTTCAAAATATTCTCCTTTTGTGAAAAATGCTTTTATTATCATAATATTTTGCCTGTATATAGCTCATACCACTGTACAGAGGCTCAACAAGAATTTTTGAAATTTATAACTTAGAAGTGGGTTTATCCATATTTTACGACAACAGAGGGGAAACATTTTAAGAAAAAAACGCCGATAATTATTTCAATGGGTTGTAACTCTGAAAATAATGTGAATTTTTCAAAAAAAAATAGTTCAAACTCTCTGGAGAATTCTTTACTTTATGTAAGAATTCTTTACTTTATGTTATTATTTTAGAAGTATTTTTTATAAATGGAGAACATTTCGAAAAAAGGTTATTCTTAGTTACTTTTTTGCCAAAGTATTGTATTTAAATAATTTTTTTTGTCAAAATGTCATTGAAAGAATTTTAAACATGTATTCTAATCTAAATGACACTAAATATCATGAAAAGTATCCAATTATGCGCTTTTTTGAAATCACGGTTCTGAATGTAGTCGAATACCTTAAACTACACTGCTGGACAATTGCTAAGGAGGGATAACACTATCATCCATAGCAACCACAAAATGAAGGGAAGCAAAATGTGAAGAATTAGAATAAGTGCGGGATATTAGTAAGAAGTATGAGTATGCAATTTTTTTCCACGTCTGTTTATCACGTGATAGCGTTCATAAGAGCTTTAAAGATTTTGACGCGTGTGAACAGTTGTTGTTTCAAGTCAAAGTTTTACAGGAAAGATTTAATAGACGAACTTAAAATTTTTGGCATGTCTTCCCGACATCACATAGATGATTTTATGCGTGGCCGAATTATTGGAAAGATCGAAGAGAAGGGCGAAAAATAACATATGTTGCCAGGGAGTTCGACATCGCTCACAGCGTTGTTTCACGGCTGTGGAAGTCATTTAAAACTACTGGAATGTGTAGTGGATGGCACAGGGGAGGCCGTGTTAGAAATATGACGCCTGCAGAAGACAGATATAGCGTCCTATCAGCAAAAAGGAACAGGCGCACCACAGCTCAGCATGTGGCAAATCAGTTTCTTGCTGCCTCAGGAAAGCAGATCTCCCGAAAAACTGTTGCCAGACGTTTGAGTGGAGGACTATACGCACGCAGACCTGTTGTGTGTGTCCCATTGACCAGACAGCACCGTACTGCCCGTTTGCAATGGTGTCGTGAGCATTACAATTAGATTGAACAGGACTGGGCATGCGTACTATTCTCAGATGAGAGTAGGTTCAGTCTGTCATCGGATTGTAGACGCCAACTGATCTGGCGCGAGAGTGGTACTGCTTATCGTCCAGAAAATATCCAGGAAAAGGACCGATATCCGACATGCAGTATCATGGTGTGGGCCGGCATCATGATCAATGGCCGCACGCGCCTACATGTGGTTGCGAATGGGACTATGACGGGCCGACGATACATTGATGAAGTTCTACTTCCTCATGTTCGTCTTTTCCGTGGTGCTGCCAGTGATAAATTTGTTTTTATGGACGACAACGCAACATGTCATCGAACCCTCGCTGCTCAGCATTGTCTAGTCAGCGAGGGTATTCAACGTCTCGTATGGCCAGCGCGTTCTCCAGATCTAAACCCCATTGAAAATGTGTGGGATGCTTTGGGGAGGCAAGTTGCTGGTCGAAACTATCCTCCGACAAACAAGAACACCCTCATCCGTGCACTCATAGAGGAATGGGATAAATTGCCTCAACAGCTGCTGGATAATGTTGTGCAAAGTATGGTACGACGTGTGGAATGTTGTCTCACACTCCACGGTGGACATATCCCGTACTGAAACCTTTTTTATAAGGTGTCTGCTGACTTTTAGATGCATTGTTCCATTTCTCCGTACGCTGATCAAATGAACATTTTTTTTTTTTTTCTTTCAGATGTTTCACAGCTTTTGTACTTTCCAGAACAATAAATATTCTTTATTCTAATGTCTGAACAGTGTGGCAACTATATTTTATCCTACCAGGCCTCATGTCTCTCTTAATGTTATGCTACATAGCAATTTGTGATCCGTCCTTAGCAATTGTCCAGCAGTGTATATTGAACCTGTTTTCATGTCACTGAAACTATCATAATTTAAGGGGACTTGGCACCTTTCAAAAACCTAAAATCGATGAAAATATCGATTTTTCAATTTTTAGTTTAAAATGTAGTTTGATACCTTTGGTACAATTGAGGGAAGTTTTGAAACGATCTGATTATTTTAAACGCAGTAAAAGGCATTTTAAATATTTTGACAGCTCTGTCAGCAGTTTAAATGCCACGCCCACCTCAATGTTTACATTTTTTTACTTGAGAATAAATCCATTATTTTACATTAAAAACTACAGAGAAGCAGAGGAATCCGTTAAGCTGTGACTGTAACTATCAGCAAAGTTGTTTATTTACATTAGCTTTGCCATTTTCGCTTGCTGTGTGATTTTTAGTTTCATTAGTTTTTAACTTCATAGAAACCTAAAACAGCATTTTTTAATGCTACTTCAATCATAATTTTTAATGCTACTTCAATCATACATTCATTCATTTTATTAGTTGATATCGCAATTATGCCTCTTAGAAAACGTTCAGTACGTGCTTTGCAAATGAATGAAAAGCGATGGTGTAAAGCGAAAGTTGATTGTGAAGTGAACAAAAATTCAGTTTTTTCAAATGTACGCCTGGAAAAATTGAACACTGTGGTAAAAAAGGATACCTCTGCTATTAGAAATTATATATTGGTGGACTTTAACCAAGTTAACAATCTTCTTCGAAGTGCAAAGTGCCAATATTGTGAAAAACAAACTTTGAAACTGGAGCTTGGAGCCAAGTTGGGATTTTCATACAATTTAAAACTATTGTGTAGCAATTGTGATGAAAACAAAACTGTTGTAAACACATCTCTAAAGTCTGTTCAGACCAGCCATGATGTGAATTTGAGAATAACTCAAGCTTTTTCACATATTGGGAAAGGTTATTCAGCTATAGAAAAATTTTGTATGGTGATGAATATAGATCCTTTTTCATCAACTACATATGGGAAGTGTGCGAGACGGCTGGATAATGCATATACTCTGGCATCTGAAAACATATTTGCGGAAATCCACCGAGAAATTAAAAATGTGTACGAGAATGGAGCTGAAATCACAGACTTAAGTGTTAGTTTTGATGGAACGTGGCCAACTCGTGGTCACACCTCACTTATCGGTGTAGGATGTGTTATAGATATGCTCACCGGATATGTTGTTGACTTTGAAGTGATGAGTAAGGTGTGTCGTCATTGCTCTGTGGCAAAAAATAAGCTAGGCCAGTCAAGTGCTGAATTCAGCATATGGTATGAAGGACATAAAAGCGAATGTGATATAAATCACTTGGGCTCATCTACATCAATGGAAATGGAAGCTGCATTAACCTTGTGGAAAAGATCCACATCACTTGGATTCCGTTATATTACAGTATTATCCGATGGTGATTGTAAAACGTTTAACTACTTGTGCGAGAAAAAAGTGTATGGACCTGACATTGTGATAAAAAAAAAAAAGGAAGAATGTATTAATCATGTTAGTAAGCGGTTAGGAACAGCTTTGAGATCTACTGTAAAAGACTGTCGTGCTCAAGGTATTTCTTTAGGTGGTAAAGCTCATGGTAGTTTGAAAGAAGCCACGATTAAAAAATTAACTACTTACTACCAAAAGGCTATTTTGAGAAACAAAGGGGATGTGAATGCTATGAAAACAGCAATATATGCTACATTGTTGCATAGCATTTCTACAGATGCTAAACCTCAACATTCGAAGTGTCCTGCAGGATAAAACTCATGGTGTTTCTACCAATCTGCGATTGCTAATGGGGAAAAACCTAACAATTATAAATTAAATGTAGGAACACCAATAAATGAAAAGTTTCTTCCAAAAATTCTACCGATTTATCAAAGACTTGCATCTAATGAATTGTTAGAAAGATGCATTCGATGTGGAACACAAAATGCAAACGAAAGTTTGCATAGCATGATTTGGGCAAAGTGTCCGAAAGAAATTTTCGTAAACAAAAGACGTGTTAAGCGGGCAGTAACAGAAGCTGTCTGCGAATACAATAAGGGTACAGTACGCACCATTGTAGAAACACAGAAAGCATTAGGTGTAGCTACTGGAGGTTCAACGAAACAACTTGCTACTATCTTAGATTGTCGAAAACAAAAATTTAGAAAACGTCGTCAAAATGCCAGTAATAAGCTGGCTCTTAAACTTATTAAAAAAGCAATACATAAAAAGAGTTATTAGCTAGGAGGAGAGAAGGAATGACTTATGGCGCAGGCCAATTTTAAAACAAACCTGTTTTGAAAAAATAATACATTTTAGCATAAATTTGTTTTACTTTATTTTATTTTAGATATTGATTTAAGTAGCAAATTATTTTTATAAAAGCTTTTAAATTTTCTATTGTACATTTCATGTATTTTTATTAAATTTATTTCATGTATTTCATTTATTTTTTAATATATTTCATAGATGTTTCTTGTAAAAATAAGTCACAATGATATTTCCTATTTTCGTAATTTTGGGCTCACAGACAGGCACTTTAAAAAAAGCTTATATTTTTGTTTAATATTTTGAAATTGAATTGTATTATGTTTTATTTTAAAGGTATATATTTATACAACATATTGAAAAATTATTACAAAATTTAGACATTGTTTTGATATATATTTGCTGATTGGTATTCTTAAAAATGCATTTTCTCAGTTCGAGTTTTTTCATGAAATCATGGTCTTTAAAAGTACAAAACTTCTACAGATATTTATCAAACAACTTGAATTTTGGTGTGTATCTTTATTACAATGTGCTTAATTAAATTAGGGATCCATTTTTCAATATTTTGAATAAAAAAAAATTTATAAAAGAAAATGTAGCAGAAGTCATGTTTTTTTAGCTTTTTTTCCATTAATGTTTACATTTTATTTTTTTTTTCCAAAACTAATTTGTTTGTTGCAAAATCGATCCCTAAAGTTATTACTCATAGTCTAATAAATCCAAAAAAAATTTTGGTGTCAAAATAATGATAATTGTAAAAGAAGAAGAATTTTGAAAATCGGTAAAAATTTTTAAAAACTTTAAATTTAAAATTTTTTTTAAATTTAGGAATTTTCATGGTGAAATTTCTTAGTTTAGTAGTAACTGTTAATAATATACAAAAAAAATATTTTAAAACCCTTAAATAAAAAAAAATTGAAAAAAGGTGCCAAATCCCCTTAATAAAAATAATTTCATAACTTATTTGTTAGAATTTCTTACTTTAAGGTAAATTAGTCACATCCTTTATTAATCTGACTCTCAAGAAATAGTCTTATTTTTTGAATTTTAAGGAATTTAAGTTTGAAATAATGCCTTACCTTTTCACTAAAATGGCATCACCAGACGATTGGACATTTTATTTCTTAAAAAAAATGTTTAATAACATTTTAATGTTTTCTCCATGAATTTACTTTTACTTCTTAATCTTAATGCTAATGTCTTTAATTTATTATTTTATTTGTCCATTTTTAAGAAATTGAATTATCGTTTGCATAAAAATTTAATAAAAAAGTATTCCATTTGAATTTTATCCTTAAATTGGAGTAATTGTTTTTCTTGGAATCCTTTGTTGATATTTTTTTAAAGTCGATTTGGTAGTTGAAATTACGTTATGCAAGTATAGTTTTTTAAATATTTTTCTAACGGAGATCAATGTGTTCCTGTTAAAGATATGTTTTTAATTCAGACTGAAATTATTCTTTTAGGTCAATACACTGAACAGAGAGAATCCTGTTTGAAAAAAAAACCTTTCTGTTGTAGAACTTTTCATTTTAAAGCAAAATTTACTTTTTACGTTTTACTAGTTTTTTTTATAATCAAAAAGGATTATTCTGTTTTTTAATTGATACAGATTATGTTCCAGACAATTTATTCTCTATAAAGAGATGCAGTATGGGCTTCAACCTAATCAATGAAAAGATTAAAAACAAGTTTAATTTACAACTACAATGCTCTTTATAAATATAATAAAAATGTTTTTTAAAAATCACATACATTTCCTTATAATGCCTAAAAGTTCGACACAAGAGTTTTTTGAGCTCAAATTATTAAGTACTTTGGTAGAAATTTTAATATTCATTCTCGAATACTACGTTTCTAAAAAAATGCTAATAAGAAATTCATCTACAGAAAGAAAAAAAATGAAACTAAAAAAGCATACTCACAGTTTAATTTATTTGTAAACGTACCACACACACACAAAACTCTAATCAAACTTCACCCAGAGCTCCAATCATTCCAAGAATCATCAGACTTTTTTCCCCAACCAAAAAATATACTCATCTTGCTAAATCACTTTACCAAAGTTTCCTTTTAAAAAAATGAGATCTACTACTTAGTTTCGGTCCCTTTTTTTATTTTTTACCTCCAAACGACATTTACCAAAGTATTTTTCTGTAGCAACTTTCCACAAATATCTTCCCCACTCTACGAGAAGAAAAGCCAAACTCATTTACCGTTAAGTCCCTCCCCCATCTTCCTGTGCACTCTTTCCCCGGGAGAACAAACTATCCAAAAGCGTGGACCGAAAAGTTTGGAAAAGAAGGAAAAGAAAAAGCCTCTTCGATCTTGAATCGAGTTCGTAATTTCGCTTTTCCAAACGGTGTGCTTCCCTTTCGTCAACTCGGGGTTTCTATTGAGAAAAGTCGTTGTTTGAATTGGAGAAACTCTTCCAAGAAGTTCATGGATTTTCGGAGGAAATATATCTGGGAGGTATGAGAGGAAACGCTTTTGTTTCTTGAGAACTCTTTACTGTGCTTGGATGCGAGAAGGTATTCTCCAAGTCTGAAGGACACGATCGTCGTATATATTTATGGTTAATTACAAATTACTTTATTTGTATTTATAAATCAGTAACTATTTATTTATGGAAATACGTTAGAAATTATGTTACAATAATTTATATTCCATTAGAATCCTTTTATCTTATGTTGTAAGTGTTTTAAAACTATACTCTGTCATGGCCATGGTAACATAGTCATGGCCAACGTGTCATGAGCTCAAGATCCGCTACGTAGAGAGGTTGATGCATGTTAAATTTGTCGTGTCTCAAAGTCCTCAAGAGCAGTAATGTGAATGTTAGGTGAGGTTGCTTAGGTGTCGTCGTCTCTTGAACGGGATTCAAAAGTACGAGGTCCATCCCAAATAGCCCTTGCATTGCTTTATAGTGGCCGGCCAACACAGTATGGTGGTTATGACACTCGGCTTGTGATCGAGTGGGTTCGGGTTCGAATCCCGAGTAAGGCATGGATGCATCTTCGGGAAAAGAAATCGGACTTTCGCATGAAATGGATTCCTGTCTCGAAAGGAAAGCAGTGTAACTCTTCTGTTCTTTGCTGAGATCATCGTTTGTAATAAAATCTGAACTTTTCTATGATTGTGTTATGTATTTCTGTTCATATATCTTTCGTATGTATCCCAGTAATAAACACACAACAACAACATTGATTTATAGTGCAACGCTCTTAAAAACTCACGGAATATTTAATAATCGCTTTGTGTGTAGTATGGATCTCCCTTTCAAAGACTTGATTTCTTTTGTTAAATATGGGATTTTATGAATCTAGACAGTGGTGTAACGGGGAATATGAGGGCCCGCCTGCAAACTCAGGTTTTGGGCCCCAAATACGTACTTAGCGTCAGTCAGGCTTTGGGCCCCCTAGAGTCCCTGGGGCCACCGCAATGTGGGGTGTACGTTACGCCACTGAATCTAGATACTCCAAATAATCCTTCTTTTTACTCAAGATTCAGTATTTGGAGTAAATTTGAGTGGTGCATTCAAGCGCGTTTTCTAACACCTTTCCCTATTTACAATCATCTTGCTTGAGCTAACCAATACTCTTATTGTGTGTTTCTTCCTTCCTTCACTTAGCAAGTCCAGATCACGGATATACGCATTTAAAAAATTATTATTTATATTCTCAACGTGGGCGACAACACTCCCTTGTGGGCGTTTGAGGCTTTCAGGGTAAAAGACCCAGAGAAAATTAGGAGGCGTTGAGATGGAAACGGAGGGGCTTCGGCAGATTAACCAAATATAATGAAAAAACCACTAAAAACGCGCTGATTACATACTAATAAAAGTAAACTTTAATACTGATTACCTTATGTTAATTGTATATATTTAAATCATTTCTATCATGTGTACGAAAATTCACATATTTCGGTAGTTCGGGAAGTGGATGAAAAACTTAAAGATTACATTACATTTAGACCTACATGAAATTGAATGATGTAGTAAATTTTAATTTCAATAGTGTACGTGTTGTCTTCGTTAGGGAGCAACAGGAAAAATGCTTCTTCCACTGCATTTCATAACGTATAAGGAATAGATAAATATAATTAAATATGTTAACCAGGAATTAACGTGTGATTCTTTACAGGCTGAAAAGTGTCATTTTTCTTTATTTTGAAAGCAATAGTTTATTGTAAATTGCTTCATATAATCAAAACCTTTTTTCAAACGCTTCTTTATAACAGATATAAGCTAAAACTTTTATTCCACACTTTTAAATAAAGAAGAAATTCAATAGCGTTTCAATTTTAACAATATCTTATATAAAACATTACACATACTAATATTACACATTTAAATGTATTTGTGGCAATAGCTATTTCAGATGCGCAAGTAAAAAAAATGGGGCCTTAGAAAAAAAATTAAATAAAAAAATATGTTCCATTAGTAAAATAGAATATTATTTTAAAATTAATACTTGTTTTCACCATGTATTATGTACGTTTTTATTCCTCTTCAGTGAGAGGGGGGAGGGTCTCGAAATATTCACTAGAAAAGCCAGTTCAAAAAAGGTTGGGAACCTATGATTTATATCATACTCTTGATTACTTTAAAATTAGCGACTGTTTGTCGCAGTTTGATTAAACGTTATCTTTTCCAAACCAGTTTCTGTAATAAAGCTTCTTCTCTCACTCTCTTTCTAGGCTCCTTGTCAGAATCGGCCTTTCAATGAATGTTATAATATCTTTCCATAAATATTTTGATTAAGATTGAGCATCGGATATTCCATCAACTGGAAAAATGTTTGAAATCATTCCAGAAGGTACATATTCAAAGACTGATGTAAATCCCATTCTAAAAGTAATTAATTTCTGTTTCTTAGAACGAGAGAGGTGAAGAAATAAATGAAAAAAATGTATTCCAATCCCTAACAAGAAGGTAAAAGAGGTTTATACTTCAAACAAAAGGTTAAAGGGATGCTGCGACTACGGTATTCCAACGAGGTATGGCAGCGGGCTTTATGGTCAGTGGTGACTAATATCATCCATGAATTCGAATCTCAACTGCACAAAAGATCCATTCACAGTATGGATAGTGAGTGTTTATTAACGACACACTCCAAAGCAACACGAGGGCTATTAGGGGCGAACCTAGAAATTTTGAATCTGTAAGTGTCTAGGACAGGGGTACTCAACCTTCTTTTCTGTTGTGCCGCATACATATGTCAGCTATTTCACGCGGGTCGCAACACGAGGATAAATGGGGGATGGAGAAATGCTTTAAGACCAACATAACTTTCGAAATTTAAAATGAGGAAAATTGATGAAAATATTATAATTACTGTTTTGCTTCTATTAATTATTATTTTTTATGCTTTTTTTGTCTCTAAAGCTAAATTAGAAGCATTTAAGAACCACTCCTTCACAATTTCTGCATCAGTAAGCGGTTTCACATGATTACTAATAATATAACAAACTTCATAGGATGTCTTTGTTACCGCTGTGATATTACCCCTGACAAAACACTTTGTTGCTGTTGCAAAGATTATTCAAGAAAATCTATTTATCACCTCTTGAAAGAGATCTTCGAGGTAAAGTGTTATTGAATAATTGCTGTTTATTGGTATTTTTTAAACACAGCACTGTCGTGACAAATCAGACAATTATTGTTTCATTTTTGGTTTTTCACTACAAAATAGTCAACCTCTCAATCGATTTGAAACGATATATTTTCTTCGAATGTTTGTTTCGCTTGAAAAATATGATAGTTAAAATTTATTTCTACCTATAATATTGTTGCTACTCCACTGTTGTCTGTTATCACTAATCGTAACCGTTATAATTAGAAAAAGAATATCTATTCGTACCAGTATGACACCGACAGCAAAAAGCAAAATTGATATATTTGATTTCTTGACAAAGAATTTCCCACCAAATGTTTAATATAATGTTCCTAAATATGTGAATTTCTCAGGGCAATTGGCCACGACCGGGCCCCTTAAAAAGGCTCGGTGGGCCGCAGGTTGAGGATCACTGGTCTAGAACAGGCATGCCCAACCCGCGGCCCAATTGAAGTTTCTGTCTATATTATTTTAGACATTTGCACTACAGAGGGTTAAATCGAAAATATCGTGTTTTGACCCACCCCACCTCTCCCCGTGCAGTTCTTATCGAAATAATTTTTTTCCTTCATTTGACTTCCAAGCAATTGTAATAACAGGTGTTGATGGATGAAGGAAGGCAGATGAGCTTGAGTATGTTATTCCTCTTTCAACGAGAACTTCGTTTAGAGTGAGTGGTGTATTTATTTCTATTTGTCAGAGAAATAATTTATGTCTATATTTATAGTAGTCTTTTTCTTGTTTTATTTAGCAATGAAAGAATTCGATGATGGATTTAATGATTTGCCAGAGAACTGTAATACCAGCTAGTAGAAATGTAAGAAAATTACGGCAGCAGAGTAAAAATGTTTGATATTTTAACCTTCTGAAATTATGTGACTTTTTCATTTTATGATATATTTTAATTACGGTGCAATAATTAATATCATACAATAAGAAACTAAGCATTTGGCTTCGGGCAGAAAAAAAACTTTTTTGTCAAACAGTGTAATAATTACAATGCTGTTCTTCTTTGCTTAATTGCCTTTCTGCATTTGAAATAAAAATTTTGAAAATCTAAATCAATTTTATGCAAACATACTGTAACACAAGTATAAAATGTGAAGATGTTACGCACATAGCTGTTATATTACGTAACTTCAGATGGCAGCATAAATCTACTGCAGATAAGAACCTTGTAGGTTAAGAGATATTCTTCCACCAACAAGTGCAATCGGTCGACTTTCAACTTTGTTGTGATTGTGATCCTGTAAAAGGTAAACTTGCTGTTTTTTGATCATACCAATAATTATTGAATAAATTTGTATTATATATTTATCTCAAGTAGAATACAAAAGCAAGTGTCACATTAGTTGAAAGGTAATAAAATATTTTGAATGTTGTACGATAGTAACATATTTTGAATAATTTGTTTTATTTTGATATGTGCGGCCCACCTCAGTTTAGTAAATTTTTACTTGGCCAACCAACTAATTTGGTTTGGGCACCCCTGGTCTAGGACAACACTTCAGTTGGCACCCCACTCTCCTAACCTCCAAACCACGCCAATATGAAGACGTTGAGCCACGAACGATTTAACGTACATCAGACCCTCTACTTGGAAGTTCTCCCATCGTGTGGAATAATGGGGTCCAAAAAGTGATCTCGGGGTGTAGTGTGGAAGTTAAGCGAAAGAGAAACTGAATGATGCTGTGTTCTCATCTCTTAACAGTGATTCAGAATTTTGAGTTATATTTCAATATTACTCTCTTGCAGCTCTAGCTAAATTTTTATTCAAATGTTATTTCTGGTTGTTCGAGAAATAGTTCTTTCTTTTTAGGTGTTTCAAGCAAAACTGCAATATCTCGTAGAAGTGTCAGTAAAAACAATTAAATGCGCTACTAGAATTTTGTCCAAGAAATATATTTCTCTCCGTTTATAGTTTCTCTAATGCTTTTCTCACCGGTTTTTTTAAAAGCTAACCATAAACTGCTGTGATATTCCATGCAATACCTTAAAATGATTTTCTTTATTATAATTTCTGGAGCAAAATATGGTGGTAAATTACTCCACAAAGAAACAAAAGCAGAACAAGAAAAATATCACAAAGTTTGTAACTTCTAAAAAAAGTCAAAAATCGTAATATACTTCTAAAAAATAACACATTAGTATTAATTGCTCTCTCTCCTCTATAATGACACGCTTCCTTGATATTCGAAAAAAAAGGTTTAAAAGTTTCATTACAAAGGATCCATGTAGGAATTTTTAACAATCTAAAAGAAGAAAGCACCGTCTATACTACTTGTAAAATTCCGAATAAAATTGGAAAAAGCTGACATAGGTTCAGAAAACGACCACAGATGTAGAAAACTATGAGCAAGATAAAAAAAAAAATAGTTCTAAGTAAATAGTTTTTATTTATACATATTTTGTGTGTGTTGTCACTAAAAGTGCTCGCTAGGCGAGATTCACACCCGTGTAAGCGAATGGGGAATTAATTGTTTATCAACCGCACATTTTGTCGCCCATCCGGTATAGTGGTTAGCGACGCTGACTGCTGTGCCGTAGGGACTGGGTTCGAATCCCGGAGAAGACATGGATGTTTGTAAATGTATAGTTCCTTCGCGGCATGGGTACTCTAAATAGCCGTCGAGCCGCAAGTCCTCTCGTGAGGCAGGTGGAAATTAGCCAAATTATCCTGTCACCTGTATGGTGCTCAAAGCTACGGCTAAGACAGGCGTCCCTTAGCCATGATGAATTTTGTGGGCCTCAATCTGGCCTTTGCCTATCAGGTGGCATTAGTAACAACAACAACTACACATTTTAAAGTCGCACTAAGGATATTGGCAGCGGACCAACTAATTTCAAGCCACAGTGGAGTGACGAGGAGGAATCTGAGTAATATCCTGCTCTCCAAACTACCACTCCACGTGAAGGTGATAATTTTTTATCCTTCATAATTTGAGTGCATACGCATTAAACACATGATGGATGATTTACCGCATGATGCGTCTTCAGGGCCTTCAAGACTTGAACTTGCAACTTTACAGGAAGAAATTAGGTCACAAGTATTTTAGAAATATTTCAATTTATTATCTAAAAGCTTTATTAATACATTTGTACTAGCTACATTTTGTTTTAGATTCAGTATGGAAAGTAACGTAGAGTATACAGAATAAAACATTAAATCTTTAATGTAAAAGGATAACACAAAGCATTAAAAAAACAGTTATTTTAAGTAATTGATACAATTTTCATGAGTTTCCGAAATGTGTTATTTTTCATTATTATTATTTTTTCTTATTATACTGATAATAGTAATTTTCATTTATACAGGAAAGTCCTGATTGAGTTCTTAGAAAAATACTATCAATAAGTTTTAAGAATATTTAGTAATCACCAAAATTTATGTGGCAACATTCACGGTGCATGCACGTCTTAAGTATATTATAAACCAATCTCTAATATAATTATAATAGTTTTTCCCATTTCTTTGCCAATTATAATATTCATTGGAATTTCGCCTGACTATTACGAAATTGAATGATAGTTATAGAGAAGAAATTCCGGTTAGTGAAAATCCCACTCGTTTTTGGCTTCAGTTTTGAAGATTTCCCACATCCTTGAAAGTACTAAGTGTCCTCGTAACAGTTTGAAGTAATAATAATTCCCATATTTTCTCTCTTGATTCCAATATTTTTCTCTAGAAATCTCTTCACTGAATATTATTTTAATATTGTCAGGTGGTTTACTTTTTTTTTATTTCGGTATTTTAAAATGATTTCGAACAATGAGAGCTTCCTAGAAGCAACGGGATGAAGACAATTAAGTCACTTGAGTTTCGTAAGAGCCATTTCGCTTCTCTATGTTTTCTTGTCTTGTCTCTTTTCCTCTGCTGAGCTAAGTGTATGGAAATTTTATCGGAAAATCCTCTTTTCTGATCCTTCGCATGCCAATGTAACAAAAGTAAAAAGAAATTATAAATACTTCTATAACATGGTTAAGGTATCCGACTACGTTCGGAACCGTGATTTTGCATAAGTGTATAAATAGATAATATTTATGATATTTAGTGTAACTTAGATTAGAAAATGTATATAAAACTGTTTTAAGAACAGTTTTACAATAAAAAATTATTTAACTACAATATTTTACAAAAAATGAACATAGAATGACCCATTTTCAAAATAGTCTCCTTTTGTTAAAAATGCTTCTATTATAATAATATTTTGCTTCTATATAGTTCAGACCTCTCTACAGAGGCTCGGCTATAATTATGTATTTCTTACGATAATCTCCAAAACAACTCAAACGCAATTGGTTAAAATAAAGATAACTTTTTTTCAAATAACTTAAAATAAAGAAGAAATATTTATACATCTTATTTCACCCTTTCTCTCTCACACACACATATCTCATTTTCTTTTACTCTTTTAATCCAATAAGAAAACAGTTATTTTTACGGAACGAATTCCTTACAACCCACTCAAAAAGCAGAAGAGAAAAAAAAAACATTGAGAAATCTGAAGTGATCCAGTTACAAAGGAAAAGTTGGAATATAACATTACCCATCTCTTTAAGAAGGTCTTTTATTCCTCCAGGGAAAGAAATTCCTTTTAAACTAGGAGAAGCGTATCTTGGTGTTCTCCAAATGGCTATTTTATTCCGGGTCCTATTTTAGTTTTCGTAGGACGACCCCTGAAATTACACTCGGAATGGAGATTGCGATCCGGATATGTCTTTAGTTTGAATACTTCATGACAGTTGATTTGTTCCAGGGGCAGACTGTTCGGGGTTATTTTTATGATGTATTTTGGTAAAGATTTTCGTTCTCTCTCTCTCTCTGAAGAGGCACTTTTAAGGTTAAGGAATTGTTAGATCAGAAGTAGGGAACATTGCAAAATTTTTTAATGTAAGTTAGTCACATTTAGACACTTTAATGAAGTGCATCGAAATGAAACTATGAAAAACGCGGTCTTAAGTACTAGTTTAGTCTTGCATTTCATAGCAAACGTTACCCAGGAAATGGACATCTTGCCTTATTTGTACAAACAGTTATGTGATAATCTCCTTAGGAAAATTCAAAAAAGATCAAGCCAAATCTCATTAAGCTAGAGGAATGGTATACCAGGTTTATTTTGATCCCTTGATCAAAATTAAAATTTATATATATATATATATATATATATATATATACATGTATACATACATATATGTCTGTGTGTAAAATGAAATTACCGGTTTTTTCTCAATGCATTTAAAAGTATACACGGTACTTATATGAAAAAATCAATTTTTAAAATTTTTGTCTGTCTATCTGTCTTTCTGTCCATCTGTTTGTTCCGGCTAATCTCTGAAACGACTGTACCAATTTTGACGAAACTTTCACTGGCAGATAGCTAATGTTATAAGGAATAACTTAGGCTACTTTAATTATAGAAAAAAAATTAGGTTTCCGCGAAAATAAAATTAAAACGAATGAAATGGGGAACAATATCCGTTTCAAATAGGGATTATTTATTTCAATAGGGATTATTTTTAGTCAATAGGGATTGTTTTATTTCGCGAGCCTTCTGTCTCAACGTTTCTAGCAGTTATATCAAACTTTTTTATTTAATTAAGTTACTGACACTCGTGATTTTTCCTGTTCATGTCTGATACTAATGATTTTAACAGTCTTCTCACCATTGACACTGTCAAATGTCATGCATCTTTCTTACCCCTTGCTTGCGGCTTCGTTTGTGTTCGTTTCCCCCTACCCAGTCCTCACCCCATCGACAGTGTCAAAGGTCACGCGACCCTTTCCCCCCTGCTCACAGATTCGTTTCACCCCACTGCTACTTAGACCTGTTTTGAACTGTTGCATTCAACACTTATAATCATTCCAAATTGATTTCATTCTCTTTCAAGAACACTAAGCAACATCAATTTTTCCATAACATAGACAGCATTTAAACTTAAATTAGGAAGTTTTGGAGTTTTACGTCATTTGATTTCTCACAAGGCTCCACATTTAAATAGAGGTAAGCCAATTTCATACCTCTATTGTTTCTTTCATTGATAAACACTGCAATGATTTTACAGTCCTCACCCATCGACAGTATCAAAGGTCATGCGTCCCTCTCACACTTTGCTCAACAAAAAACAAAGAAAACAAAAGTAAAAAAAAAAGAAACATTGATTCACAAAGTAGAAGAATGACATTATACTTATAGCATAGGTATTTCTTTACATGGAATATATAATTATTAAGTTTTCGTAAACTCTGCAAATTGAATAAACACTTTTTTGTTAAATTCCACGTGGACGAAGTCGCGGGTAACAGTTATTTAACATAAAATAAATGCATCAGAAAGTAATATTAATGTATTACACATCCATATACAAATTATTTACGTTATTTTAATGCGTTTATTACACAAAATTTGTAACAATGTGTTAATTTTGCTGAGCAGAAGGAAGGTGTTTTCAAAAATCGACCCATAAGAGAGTTACGGGGTGTTATAAAAAAAAAAAACTTTTTTATCAGCTATTATATCTACAGACTTAAAATTTAGCAAACATGGTTTTTTCTTCAGTTGAGATATGCAAAAAGCTTTTTTTCTTTTTGTTTAATTTACAATTCACGTAAAATTAACTCATTAAAAACTTCTTTATACTTCAGTCTGTATTGCTTAAATTTTCAATTCACCCGTGAGTAGGTAGAAAAAGCCGATTCTGCTGTAGGCGGTGCAGGCGGTGCAGGCGGTGCAGGCGGTTGCAGGCGGTTACAGGCGGTTGTAGGCGGTGCAGGCGGTTGTAGGCGGTTGTAGGTGGTTGTAGGCGGTTGCAGGCGGTTGTAGGCGGTTGTAGGCGGTTGCAGGCGGTCGACGGCAGTGCAGAGTTGAGTTGTTTCGTTCCTACTGACGAGTTGAGTTGTTTTCTCCTGTTGAGTTGAGTTGTTTCGTTCCTACTGACGAGTTGAGTTGTTTCGTGCCTACTGACGAGTTGAGTTGTTTCGTTCCTGCTGCCGAGTTGAGTTGTTTTCTCCTGTTGAGTTGTTTCGTTCATGTTACCGAGTTGAGTTGTTTTCTCCTGTTGAGTTGAGTTGTTTCGTTCCTACTGACGAGTTGAGTTGTTTTTCTCCTGCATTGGCTTTGATTTTTGGAGTTGAGGGGGCGAGTTGAATTGTTTTTTTTTCTACAGCTAAGTTGAGTTGTTTTTAAAAAATGTGCACAAAAAATGGAAGTATGGGAATGTTAAACGTGCTCATGGCGCCACCTATTGATTAAAATGTACACTAATTATAGATTTTAAAATGATGGAAGTAAATAACGCTCAAATTAAAAAAAAATCCAGATTCAAACTCACGGCCTCAGATCAAAATGTCTCCACAGGACAATAGTTTTCAGTTACGCTAACCATTATCCTATGAAGGCATACAGACCTGAAGAAAACTTATGTTTATAATCTCATGAATTTAATTTTGCAGGCGAAGCAGACGGCGACATGTTTTAAAATCATGTTCTTGATTAAAATGAAATAAAAAATATTTAATTTATATTATTATTTTAATAATGTGTAAATTTTAATTCAGTATAATGATTACATACACACACAGTAAAGATACAAAGTAAATTGATTATTCAGAAAAATGTGCCGTAGTATACTCGTCATCAGCGTGAACCGGTTACGATTTAACTTGTTTTAGCTTGTCTGATCTTGATTCTACAAGACGGCGACTGAATTCTACGTCAGAAATTATCTCAATGCTTAGAGCGGATGAATACATTGCTTTCAACCACTCAGCGAACGCCGCTCAAGTGTAATTCGGTTGATATGTGTTAGACACTTATCACATTTTAGTTCACAATTCATTTCGTTTGTTAGTATTGCGGTGGGCTGTATTCAACAAGAAAAAATATGGTGATGTCTGAAACACATAGTGAAAAACGAAAGTTTGGAAAAGCCGGGGAATCTTCTGTAAATAAGAAAGCCAGAAGAGAAGTTTCAAAAGTAAGTAACAACATTAAATAAATTTAATATGTAATTTTTATAATGTTTTTACACATTTCTGATCTTTATTAATTTTGTTATATTATTTTCAGAAGTATGGAAAATTTACCGAGGATTGCATACCAGATGGAGTATTTCCAATTGGAGATGATGTTTTTGTCTTTGCAAGCACCTATTATGATTCCGCATCAGTACATAAGACGTTTCAAGAAATATGGCAAAACATACTACCCAACTCCCGAGGGAATAACATTAGACCCACGGTGGATCGAATATATCATGCGTAAAAAAGAAAGTGCCGGAATCACTGGAGGAACTACCAAGTGGACTTTTCCCTCCTGAACGACACATTCAAATAACTAGTGAGAACTTCAATGATTTTACTTTCAAGCGCATTAAATACAGTCCGGATAAAGAGCCCACTTTTAAAGAAATAACCATATCCCGAGAGCAGTGGGCTGAAATGATTAAAAAAAATATGGTGCTATTGAAAATGCTGCTATAGACAATATGTTTCAGTGTATGGACTTTTTAACTGCATATAAAACCTTCTGCGAAGGCCCCATAGAAAATACATTACCTTCTTCTTTGGATGTTAGTCTGGGTCAACAATACTTGAAGCAAATTTTGAAAAAATCTATTTGTAGCCTCCTGAACGAAAAAGGATTGAAACAGCCTCAGACTTTCGCTGAGGAGTTATGGGGGAATCGCGAAGAAACATTTAATTCATATGTTTCATCACTTGAAGCTAATGAGATAGCTGATTGTTTTTATCATAATCTTTTTGAAAATGAACACTTTTTATTGTTAAAACCTGTACATTATGTAACTCAAGAATTTTTAAAAAATCTTCGCTTGGATATTATTTTAAGAGAAGTAAGAGACATGTTATGTCCACCTGATTGTTTTGAATACTATGAGGATTTTGTTTAAAGATTTTTATAAGATTCACACAATATTTTGTTTTTATAAATTTGAATAAAATTCTTTTTTTTTTTATATGCTGAATTTGAGTTCTTATTATTTTTATTGTTTGTTAGTTTAATTTATGTTGAAATCGTTTCACATCTTAAAAATAAATAAGAGTATTTTTAAAAGAAATTATCAAAGTATGTACAAGTGATATTTTAAATGTATTTCATATGAAAGTGAGAAAATTTATGCTCATGTTTTTATACATAAACTTTTTGTCTTTCCCAAAAGTATATAATAATATAACTATTCATTGTAATAGTCATTCAATCAAGTTCTTTTCATCGGTAACAATGCATCAAGATTTAGCAGCGTTTTACGAAAATCCTGAAGTTCCAAATAGCTTCGGGGGTGTGGAAGCATTACATCGCTCTGTAAAAGGGAAATATAGTAAAAAGACGTGAAACATTGGTTATCGCAGAAAGATGCTTACACTCTTCATAAACCTGTTCGACATAAGTTTCAGCGGAATCGAGTGTTTGTAAGTGATATTGATCGTCAGTTTCAAGCGGATTTAGTCGATATGCAATCTTTAGCAGAATTTAATAAAGGGTATAAGTATTTGTTAACTTGCATTGATTTATTTTCAAAATTTGCTTGGGCAGTTCCTCTGAAAGATAAATTTGGAAAAAGTGTAAAGTCTGGGCTAGAAATTATTTTTAAAGAAAGGAAGCCTAAAGTGTTGCAAACAGATGCCGGTAAGGAGTTTTTAAATAAAATAGTTCAAAATTATTTAAAAAATCTGAATGTAAATTTTTTTTACAAATAACGAAACAAAAGCTAGCATTGTTGAAAGGTTTAATCGGACATTAAAAACAAAAATGTGGAAATATTTCACTGAATTTAACACTAAAAATTACATCGACGTCATTGATAAATTAATACACAGTTATAATCACTCGTATCACCGTTCAATTAAAATGGAACCTGTTTCTGTAAGTAGACATAACCGGAAGCAGGTATTAAAAAATTTATACGGTGGTCTAAGAAATGAGAAACCTAAAGCCCCTAGATTTAAAATTGGTGATATTGTACGCATTAATAAACAAAAACTTCACTTTGAAAAAGGATACGAACAAAACTGGAGAAGAGAACTTTTCATAGTTTTTGAAATCGTGCAAAGAATTCCGATTGTTTATAGATTAAAAGATTTACAAGGTGAAGAGATTAAAGGTACTTATTACGAAGCAGAATTACAAAAAGTTGTCGACTCTGGTTTCTACCCTGTAGAGAATGTTATCAAACAAAGAAAAAGAGGAGGAATCACTGAATATTTTGTTAAATTTTTAGGCTATCCTGAAAAATTTAATGATTGGGTGACTGATATTCAAAAAGTATAAATAGTTAAACTTTTTTTTATTGCCGACTCATTTTCAAAATGTCTTTCTACGTAACATTACCTTCTGATAGTTCTATGCATTTCTTTCCAGAAAACAAAATATCTCATTTCAAAACTCAATTACCCTCTCCTGTTTGTTTAAATGGTGAATGGGAAGTGGGATTGTCTGAAATAATCTACCCTCATTCTTGGCTTAACGTAAATGAAACTAACAATTATTTTCTATACAAAGCTGGTGACGGCAATATCTCTTCAACTGTTAAGCGAACAATTGATGTGGGTTGTTATGAAACAATGTTAGATATTATATCAGCCGTACAACTTGCTTTACCCAAAAATCCTAATCGGTTCACAATAATTTACAATAAAGCAACAAAGCGGGTGAAAATTAATGCAGTTCAAGGTAGCAGCCTTCACTTAGAGAATTTAGGCGAGTTGTTAGGATTCAAACGCAATGCAATTATAATAGGTAACATGAAAAGCGAATTCGTTGCTGATGCATGGTCTAATTTTTCAGTTTTTTACGTTTACTCCGATCTAATTTCACCCCAAATTGTGGGGATACACAGGCTCCTTTATTGCGAATCGTTCGCACTAAAGGTAAAGACGGGGAAACGATTAGTCAATACTATGATAGACCTCAATACTTACCTTTGGTGAGACACTCGTTTCAAACTATTCAATCTGAACTGAGACTCAATTCTGGTGATTTTGTTCCCTTTGAAAGAGGTAAAGTGATCATAGTGCTTCATTTTCGAATGAGGCAAATACTATAAATAAAGCAATGCATTTCTCATACCCTCATTTGGAGATAAAAGACCAAGATGAGTGTACCATACGTTTGCTGTACTAAAAGATTTGAAGATCATTATGCAGGTCAAATAGGTTCGGGTCTGACTCATTACAAGGGCATTAATTTTCAAAAGGGTTATGGAATCGGAGGAATATTTCGTCGATTGTTTAGAGCAGCTTTACCTTTTTAGTAAAAGGAGGTAAAACTATTGGAAAAGAAGTATTAATGACAGGGAGTCGTGTTGCCTCTGATGTATTGTCAGGAGAAAATTTTAAAGAAGCTGTAAAAACAAGAAGCAAAGAAAGTGGAAAAAATTAGCTCAGAAAGCTATTGATAGAGTTCAGTCTATGGTAGGAAAAGGACAGTATAAAAGAAAGCGTAAGAAACAGAAAAATTCATTTCATCCAAAGCACGTAAAGTGAGTGTACGTGACATTTTCGACTCGTAAAAATGGCATTTATTCTTAAAGATTCTCCTGAATGTGTTAAATCTGAATTGGAACTTTTCAACTTACCAGGAACTCAAACAGTTATTCAAGATGGGCAGTGGAAACAATTTCATCCTCTTTCTAACGTTTTCGATAATGCACCTGTAGAATTTCACATTTCCGGAAGTGCAGAAGATTACATAGATCTCAGTCAAACACAATTATACGTAAAAGCGAAAATAGTAAAAGTGGACAATACGCCTATTACTAAAGATGATACTATAGGACCTGTGAATTTATTTCTACATTCACTATTTTCTCAAGTAGATGTATCCTTAAATGATCGCGTGGTTTCCAATTCCAGTAATACATATCCCTATCGATCTTATATTGAAACTCTCTTAAACCATGGATATGACAGCAAAACTTCCCAATTAACGGCTGAACTATTTTACAAGGATTCTGATGATGGTCTCAAGAAAAGAACCGAATTTTTTAAAGAAAGTGCAACTGTAGACATGATTGGTTGTATACATTCGGATTTATTTCATCAAGATCGTCTTTTACTCAATTTAGTGGATTTGAAAATAAAATTAATACGAAGCAAGCCCGAATTTTGTTTACAAGGATCTGAGGGATTTAAAGTTGTTTTGGATCATGTTTCTTTATTCATACGAAAAGTTCGTGTGAATCCTGGAGTTATTCTTGGTCATGCGAAAGCACTGGAAAAAACAAGCGCAAAATATCCCATTAACCGAGTTCTGTGCAAAGTGTATTCGATTCCTAAAGGAAGCATGTCTTTTATTCAAGATAACATATTTTCAGGCCAAATGCCAAAAAAACTTTTTGTAGGATGTGTAGATAATGAAGCTTTTCACGGAGCATTTTCAAAATCTCCTTATGAGTTTAAACATTTTAATTTAAATTTTATTGAGTGTATGTGGATGGACAACCAGTGCCTCACAATCCATTAGAACTCGATTTTTCTAAAGATCAATACATACGGGCCTATCAAACTCTATTTGTTGGGACAGATCGAATGGGTCAAGACAGAGGTATATTTATTTCTAGAAAAGAATATAAAGATTCAAATACATTGTTTGGATTTAACCTCTCACCGGATTTATGTTCTTCAGGAGAACATTTAAGTCTGATAAAACATAGCAATTTGCGATTAGAATTAAAATTCAGCAAATCTTTAGAACAAACCGTATGTGTTATCGTTTTTGCCGAGTTTGAAAATTTAATCGAAATAAACAAATCGAGAAATATCTTGTATGATTTCGGAAATTAAAGAATGGATGGAATGCAAATGTATACAGTTTTATCTCAAGAGAAGACAACGTCCCCCTATTTTCAAGGTGTTTATTCTAGAGATACGCTCCCTCCTCTGCAAGAAAACATGTGTGCTATTGTGAATTCTGATGACTCATCACAACCTGGAACACACTGGTTAGCATTATTTGTAAATGATAAAAGAGAATTAGAATTTTATGACTCGTTTGGACAACCTCCTGTATTCTATAACATTAGTACTACTACCTATTTAGATGTATTATGGAATTCTAAAGTGTTTCAATCACCAACATCTAATGTTTGTGGGCAATACTGTATTTACTTTTATTCAAACGCAGCCAAGGCTATTCTATGCATTATATTTTGAATCAATTGTATATAAATGATTTTCAAATGTATCAATTTGTAAAGAAACGATATGGTGTAAGATTTGTATTTAGAAAATAAAAAATGGAATGAAACTAAATATGTGTGTGTCTTTTATTTTCTTTAATTTTTTTTTTCTATTTTCTATTTATTTTCTTATGATAATTTTTTTCTTCTAAAAAAAAAAAATTAATATTTTTCTATGTTAAATTTCTTTTTCTCTAAAAAAAAAATTTTTTTTTATATGATAAATTTTTCACCCAAAAAGATTAATATAATTTTATTTAATTATATATTTGAAACTTTTAAATTTTATCAAATAAGTATATTTTCTTCAGCAAAAGAAAACTGTTCAAATCATAAAGAGACAACTGAGACATTTTTTTTTTAAATCAAATGAGTATCATTTATTTCAAAGTTTCAACCATGCATTTCTGCGAGCATACATTATTGGTTTCTTAATAATTTTGTTATTCTGATACAATTTTTATTTACATCTAGATTTTTCGGTAAATTTACATCATTCAAAGCTCTTAAAAATACATATCTTCCTTCAGGTGCTGATTTTCGATTCCGTAGAAAATCATTCACGAGAAATGCAATATTGCTTCCTGGAATAACAGTGTTTTTGTAAATAATTTCACCATCAGAATTCCAACTGAAAGATTCTTGAAGCTTTAAAAACTGGAAAATATTTTTGCTTTTTTTCTTTATACCTAGCTGGAACAATTCTAAAAATTTCATCCTCAAACACTTCTTTTTCCGTCTTTACTACTGACTCTTTTAGATTTTCTTTTAATGATTCCGTTTCTTGATTTTCAGATAGAGATGCTTCATTTGGAACTGGTTCAGACTCTCTTCGATTTTCGTTAGAAAAGTGCGTATATTTTTGTAAAACTTGTAAATAGAGAATTGTTTTTTTTTCTTCTTCCGTTAAATCCTTATTATGGAGAATGTTTTTCATGCGTTGATCAAGTTCCGATAAGTGTTCCGTTACTTGAACTCTTTCTTCGGGTACCAGTACAAATTTTTTGCTAAATTCCATTTTGAATTAAAGAACTGATGACTGAAATAGCTGCAGGCAATAAAATATTTAAGAATCCTTCTCCTTTTTGAATTAAAATTTTCTTTTTCTCGTAAAGAGGTGTTTTTTTGTTAGAAAGTTTTCTTAAGCTTTCTTTATAGGGAGATAAGCGATTTTTTTTTTTAATTTTAGTCAATAATATGTTACCACATAAAACATTCAGCACACACTCGCACAAAGTTTTTATTTCTTTCTTTGAACACTTTTTCAAAATAGATTTTGGGTGTTTTGTTTTAGAAATTAGTTTTAAGAGCTCTAAAGTTTGTTCAGAACACACCAACATCTTGTGAACTATTGAATATTCATTGAACAATTTGAATCTATTTATATGCTTCAAAATAATGGGTCATCGAGGTTGATATACATAAAAAATATCTCCAGGAAACATACCTGTGCGCACACGCAAGGATTCATCAGTTTCAGGTTTTAAATCAATAAGTAAGTATCCGTACGGTTTTGATGTGGCATCTGCGTAACATTCTTGAAAAAAAATTTCACTTTACGAGGATACAATTGGCGACCTAAATGTGTAATTTGGGATTGATCTCTTCGATTCTTAAATAATACAAGATAATGAGCGTTTAAGGAAATTTCTCTAATTTCTTTCCCTTTATGAAAAATATTCTGTACCACAAAAATTATACTTAAATTTCTGTGATGCGAAAATTTTACAAATAATTTTGTTAATTGGGGATCATTTCCTAACTCTCCCATAAGATCGTCTATAACAATTAACGCATCCGAATACTGGTGCAAATTAGAGGGGATACCTTCATGAAAGGAAATATTCGGCATTTCTTCATACAACGCTTGGTAAACTCCATAACACCAAATTATATTTTTAGGAAAGGGTTTAATCATTTTATTTTCGATTAATTTTTTAACGAACTGACTTTTACCGCTACCAGATGGCCCAGCCAAGATTAAAGTAAATGGATGAACTAATTTGAGAGAATCCATGATTAAACTAAATAATTTTATGAATGATGTTGCTATTTATACTACGAGTCACTTAATTCTATAAATTTCATTTTGTGTGATACCGAAAGGAAAATTCTTTCCCTGTCCGTAATTATATGTATTGTATCCTGTATTTTCCTGTCTTGATTCGTTACCAGATAAAAGTGAGATCGTGATATACATTCAGTAGAATATTTTCTCATGGTGTTTGATGGATTAGAGCAGATAGGGTTGGGGACAGAGCACATGGCCTTGGGCGTCATTGTTCATTGTTGGGATTCTGGTCTGCGACGTCAGTGGGTCTGTAGTCTTAATGGGCTGGACGAAACCCCGCTGTTCATCTTTTGACTGAGTTCGTCTGACTCGATACATCGGCGCCTCAAAAACGGCGGGTGGTAAGGGGGTCAGGTGTTCGGGCGGACCTTGTGTCGCCAGTGAGTGTGAGAGGGTCAGAGATAGAGCTATTGTCAGATTCGAACCAATAAGGACGCTTATGAGTCTGCGGGCCGTGTGCAGATTTCTGTTGGGTCGACCAATGAGAAATGACGAGGGGGTGAAGTGGACCCACCTCTGGAGTTTAAAAGGGGTTGGTGGGAGATATCCATTCCAATTTGCTCTATCGATTCTATGTATTGCACCTGATCGTCACAGAGTAGCAGAACACAAAATTTGATTGCTGATTTAGTAGTGTGTGTGTGTTTAGCAACGTTCTATAAGTTCTACGTCTTCATTATGTATACTTGTAATATTTGTGGAAAAAACTTCGCTACAAACTATGTTTTAAAACGCCATACATTACAAGTTCATGAAAAAAATGCTGTCCTTCAATGTGCGGATTGTAGTAAAAAATTCGTCCGAGAAAGGGACTTAAAAGGCACAGAGACTCTGTGCATTCAACCGAGAAAATTACTTGTAAATTTTGCTATACGTCCTTTACCCGTAAAGACAACTTATTGAAACATTTGAACAATAAAAGATGCGAAAGAAAGTTGGAGAAAGAAGCGGGGAAAAGAAAGAGAGTGGATTTGTCTGTATCAAGTAGGAAAAAGAAAACACAGTTGTCCACATCTGCTGAAAACTCTACGGCTGATCCTGAAAATATCTTCTTGCCACCAAAAGAGAACGAGAGTGCTTTTCAAAAAGCATATAAAACTTTTAATCTTCCCAATAACGATAGTTCACTGGGGATAAAAGAGTTTCTACTCTTAAGAAAAGAAGAGACAATCTTTATTTTTCGCAATGAACTGGAAACTTACAAAGCTTTGAAAGTGAGTAAATGGGTTCATTGCATTTACTCGAAAGCGACAGATGCTGGAAAAATGATAAAGAACGTAGAATTCAAAACGCCGAATAATGATGTATTACAAGGAACTAATCTCGCCAGACTTTATGACGACATGTCTGAGAAAATAGTGAAAGAAAGCGAGGATTTTGAAGGTAGAGACTCGGGCTGGACACTGGACGAAATTTTAAGACTCGAAGTCCGCACGAACCGTTATTCTCCTTTCAGAGGTTCATCATCCTTCATCGAGGTGCCGAAGCAGATCGCTGAAACAAAGGCAATCATCAATGTCATCAATAAAAAGGACTCTCAGTGTTTCATGTGGTCTATTCTCGCAGCTCTTTACCCCAACACCAGCAACCCCAACAAAACGTCAAGTTATGTCCCCCCACCTAAATAAGCTGAACTTTGATGGAATATCCTTTCCAACACCGCTTAACGAGGTGAAAAATTTTTCAAAAATGAACGATATAGGAATAAACATTTATTCTTTTGAAGAAGATTTAAAAATATTTCCTCTCCTCATTAGTGATATAGTGTGTGAGAAACATATAGATTTGCTTTACGTAAAAAATGGTGAGTTTGGACATTATTGTTTCATTAAAAGCTTATCTCGACTTGTTTCGAAACAACTCTCAAAACATCAACATAAAACATTTATATGTAAAAGATGTTTAAGTGCTTTCCAAACAGAATACAAACTTCTTCAGCATAATGAGATGTGTATACATAAAAATCCTGCAAGGGTAGTAATGCCGTTAGAAACAAGTAAGTTTTTAAAATTTAAAAATTTTCAACATTGTTTAAAAATACCTTTTGTTGTATATGCGGATTTCGAGTGTGTAACTAGGAAAACTGATACTTGCTGTCCTAATCCAAACTTTTCGTTTACAAATATTTATGAAAAACATGTCCCAATAGGTTTTTGTTATTTTATCAGTTATCAAGGGGGACATTATAAAGATCCAGTAGTATATAGAGGTATTGATGCCCCCAAAATTTTTATTGAAAAGTTAGAAAAAGATGCAATAGAAATTGATAATATTTATAAAAATCAAAACCGTTATTACCTCTTACTGAATCAGAAAAGCAATTGTATGATAATGCTAATAATTGTTATGTTTGTGGTCAAACCTTTCACGAAAACAATATCAAGGTTAGGGATCATAATCATGTTACTCAAAAATTTAATGGCCCTTGTTGCAATAGTTGTAATTTAGCAATGAAAACCCCCAAATTTTTACCTGTTTTCTTCCATAATCTTTCAGGATATGACGCCCATATTTTTATTAATGAGTTAGGATATGATGAAAAACAAATTAATTTAATTCCGAACACCGAAGAAAAATATATTTCCTTCAGTAAAAATATTTCAAATGATTTTCAGTTAAGGTTTTTAGATTCTTTCAAATTCATGTCTTCTAGTTTGGAAAATTTGATAAAAACACTAAAAAAAAAGATGAATTTAAATATATGAAACATTATTTTGACTCAGAAAAATAGATTTACTTTTAAGAAAGGGAGTTTTTCCGTATGATTATTTTGATAGTTTTGAAAAGTGTAAAGATTCTTGTTTACCACCTATTAGCAAATTTTACAATAAACTAAATGAGGAGGCTATAAGTGTAGAGGATTATAATCATGCATGTAAAGTATTTAATGAATTTCATTTAAATAATCTTGGTGAATACTGCGATCTATATGTAAAAACAGATGTTCTATTGTTAACAGATCTCTTTGAAAACTTTCGAAAAATATGCATGCAAACTTATAAACTTGACCCCTGTTGGTATTTTACCACCCCAGCTTTATCATGGGATGCTATGTTATTACATACTAAAGTAGCTATCGAACTGTTCACAGATTACGACATGCTTCTTTTATAGAAAAGGGTGTAAGAGGAGGTATAAGTCAGTGTTGCAATCGTTATGCTATAGCTAACAACAGATATATGTCTAATTTTAACCCAGATGATGAGATAAAATATTTAATGTATCTTGACGCAAATAATTTGTACGGTTATGCAATGAGTAAATATCTACCCTTAAAAGATTTTGTTTGGAGTGATAACGATTTAACTGAACAGGATATTTTAAATTTATCAGATGAATCCGATGTAGGTTACATCTTGGAAGTAGATATTGAATATCCTTCCGATTTGCATGACAAACATTCAGACTTTCCCCTTGCCCCTGAAAATAAGCCCCCACCTAATTGTAAAGAGCCTAGACTTTTAACTACTTTGGAACCAAAAACAAAATATGTTCTCCATTATTCTAATTTAAAGCTTTATTTAAAATTAGGGTTAGTCTTGAAAAAAAAAATTCATCGCGTTTTAAAATTTTTTCAATCTCCTTGGCTTAAAAATTACATAGATTATAATACTAAATTAAGAACTAAATCTGTAAATGACTTTCAAAAGGATTATTACAAACTAATGAATAATAGCATTTTCGGGAAAACGATGGAAAATGTAAGAAGAAGAGTAGATATACGTTTATGTTCAACAGAAGAGCAGGCTCGAAAGTTAATAGCGAAATCAAATTTTAATCGACGCACAATATTTTCTGAAAACTTAATGGCCGTCCATCTAAAAAAAAAAAAAACCCAAATCAAATTTTTCAAACCAATACAGGTAGGAATGGTAATTTTAGATATATCAAAAGTTCTAATGTATTCTTTTCACTATGAGTACATGAAGCACCGTTATGACTCAAAAGTACGGCTCATGTATACAGACACCGATTCTTTTTATATATGAAATAAAAACTGATGATTTTTATAGTGACATGAAAGAGGATATTAACTTATATGATACTTCAGACTATGATGAAAACAATATTTATAATTTACCTCTTGTTAACAAAAAAGTCATCGGGAAAATGAAGGATGAAAATAAAGGAAATATTATGACAGAATATGTAGGATTAAAATCGAAAATGTATGCCTACAAAACAAACAATAAGATTGAAAAGCGGTTAAAAGGAATTAAAAAACAAACTATAAAAAATAAAATAACATTTGAGGACTACAAAGCTTGTCTTTTTAATGAAAAATAAAATATGTTGACATGAACTTAATTAGATCCAAATTTCATTCATTACATTCAATAAAGCAAAACAAACTTGCTCTGTCATATAAAGATGACAAAAGGTTTATTAATGGTGATGGCATTACTACTCTTGCACATGGTCATTGGTCGTTGATGAATTTAGAATTATTTAATGAGCTGTAGGACATAAAATCCAATAATGGGATTTTTTTTTGTGTGTATAAATAATTGATTGTAATGTAAAACGGAATGCTGTTTTTGTAAATAAACAACTCACTTTGTATCTTTACTGTACATGTATAATCATTACACTGAAATAAATTTCACAAATTGTTGTTCTCCTGTAATGTAAATATACGATTGTAATGTAAAACGCAATACAAGATGTTGATTTCTGAATAAACAATTTACTTTGTATCTTTACTGTGTGTGTGTAATCATTATATTGAATTAAAATTTACACATTATTAAAATAATATAAATTAAATATTTTTTTATTTCATTTTAATTAAGAAAATGATTTTAAAACACGTCACCATCTGCTTCGCCTGGAAAAGCCGTCTTGTAGAATCAAGATCAGACAAGCTAAAACAAGTTAAATCGTAACCGGTTCACGCTGATGACGAGTATACTACGGCACATTTTTCTGAATAATCAATTTACTTTGTATCTTTACTGTGTGTGTATGTAATCATTATACTGAATTAAAATTTACACATTATTAAAATAATAATATAAATTAAATATTTTTTTATTTCATTTTAATCAAGAACATGATTTTAAAACATGTCGCCGTCTGCTTCGCCTGCAAAATTAAATTCATGAGATTATAAACATAAGTTTTCTTCAGGTCTGTATGCCTTCATAGGATAATGGTTAGCGTAACTGAAAACTATTGTCCTGTGGAGACATTTTGATCTGAGGCCGTGAGTTTGAATCTGGATTTTTTTTTTTTTTTTTTTTTTTTTTTTAATTTGAGCGTTATTTACTTCCATCATTTTAAAATCTATAATTAGTGTACATTTTAATCAATAGGTGGCGCCATGAGCACGTTTAACATTCCCATACTTCCATTTTTGTGCACATTTTTTAAAAACAACTCAACTTAGCTGTAGAAAAAAAAACAATTCAACTCGCCCCCTCAGCTCGAAAATCAAAGCCAATGCAGGAGAAAAACAACTCAACTCGTCAGTAGGAACGAAACAACTCAACTCAACAGGAGAAAACAACTCAACTCGGTAACATGAACGAAACAACTCAACAGGAGAAAACAACTCAACTCGGCAGCAGGAACGAAACAACTCAACTCGTCAGTAGGCACGAAACAACTCAACTCGTCAGTAGGAACGAAACAACTCAACTCAACAGGAGAAAACAACTCAACTCGTCAGTAGGAACGAAACAACTCAACTCTGCACTGCCGTCGACCGCCTGCAACCGCCTACAACCGCCTACAACCGCCTGCAACCGCCTACGACCGCCTACGACCGCCTACAACCGCCTGCAACCGCCTGCAACCGCCTACAACCGCCTACAACCGCCTGCAACCGCCTGCAACCGCCTGCACCGCCTGCACCGCCTTTACAGCAGAATCCGCCTGCAACCGCCTACAACCGCCTACATGTATACAACCGCCTGCAACCGCCATACAACATATATATATATATGCCCAATATATATATATATATATATATATATATATATATATATATATATGTAAGGATAATTAAATTAGATTAAAAATTAAATTCCCTATCTAGCACTTGACTCATCTTTCTTAGTTTCCATCTTCAAGTATCAAACTAATCACCCATTTATTTCTTCCGAACATATGGCCTAGCCAATAAACATGTCTAATTCCAGATCGTTAGATTTAATAGTCAACATATGTCAGCATTAACTTTAAAGCACCCTCTTCAAATCCGCGATACTTACCACATGTTGTTCAAGCGTTATCCATTTTAACCGAAAATCGTGGCGTGCTTTTTTACTCCCTGCCCTTAGCGTAAGAAGAGATGTCGAAACGATTGAATAAAGATTTCCTTTTTTAAACTTTAATCTGATTCTGTCTTAAAAATCATGACAGAATTAAAGCCGGCAGGATCTTTGTCTGCGATCTTAATGTAAAAAACTAATCTTTTTTATAAAATATTTTACAATAAAAACGAAAGTCAACTGCAGTAATAACTGATATGAAGAATTTTATGGAAGACTGACGGCACTCTACATTTGTTAGCTGAGGACGTTGGGTTACCAGAATTAATCTATGGTACGGAAAAAGAAACGCGTTAGTAATCACTGAAAGAACATCACTCTTACCGCCAAAGAAATAGAATCATCCTCTTCTCCTAACAAGATTTCAGAAAGTCATACTTCAAAAATGGAAACAATGAATGAAATTAAAATTAAGCAAGAAGAGAATTTAGATGCTGATGAAGAAAAATTACAACAACCTATAACCATTATTAAAAATGATATTCAATTTGAAGATCTACAGACTTTTTTCCAAAAATATAACCTCTAAATACCCATCCAAACATTCATTAGAAATTTTGAAAGTACGTGCGATTCCTTCAATATACCAGAGAAACAGAAAATCCTATTTATAATCAAGTTAGTAGATGGAGCTGTGAAGACTTACATCCAATCACAATCTATCCCTAAAAGTTTTTACGAACTGAAAAATAATTTAATACGTGAATTCGGAACACAAGTCAATTCAGCGGAGATTCATCTTCAATTATCTAAAACAGAAAAAACCTCAAAAGAGACCCACATAGAATATTTCTACAGAGTAAAAGAAATCGCACCCCGGATAAACATGGAAGAAGAAGCTGAAAAATATTACATCGTAAGAGGATTAAAAGAAAATAGAGCCATAGAAATACAGTTACAAAGCTGCAGCAACATAGAGGAACTGAAGGAAAAAATGAAACTCTTAGATATCCAAGAAAAATCAAAATCAAGTAAGAATGAAGTTATATACCCAAAGTATCCAATGACAAGAATACCTTATCATACGAATCAATTTGCCCATAGACAACAATATGGAGGATGGAATTGGAGAAATGACCAATCTCAACATCCGGATACCATAACCAATACAAGATATAAGGTATACTCTCCTCAGTTTCCATCACCTTATCATCACCCTTCCTTTTCACTTCAGCGGCCGACCCTATATCCGAGAAACCAACGATTTCCACAACGACCGACAGTTTTGCGACCCAATGCTCCAACTTTCTACCCCCGTCAAAGAACACAAAACAATAATACGGTATTCCACTCTCATCAAACATGAGAACTTATGATCATCCAGGGAAGAATCATCTTCAAACAAGTTGATGTCCTCTTGGATACAGGATCACAAGTGTCAATATTATTCCAAAAAATATAATATCACAAATCAAGGGATACCACAATGTAGAGTATATCAAAACAAAAATTGCCACCATCAATGGAGAAATTGAGGTGAGTGAGGCAATTACTTTACAATTGAAAATAGGAGAAATTATTGAAAATATTAAATTCCTCATAGTAAATGTAGAACTGAAATATTTAATAATTTCTAATAAAACTATGAGTATTTTTGAATTAAATATTAATTTTAGTGATTATAAAATTTTTCAAAGAAGAAAACAAATTTTAAAAAATTATGAATCTAAGAAAAATATTAAAGAAAATGAAACTCTTAAATTTAGTAATAATAAAATTATCGCTAAGAAAACTGATAATGTGTTTAATATAGAAATAATTCCTAATAGTGATTATGATATTATTAATATGATTATTGATAAATATAAACATGTCTTTGCTAAAAATAAGTTTGATGTGGGCGAGTTAAAATGTAATTCTCCTAAAATAATACTTACCTCAGATTTACCCATTGTAAATCGACCATATAGGACATCTTTTAAAGATGATACGGAAATTAAAAAGCAATTAGATGCATTATTGAAAGCAGGAATAATAAAACCATCTTATAGTTCTTACGCTGCCCCTATAACATTGGCTTTTAAAAAAGAGGATAATGCTCGTACACGATTATGTATCGATTACAGAAAGCTAAATGCTATCACAAAATTAGATGCAGAGCCAATTCCCCGAATAGATGCAGTTTTAGACAAATTAACACATGCAAAATTTTTCTCAACCATCGACCTATGTAGTGGTTATTGGCACATTAAATTAGATGATAATGAATCTGAAAAAACTTGCATTTACATCAAATTACGGTCTTTTTCAATTTAATCGTTTGCCTTTTGGATATAAAAATTCTCCAGCTATATTTCAAAAAGCTATTAGACAGATTTTAAATAAAAACCAAATAAAATTTGCATTAAATTATTTTGACGATATAATAGTATTTTCGGAATCAATTGAAGAACATGCAAAACATTTAGAGGAAATTTTTAAAATTTGTGGAATAGAAAATATTAAATTAAAATTATCAAAGTGTAAATTTGGCAAATATACAATTGATTTCTTAGGATATGAAATAAAACAAGGGTCATACACTCCAAATAATACAAATGTCGAAATAATTAAAAAACTTTTACCCCCTAGAAATGTAAAGGATTTACAAAGATTTCTTGGTAGTATTAATGTCTATTATAAATTCATTCCTCAATATGCAAAATTAAGAATGCCCTTAAATAATCTTCTTAAAAAGAATCAAAATTGGAATTGGACCCCAGAATGTCAACAATCTTTTCAAAAACTTAAAGACAGCTTAATTTCAAACCCCATTTTAACTATATTCAATCCAAATTATCCCTGTCATCTTTATGTAGATGCATCGAAAACTACAATCTCATGTATCCTCAAACAACAAAAACCCAATGGAAATCAACATCCGATTGCATTCCACTCAAGACGACTGAGAAATTATGAAATTAATTATACAATAACTGAATTAGAATGCCTAGCTATAATTGATAGTTTAGATAAATTCCATTGCTATCTTCATGGATCTCATTTCACAGTTCATACCGATCATAATGCATTAGTTTGGCTTAAAAATTTCAAAAATCCCACGGGTAGACTTTTTAGATGGTCTTTAAAAGTTTCTATGTATGATTTTGATATAAAATATAAGAAAGGTAGCACTAATGTTGAAGCTGATATGTTAATGTATGGTGATTTACCTTTCGAAATTTCGCTAAAAGATAATGAGATATATCCTCCCTTAGAAGAAGCAAGAAAATTAGCCAAAGAAAGAACAGAACAATATTATAAAATAAATAAGATTAGATATGATAAAAAATTTCAGGAAGCTGATTTCAAGGTTGGTGACTTAGTAATGTATGAGGAATTTCAATACCCCAATACAAGGAAATTAAGTCCCCCTTATTCAGGCCCTTATACCGTTTTAAGAAAATGTTCTGATGTATTATTTGAAATTGATAGACCCAATGCCCTTAATAAAACTGACACTGAATTGGTTCATTCAGTTCGTTTAAGACATTTTCATCCATCTGAAAATTTTCAGTTAAATTACATTCAACAAAATACCCATAATAATGAGAAGAAGATAATAACTAAAAGAAACATCTTACGTAATACAGAAATAACTGAGGTCTGCTTAACAAGACTTTTCGGAGAAAAAGAATAATATATGATATGATATTTAATTTTTATAACATAGTTGTGTTATAAATGAGATATTTTCTTTATATTTTAATTGAGAAAACAAAGTATATAGGTTTAGTCATACAAAATTTTGAGAAATTTTAATATACTTCTCATAATTTTATCTTAAGATGTCGAATGAGTTACTAGTTATGATAGAAATTGGTGTTTTAAAGTTGAAAAATATAAATTAAGTTTTTAGAAAAATGATTAATGTACTAATACTAATGATATTTTGATAAGAAGCACAAGTAAAGTCACGTTGCATTCTCTTTTCTCCACTGAATTTAATTGTTTTGTTAATTATTTTATTCAGCAGTAATCTTATTACATGTCAATAATTTTTTTTTTCATTTTGAAATTGTGTGTTTTGATATACCGGCCATATGTCAGGATTCACTATTTCTTAAAATTTTCCTTATCTAAAATTAAAATTAACTTAATAACTTGAAGTCTAATTTTGGATATTATACAGTGGATAAGGGAGAATACAATCATTATAATTTTGTATATGTCTCGAAACATTAAGAGGACAAACTTGTTTAGTTTGATATGTACACCTCTCATTGTTTCTTATCAGCATCCCTGAACATCTGTGAGTTGATGACGCAGATTTCTCAGAGAGATGTGTTCAAAATTAAGTAAGGTGATACAGTTTTATTAGTGAATGTGTGATGCAAGAGAAACTCAAGAATTTTTGTCTATGAAACGTATTTTTAGAAGGTTACGGAAAGATTCAAAATATTGCATGCGATATTAAGGTATACGAATACCTTGAAATGGCCAATTTTTGCAAAAAATCACATTTTGAGTTTTTGATGTTATAGAATAAAGCAATTATTTAGCTCTATAAATCTGTTCTTATTTTGTTCCTAGGTCACTTTTTTAGAATTCAAGATATTTAACAATTAGTAAAGTGCGGGAAACCGGAAGTAGGTATTTAAATAGCCGGAAGTCAGCATTTAAATGCCCTTAAACTGGTCAAACAAGATTTAAAAACATTATTTTTTTAAAAGTATAATTTAAAAAAAAACTTTTGATAATATTAAAAATAATTATACAATTTGAAAGTATTTGACAAAGTGAATCTGGCAATATTTGTTTTGTTTACTTTCAGCTTCCTTTGATAAAAATTCTGCGTATTTAGTTACAAAACAAAAGTTATCAAGTATTATTTGCGTTTGTGTTAAAACACAAGTGAATTAATAGCTCGCATTACTATTTTATAATTATGGGAAATAACAGAAATAAAAGATATTCCCGTAAACGTCAGTTCAAAGGAAATAAGTTCTGCAAAAGAGTTTCAGTTTTCAACAACGAAAAGATAAGTATCAATTCAAGTATTCCAACTGCAAGTGAATCAAAGCTAATTAATTCTTTGAAACCTGCAGATGTTCCAGAAGACAATGAAAAAAATGTTATTTTTAACTTAGAGTTTTCTACAATATAATTTCATTATTATGCTGTCCTGTGTGTTTTGAAAAAAAAAGTTAGTGTTGTGCAAGACTCTGTGTTTGGGTTAGCTTTAAATATGACTTTGAAATGTGAAAACTGTGACTATTCCTTCTCATTCTGCACTTCTGAGAAAGTAAACAAACTGCATAGTATCAATCTTGCATTTGTTTTTGGTATGAGAATCATTGGTAAAGGACATTCTGCGGCTAAAAAACTTTGTTCTGCTATAAATATAGATGTACCATCTAAAAGAGCATTTGGTTTCCTGGAAAAAAAAGCTTGAATTTGCTGCTAGCAACGTAGCATGCAATACAATGAAGGAAGCTGCATTGGAAATTAGAAGTAACGAAACTGATACTGAATTTTCTCAATGTGGTGTGTCGGTGGATGGCACATGGCAACGAAGAGGATATTCCTCCTTGAATGGATGTGTGTCTGTTATCTCGATAGGTTCTGGAAAGGTGTTAGACGTTGAATTCATGTCAAAAGTGTGTAGACTTTGCAATTCCAAAAACAAAAAGTTAAACAACATTCATAATTGTGCAAAACATATAGGGTCATCTGGTGCTATGGAACCCCTGGGTGTTTATCGTATTTTCGAACGATCTGTTGAAATGAGAAAATTACAGTATGTAAATTTTTTTGGCGATGGAGACTCTAAGGGGTATGCCTCTGTAAAAGATATTTATGGTAAGAATACTGTAGCAAAATACGAGTGTATTGGACACATACAAAAGCGTGTCGGAACAAAACTGAGGAAACTGAAATCGAAACGAAAAGATCTAGAGGTCGAGGAAAACTGACGGATGCCTTTATCAATAAGTTACAGAATTACTATGGCATTGCTATCCGTGACAATGTAAATAATTTACAAGGCATGCAACGGGCAGTCATTGCAGCATTTTTCCATTGTTGCTCTAAAGCAAAACAACAAATGCATGGCCAATGCCCTGTTGGACCGGATAGTTGGTGTAAATATCAACAAGCCGTATCAAAGGATAAGATCTACATCGATGAATCTAAAGGACTTCCCCCAAATCTGATCAACATAATCAAACCAGCATATATGAAGTTATGTGATCAAAACTTATTAGCAAAATGTTTACCAGGAAAAACATAAAACTCTAATGAATGTTTCAATGGAATCCTTTGGAAATTTATTCCAAAAGATGTTTTTGTTTCATTAACAATACTGCGATTAGGAGGATACATGGCTGTAATTCAGTTCAATAAGGGATTTCAGGGATTGATAGATATCTTGAAACATTTCGGAGTGACTGTTGGTGTATTAACAGAATTGAATGGTTTTTCAGAACTTGATGAAATTCGAAAAACAGATTCTAAACGACATTCTCTGACTGTGGCAAAAGTTGCCAGAAAAAACAGTGCGACGTCAATCAATATAGATTAGCAAAAGTTGCCAGAAAAAAAAAAGCTAAAAGAAAAAAATGATTAAAAATGAGCTGATAGAAGGTGTAAGCTATAAAACTGGTGAATTTTAAGTAAGTAATTATGTAAATAAGAAAAATATGTGATAAATTGTACTAAAAATGCATTTTTCTCAAAATAACTTTTTTCGTATGTTTTGAAAATTTCAAAAATGATAAATCAAAATATTACCATTAAATAACTTTGAAACTTGGTACCATTTTTTCTCACAATGTTTTCTAGGGCCTGAAGTAAAAGAATGATCATAATAAGAATAATTTTTAAATTATGAATTGGTATTTGTGTAACGGTGTTGTAAAACATGGCAAATTTCTTGTTTGAGTTTCTCGATTAGTTGTGGAATTTTTATTTATATTTATATAATCATAAGATTTTACTCCAGGCCCTAGATACACACATAATGATTATTTTGATACTAAATTTATACAAATTGAGTCCATGGATTTTCATGTAGAATTTTTTAAATGTCTTTAAAATTTCTTCAAAATTTCCAACAAATTTACCAATTTTCTGAAACTTTAAGGATTTATTACAAATATGAGATAAGTATAGTTTATTTATATATAAACTGAAGTTAAAAAGAGTATAATTTTTTTTCTAAATGATGTTTTTTAAAAAAAAGGGCTCCGAACGTATTCGTATACCTTAAGTTACAATGAATATTGTGAAAAATTTTCAGAAATACTAAAAGTTATTATTGAAGTGAGTCCACTTTTCCGACTCAAAATAATAAAAAAGAGCTCTTATATTCTTCTATTCTTATAATTTTTATATTTTATAACGCATATGAAATAAAACATTGTTTATTGTGTTGGATAGTGCATAGAAGTTGTATGTTATACAGCGTTTTCATATTATTAATAATTTCATTTTATTAGTGTCTATTTTTTTTATCTTTTTAAAAAATGTATTTCCTGTATGCAAAATATGTGTAACAATATATGGTATTACTACGATGGCACCAGAGTAGATTTTTATTCAAAATTATCATTTTAACATTTGTATGATATATATTTTTATATTTACTATCTTATTGTTTGATATATATTATTTTGCAATATAATTTTTTTTGAAAACAATATCTACTAGCTATAATACGAATCTATTATTATGAAGGAATAGGAGGAAACGCGAGCTCTTATTCTAGATGTCGAATAGATTTGAACAAGCTAATCTTCAGTTATATGTTTGGAAATTCATTTGTAGCAATTAATATTTTGGAAGTGTCCTTACTGTGTTTGTTGTTATAGTTTCGTTTATTATATTGCTTTTTGATTTTAGTATTACTATTGCTTAAATATTTCTACTGTGTTTAATATGTCTTTCTAAATAATGTTATGTATTGTTTTGTGTTTATTGAAAATTGATTAAGTTTGTAAAGAGAGAAAAAAACCACGCCATGACTCCCTTTTAAAATTGGGGGAGGGGGCAAATGTAAGTATAATTAAATTAGATTAAAATTAAATTCCCTACTAGCACTTGACTCATCTTTCTCAGTTCCCATCTTCAAGTATCAAACTAATCACCCATTTATTTCTTCCGAACATATGGCGTAGCCAATAAACATGTCTAATTCCAGATCGTTAGATTTAATAGTCAACATATGTCAGCATTAACTTTAAAGCACTCTCTTCAAATCCGCGATACTTACCACATGTTGTTCAAGCGTTATCCATTTTAACCGAAAATCGTGGCGTGCTTTTTTACTCCCTGCCCTTAGCGTAAGAAGAGATGTCGAAACGATTGAATAAAGATTTCCTTTTTTATACTTTAATCTGATTCTGTCTTAAAAATCATGACATAAAAATTATGATATATATATATATATATATATATATATATATATACAGTGGTAGCCACAGTGTGGACACTTTTTTAAATTATTATGTTTTTTAAGTTTGTATGTTTATAGAAAATTTTACGTTGCACAAAATGCTAAGTATTTTATATCATTTTAAAGAGAATTTAATATTGAATTCAATACAAAAAAGAAAATTCAAATATTTGCAACTCAAAAAAACGTTATGCTGTAATAACTGTCGATATACATTAGATACTGATGATAGCAGTGAGTTATCAGTGCTTAGTGAGGTTGCCTTTATTCTTTATTACAGCTTCACATCGATGTTTCATTCAGCTGGAAATAGTTTTAAGCTCTTCCTTCGTTATTACATGCTTTAACTTGCTGCTATCATCAGTATCTAATGTATGTCGACAGTTATTGCAGCATAACGTTTTTTGTATTGAATTCAATATTAAATTCTCTTTAAAATGATATAAAATACTTAGCATTTTGTGCAACGTAACATTTTCTATAAGCATACAAACTTAAAAAACATAACAAATTAAAAATGTGTCCACAATTTTGACCACCCCTGTATTTATATGTATATATCTCTCTCTCTATATGCATTGTTTTCACATGGAACTCTGAAAGTTCACAACTACACACTAGATAGTAGCAGCCGTAATTTCGAACACCTTAATTATGCAAGCAAATAATGTCCATCCTCACACTTCGTACACAATTTTCTGAAGAAAAACTGTAGTCCAGATGAAATGGCCAACAAGCTCTTTCGATCTCAATCCTATTGATCATAAGTAGGACAATCTCCGGAAGCATATAATAGGCTATCAGCACATACCTTACGTGAGATTAGAGTTGCTTAATGTGATGAATGGGGTTTAATCTAAGTCAAAATATCAAAAACAGCATGAGACGCTATTTTTAGATGCAATCACGTACGTTGGCCTTCACCTCTAATTCGCATTCACGACACTATGACGGCCCAAAGATACATAGAAGCTATGCGTCATCCAGGGACACTCTTTTCCATCGGGGAGGGGAGGAGAGGGCTAATACCCTTAACCAGCTGGATACATTGCACTCATAACTCAATGTGTTCTATAAAATAGACATATACTTTCTTAGCTGTCAATTGAAAGCATCTAGGATGTGATTATACACCACTTGTATACCCTGCGATGACCGCGTTCAGGATATAAACTGGTAAATGATTGATAAGGAAGGAAAAGTCTTCCCCCAGGTGCCATCCGTTCTCTCATTGACTCTGTACTCAAACTTGTATCATCAGCGATGGTTCTACAACTTCAGAGCTGATAATGTTCTCGCTATATAATGAGTTTTATTCCAAAACAAATATAAATTACTTCGTTTGTTGTGCCTCCATGCTGAGTTTTTTATTTTATGACCACTTCTTGTGGCCGTGGTAGGCGAGTGGTATAGGTATCGGATCGTGGCTGGCCTTGTCACGAGTTCGAGCCCAGAACCACTAAAGACCCGCCGTGTAGGGCAGCGATGCGCGTTAAATCTGTCGAGAGCTGAAACATCCTCCCGTTGGTGTGATGTGGTAGTTAGGAGAGGGGGGACAGCTCAGGTGTTGTCCACGTCACTTGACTGTGGTTCAAAATTACATGGTCCGTCGCAAAAAGCCCTCGTGTAGCTGAACAGTGCGACGTTAATATTCAATCAATCAATCAATCTAACCACTCTTCGATGTCACATAGTATTTATATTTATAATCAAAGAGTTTCGGGGTTATTTTGTTTTTATTATAAATAAATAAATGTTCAAGCTTTTAAAATATTCTTTGCATATATGCAGAAATTCGTTTGATCAAAACAGATGCAACAATCATTAGAGATCTTAAAAAAAAATTACTTTTTTCTCCTGTAGTGCATTTTTCTGAAAGGAATACTGTACGGATATTATTAATCTGGAATATCCATATTTTACTTTAATCGACACGAATTGCAAGTGTAGAAACATTTTACGAGAAAATTAATGCAAATTCTCGACTAATCCTCCATCACGACTCGAAAAATCTTCCTTCCTGTAGAGGCGCTTTCCGCGCAACAACATCATTAGTGCAGAGTAGCCCACTATTCAGGATGCCTATCTAATCCGATGCCCATCCCCGGGCGGGTGTCGATACAAAGGAAAAATACCGAAGCTTGTTAACATACGGGCATGGGGAATTAACGGGGCGAAAATTGAAATTCAAATGGGACGAGTAGTCCGGTCGATAGCTCGTCGTTCGCCCTCCCAAATCGATGGACGATGGAGATGTTGCCAGAAGTGGAATGTAGTTCTTCCACCTCCTCCCCTTTTGTGTGAGGCATCAGAAAACAGGAGAGAAATGGTCAGCGATTTCTGTAAACCAAAGATCTATTATGTGCTAATTTGTTTTTAGGTCTCGATGAGAGTTTAGTGTTGGTATATATAGTATGGATTAAATAAAATGTTTATGATTTGCGTAATTTCTATCCTGGATTGTTTGTTTTTCAGAATTTCAGATTTGAACTTATTTTATATTTGATAGGACCTTTGTGAATAAGACAGAGGGAAAAATGAAGATCGCTACTTTTGCTATCGTTAAGAGGTTGTCTTGAAGAAGCACAAAGCAGAGGGTTACGAGACAAAGTATGCTATAAATATGTATTTAAATTTTTCATGCGTTGATAAGTTTGGGTTTTAAAATCAAAATTAAGTTTTTATTTAGGAATTTCGGTGACATATTTCACCTACGAAAATATTAAAAGTTATTATAACTTCACATTACCTTTCCTTACTTATAATATGCATGGTTGGAAAATATTGAGAAGACGTTAAAACTAAACAATTTATATACAACAAATCTAAGTGACAATGCTTGTTATGATCTATAAGATCTTAACTATGTCTCCTTCTAAGCGCGATATAGTTAATCGCTCGAAAACAATTCCTTTCCTCCAAACAAATATATCTCAATCCAAAGAGCTATCAATTCTTTTTTTCCCTGCCATCGCACGAATGCAAGACGAATGGAGAGAGTTGGAACGGACCACTATAAATCAAACGATTTGTTCTCGCAAGGGTGAGCACGTGAGGCGGCAGAATTCTCCCCCTCCTAGGATAAAGGTGCCCCCGAATGCATGTAACTGAGAGAGGGAAAGGCAACGTTCCAGTGAAACAAAGACCCTCTCTTCGAGAGTCAAAGTATCACCTGCAGATACTAAGAATTCTTTTGTTTGCATGTCGTATCGGGGGAAGATTGTTGCCAAAAGTTAGAAGTTGCGTATTTAAAGAATTATGTTCCTCTCTTTTATGTAACATATACACCAATTTTTACTTTGCCCAAATGATGTGTAAAAAGTAAGTTACAAGAAATGTAATTCAAATAGGTACTTTTGGCGTTATTGGCGACAACACACAATATACATATATAAAATATTAATAAATATTATTCTCATTGGTTTTTCATCCGTTTTGATGTACTATGAAAAAGACGTTACTTATAAGAAAGCACCATGAATTAGTTTGAAAATGTAGCGGTAAAAATTTACCTGCGGAAATATTCCGTTTGGTGTCGGTTGTATCATTTTTGGCGACTTTATCCCCAGGGCAGAAAAATACTTTCAAATGCGTTTTTTAAAAAGAAATCATCCTTCTGCACACAGTTTGGTGAAAGATTGCTGGATAGTGTTGTTGTGTATCATATTTTTAATTACTGTTAAAGATTTTAACACGTAGAGCGAAGTGATTGATCATTAACTGACGTCACGCTGTGAAGCAACACAAGATCTATTGGCGACGCGGACCAAGTCATTTTAAATCACAATCCAGTGAGAAGGATAAACGCGCGTAAGTTTATCTCCAAACTTCATCAATATTTTGAGTCTCGATAGAAATAACATGCATCAAATTCGCTATCCGATGGGTTTATCAGGACTCAAACCAACTCCTCAAATAGAGCAAAGGTGCCCCTATTGATGAAGAAACACTTGCCTATTATATTCCGCACTGTGTTATCGTCAGAGAAGTCATGATTCGAAGTAATTTGATGACTTATATATTGCTGACCACGAAACAAGTCAAACAAAGAGAACTAAATCTCATATAGCTTCTTATTTTCTAAGCTTATGTATTTGATTATGCTGTTATTTTAAGAAAGATTCCATTACCCAATGTGGAAAAATTCTTTTTTACTACTTCCTTTTTATGTTTGTTATATTGATGGACGTGCCCTTTTTTCAATTCCTACAATTAGCTCGCACTCTCTATTTATTTATCTTGGTGGAATTTTCAATCGTTAATGAAATACATTTCAAAGCGCTCAATTGAGCTGAAATTTTATATACATGATTTTATTTTGGATGACAATACAATAATCTAATTATAATTAATAAAAGTTAATTGATTAAAACTAATTATTTAAAGAATTACAAATACAGCCACTTTGGTATCATTTTTGGCAACTTAGCGACCCTTTTGGCGACTTGGGTGAAAACGTTAAAAGATTTTTTTTTCGCGTTTTAAAGCATTCAGTTGAACTGAAATTTTATATATACGATTGTTTTGGATGACAATACGATACTTTAACGATAATTAATAAAAATGAATGACCACTTAATGTTGTGATTCTGTCCTATGTATATACATATTTATATTAATTGTAACTATTTAATAAAAAGCAGCTAAAATAAAAATTTTCTTTGTTGATCTATAAATAGAAATTGACTTAAATTTTTTTTTATATTCCTTGTTCACCAAGTACTGTTGAAATCGAAACAGCCCGCGACTTTCCAACCGGTAGTCCATAACTTGGGCTAGCATGGAGGTCCAATCAAAACGATTGTTGAAGAATAAAGATTGTTTTTTATCATGTACAATTTTAAACTAAGCCAACTAGAAAATTGAATAAACACCAGAATGTAAATTAATTTTAACTTTTTTTAAAAAAAAAACAAAGTAAAGTCACTTTAAAACATTTTTAGTGTTACAAATTTTTCCGAAAATTTCTTAGTTGCTTACCTGAGAATCTGTGGAACACACGGGTATGCAGGAAATGATATTTAGGTAAAAAGAATTTTTATATAAACCCATTATCAACTGTATTTAATCCAAGTATTATGGATTCTGAGCCACCACACATACTCTTGAAGTAACAATTTTTCACGTTTTACGTCTATTACATTCAAATAAATGAGCCAAATATCACCTAACTGTGCACTTCTAAATTCGAAAACTCTATGCACAGAAGTTAAGAAACTTATAGCTTTGGAGGTAATGTCTCGACACTGCAGATAATAATAATTCAAACAGGTCCTGAGCAGCCATGAGTTATGACTGTAATTAATCAAAATACGAGGGAAAGCCCCAATTTCAGCTGCATAAAATTCTTTGGGTTGCTGTGTCATCCGCAGTAGGGCTTCATGTTGAACTCCTTCGTCATCTGCAAATTGTTTTCCTCCAAGATGTTGTTTTTGTGGACTAAACAGATAAAAGACAATGCTTATTTGATTCTTTTTTGTGTTCCTCGGTCAGTTGCCGGAGGATTCTACGTGAGCACACTTTTCGGAAGTTCAAACGATCATGCATTATGCTGTATTCTAAGCCCTGAGAATATTCTATTGCCATTTCAATGCTATCAATTGTCACTCTTCCATCAACCGTAATCAGTTCTTCCACCTGTTGCTCATTTGATTTTGTCGCAAAAAAACCTGGACAGCTGCCTGGATCTTCATCTACAATTTTGGAATGGTCTTGCGAAAATGTCTTCTCCTAGTTGTGTGTGTGTGTGTACACTGTTTTACATGATAAACACCTCTCCCTAAACAGCTAACATTTCTTAAAGAATATTTTTATTTCAAGTCCTTCGCTCATAAAAATTGGACCACGCCATGCTGCTTTTCTATCGTACAATCATTCAGCATCATCGCCATTTTTGAAACTGCATTACGTATGCGTGTGAATCCTACCTACTCAATATGAATTGCATATCATACAGCTGCATGCAGCTGCCATCTGTCACCATTATATAGATATATCTTTTACTACAATGTTTCTCAAAATTTCAATGTTTGCGACCCAATATTCTATCATAATCTTCATCGCGTCCCCTCCATTCAATGACATTGTACTTAATTCAAAAATACTAAACTTTGGCACAAAAGCTACAATATAACTTTAACATCTTGCGCCAACCGGGGTATATAAACGTCTCGCTCAGTCAGTGCGTTTATTGCCCCGGACGTATATATACGTCTTTCTTAAGTACGATCTTTTCTGAACATTGTTATCCATAAAATTATTCCGAAGGCTTTTGAAGGCAAAAAAAGGACTTTGACTTTGTTGCTAAGAGTTTACTGACTTCGGAGGATTTGTTTATTTATTCCTTTCACGGTGGCATTGGTAAGCAAATCGTGTAACTTTTAATTAACAGTTAAGGGATTAATTATCAAGATAAGTGTAACTTTTAATTAACAGTTAAGGGATTAATTATCAAGATAAGTGTAACTTTTAATTAACAGTTAAGGGATTAATTTTCAAGATAAGTGTAACTTTTAATTAACAGTTAAGGGATTAATTATCAAGATAAGTGTAACTTTTAATTAACAGTTAAGGGATTAATTATCAAGATAAGTGTAACTTTTAATTAACAGTTAAGAGATTAATTATCAAGATAAGTGTTCATTTTTTTGTATTTAAGTTGGTCCGGCACGTCCATAGGAGCCCATTGGAAAATTGGAAAAGTTTATGTACTATTTTCTCAGAAAGTACATACTTCGCATAGATAAAGTTTTTAAAGTAGCTTATATATACTATTAATAACACTTTAACGGAGGGTTTTGTCCTTTTGTTCAAAATTAAATTAATTATGAATTTTTTAAAAATTGTCTAATTTCCCCCCTAAAATTTAGTTTAAATAAGTCATATCTACAAAAGCTTATTAGATATATCTAATTCCCTCCATTAAAATGTGTAAACATGTCAAAAGTCTACTCACTGAAAATTTGAGGTTTATATGATAAGTAGTTTTTGAGAAAAAGGTACATAAAGAGAAAAATATTACATTTTGAGAAAACAGGCTTTAAAGTGTAAATTTATAATTTTTTGAGCATTTACTTTTTTTCAATACTTTTCAGAAGCATATAAAGCATTTTCTTTTTTTACTCTTTGCTCGTACAAAAGACCTTTCTTCTTTTCTTTTTTTTTCATTATTTGTAACAACTTTGTCTTTTTTGGGGATCTCAAGATGTTTTTATTGCGTTGCACGAATCCTAAATATATTTAGTTTTTTGAAACATGACACACATTTATAACTTGGTTCAATATCACAATGTTTTAAGATCATTAATTTTTCTACATGACTCCTATTGAACTTGCAAAAGCCATATTTACCCCTAATTTTAGAGTTTTTAATTCCACAAATGTAAATGTTGGAATCACTGACCATATGGTGTTATCAATTCACTCATTTGGATTCTAGGACTTTCCATGAAAACATTTTATTAATAACATAGGGTCAACTATATCTCGAAAGTATGGCTTCATTTAATTTGTTATGGTATATGGAACGTGTGTATGTGTGTTTATGACATAGTACCTTTCGTTACATTCAGCTTCTCTCTTTTGGAACTTGCACCAGGTATTTATAATCGCAGGACACAGTCCATATTGAGGACCCTCGTTTGAAGACGGAAGATGAAAATAAACAGCCCAAACAGCAGTTTTCATGCTGTGTAGATCATTGATATTATTTCTAAGAGCCATTCTATAATATCTTTGAATTTTTGATATTAAAATGTCATTGAGTCGGTTACGACCACTTTGATTTTTCCCATCACTTAACTTTTTTTCTCTGTTTCGCTTTTAAGATACAAAAGACGTGTGTCCATACACTTTTGGATAAGCCACTCTAACTTTTCCATTTGAACACACACACATCGCATGGATTCGCGCTCACCAGAAACTGAAGGAAGCGGAAACACAGGTGCTCCTAGCAGAGCTCATTTGATGCGCGTCAAGGAGTAGCTTCATTTAAAAAAATAAATAAAAATACTTCTAATTATCATATTTCCTCATACCATGTATCATTTTAAACAGAAATATTTAAACTTTTAAAAAATGTAAAAAGGTGAAAATCGATAATTTTTTGAAAATTCAAGTGCCGAACCATCTTAATTTTATATATGACAAGCCCATGGGGGCATTGGTACTTATTAATGTTGTTCTTAACTAAGAATTATTAAATTAATTACAAAATATATTGTACCGTAGTGATACATTTATAAGTGTATTATATCAGTGTAAATTTGTATTTTATTTTTTATTATGTCAGAATGTATTTTGTTTGTTTACTTTCAGCAAATTAGTATATATATATATGTGTGTGTGTGTGCGTGTGTGTGTATTGTTTTCGACTTTTCAATATGCTAGCCCCCCCCCTCGTAGAGTTATCACGCTCCTCTAGGGGGGCGCGCCCCACAGTTTGAGAAACGCTGTTACTACTTTAAATCCTGACTTATGCATTTAGACTTACTTAATGACTTACCCTCGTATTATTTCTCATACTTGGAGTGTTTCAGAATCAATAAATTATTATTTTAGCTTCAAAGAATTAACATCTAACATCCTGGAAACGGAATGATCAAAATTCTTACTACACAAAAATTTTGATGTTAAAACACAAGGGACCTTCCCGACCTTTAATTTGAAAACATCATATGTGTGAACGTATAAATTTATGGTAGCGCAAATTGTGCAGTAAAATATTCGTGATTGAAGGGAAATCGTGAACACTGGATTTCAAACAATGATTATCGTGAAGTTTCCTAATGTACGTTGAAAATGTCGGGGAGCATTTTTCCTGTAGCAAAATATTCCAATTTTTGCGCCAATTTTCTTCTGATGAAATATATTGGACGTACTCAGTGGGCATCTGAGTCCAGCAGAAACAGGCAGCATGGGGATATTTAATGAGTAAACAAACTTAAAATGAATGACAAATATTCTTTAGGGCTGGGTGGGAATTAAGTCGATGGCAATCGACCGGTGGACCACCAAAACATTTTGGGCTGACCGCATTCACTAATACCTTAGACTTTCATCCTAAAAAAATAAGGGGAAAAAATTTTTAAGTCAATTCCTACTTAGGTCAGCAAAGAGAATTTTTATTTTAGCTACTTTTTATTAAATAGTTACAATTAATATAAATATGTATATACATATGACAGAATCACAACATTAAGGGGTAATTCATTTTTATTAATTATCATTAAATTATTGTATTGTCATCCAAAATAATCATGTGTATAAAATTTCAGCTCACTTGAGCGCTTTTAAATGTATTTTATTAACGATTGAAAATTCCACGAAGACAAATAAATAAATATATACAGAGAGTGAACTAATAGTAGGAATTGGAAAAGACATATTTGTAGAACACCCATGCCAGCTAGACTGGAGAATCGGCTTTTCACAATCCATGCGACTGTATGTAGACGACACATGTACCATAATCGGAAGCACACGATGGCACTTAACATATTCTCTGCTAATATAGGGGAAAACGCAATCACCGAGATATCAGCCTTAGAAATCGGTTTTCCCCCACACACCAACTAAAGGAAAGAAGGAAAAAAAAAAACGTTGATCAGCTCTTTCCGCGATAACACGGGATTGGCTAATGAAGCATCACCCCACACCTTCTCTTTCGCGGGATTGGATTTTTATGTTTACGTTACGTCCGCCCGGCAGCGGACGTGTTAAGTACATACATCGGATTCTGATCCATTGGTTTACGTTTGTTCGCTACTCGCTGCATTGGAAACGTCCACAATCTCGCAGCCGCTCATATAGTGGTTTCAACATTCAACGTGAAAATTTTGGGCTACTTGTGTTTTTGTAGTAAAAATAGTAATCCATAATATATATTTAAAAAACATAATTTTGATACAGAACGTAAGAACAGTTTTTCATTATAATGATGAATGCAAAATGTGTGTGCTATATATGTCATGCAAGTGTGGCATTTCAGCTATGTAGATGGATGTAAGCAAGAAACGCCGCTGAAATGTACTGGTATCTACATGATCCTTCATCTCTTTAGCTAAATTTTTTATTTGGCCATAAAATATCTTACCATATTTATTCGACTCTAAGCCACATCCCAAATTCTCAACAAGTTTTTGTGAAAAATGAAAAATAGTGTTAAATATGAAACCGAGATATCCAATTTTACAAAAGTAAAATAGTTTTAAGCAAATTCAGTTAATTCTTTTCGTCGATTTTTTCAGCCGCATCCGATTTTTAGTATCACCATTGAAAAAGAAGTGCGGCTTTCATTCAAATGAATACGGTAACAAATGACAAATATTCTTTTAGCTCAGCACACCTGTGTCCCGCAGCACCTTTAAAAAGTCATAAGTAGACCGTACCTAGAAAACATTTGTCCACCCCTGCTTAAGGGCAACTAGTATATACTTTATTAAAAGTGATCTATTTGTAGAAGCAAAAAAAAAGTTTTTGTTAGATTATATTCATGAAATTCAATTGTAAATGAGTTACTACAAATAGTATATTTCATTATACATAATGTCTGAAACATATTCTTATACTTTGAAAAATATCAATGAACAAACAACACATGATATGCCTTTAATGATTTTCTTATGTTCCGTAAAGAAAATATCAGTTTTTTAAAATGAAGTGTAAACTAGATGCCGCTACGTTAATATTTGCCGCATTCACGCTTCAAAATGGTTCCACCACAATTACAAGTGCAATTTCTGCCGTAGTTTATTGTATTTAAGTCTGCAACAGATATGCAACGTAAATTTTGGACTACCTTCAAGACGAACAATTGATGAAAGACTTAATGATTCATAGCAACATGTAGTGAGTGGATCGCCCAAACTATGATCTGCCAGCACTTGCCTTTTTCCTTAGTGCAGATGCTTCTCAAACTTTCAATACTGCCCCCCTTTTCAATCACAATTTTTATCGCGCCCCCCTCATATATTAATAATGTACTGAATGCAATAATAATGCACTTTGACGCTAAAGCTACAATACGCGATCTTAATTGTAAACTGTAGAAATTAATAGCATAAGTATTAAATTTTGTATATGTTACTTTTAAGCAAAAAAATAAATTAAGTAACAGGATAATTATTATGTTATTTTTCCTTTCTCTAATTTTTAAATTGAACATATTGCAAAATGCGGTGGCTGCTTAGAAGACAAAATATAGATATCAGCTAAATGTAGAAAAAGAACTCAGAGGGTCAATTTCTAATCATAAGCATTCCTTTGAAAAACTTTGCTCTGCAAGACAAGCCCATGGAAGTCGCTAATACTTATTAAACTTGTTCTTAATTCAGTATTAATTAATTAGTTATAAAATACTCTGTGCAGCACTGATGCATTAAAAGTATCCCGGATGAAGCGCCCGCTCTTTGCACGAGTTCATTTATGAGAAAATAAAATATTATTTATATAATAGCTAAATTGTAAGGAGAGTAAAGCCAAGTGAGTGACAATGTTTACAAAAATGTAAAATGATTTTTTAAATGATTACTCAAATTATAATTAGTTTTAAGCGAACTGAAATTTTAAGCCTCACAAAATTAGCATTTAGAATTGATGGTAAATAATGAACAGTAATATAAAATTCCGATGAAGAATAATTGTATTATTTTTAATATTTTTAAAACGAAAAGACTTCAACACGTTTTAACCCGGGAGCAGGCGCGCACTCGATACTAATGGTCGAGCGGGGTTATTGAGTCACCCCAATCCTTTTTTTATAATTATTTTTGTAGTGCATAGTAAAAATCGTAATTCCAGTGAATAATTTAATTAAGAGAAAACATACTTATACCTACTTTCAAGGACTTTTCAATTTTTCTTTGATAATTTTAGGAAAAAATCCAAGAAAACTGAGCTAAAATGTTTCAAATGTACGTGACCTTAAAAAATGATACAAATCACAGACACTCTTTTGGTTAACAATACATGAAAGTTATTTGCAATCAAAACTGTCATATTTTGTTAAAGTTATTCTAATTTTATTGTCTTTTGATGTTCGACAAATAGCATGTTGAACTTTTGCTTGCTTGTGGGTTTTTGACAAAGCAAAGTGTGTCTTTTGATACTTATGGCTTCATACTTTAGTTGATGGAGTTCTTTGGTAGCAGTTGAAAATGTTTCTTTCATTTCATGTTCATCGCTTTTCTCAAATTTACTTTAATATGCATTATTTCAGCAGGCTCATCCTCTTTTTTTTATCAGTTTTAACTTCCTTCAATAGAGATCAAAGATGCCCATTCCTTTTTTATATATATATTCCGCTCATTTACCAAATATTTACCTGCTCATCATTTTCATTTACCAAACCACAATAAGCCGTACAACAAGGCAATCAAAATCACTAAGTTATTCATAGGGGGGGAATGTAGCATGAACATAGAAAATATTTTGGAAAAAAAGTGATCGCACCGGGAACTCAGTCAAAACAAGTACCTTAAGATTGTAAAAAAACGTTTGTCAGTCCCAAAAAAGAGGGAGATATGTGACAAATATATATTTTAGTTCCCGTTAAGACTGTCTAACAGGAGGATAGTGTCACGGCCATTGGTAACAATTAAACAGTTTTGCCAGAATTACCGATTTCGTGCACTCTGTGCTCGGCGTGACCGCTCCCGGGTTAAAAGTGTATATAATACAATATGGATGTTCTAAAAAATTGTGTAATACGTTTTTTATTATGCTTTATAAGTTTGGGAATACTCATAAAAATAAATCTTAGCCAAGTAATCCTTCAAATTTCTCACTGTGCTTTTCCAAAAATCATAAAAATATTTTCCAAGGAAAAAAGTGCAGCAGAAATAGTTTATTTACAAGTTCCCCAAATGAAAAAACAAATTCATAAGAGCAAGGACGTAACTAACCGTACAAGTAAGTTCGAATGTCAAACAGCAGCAAATACATTCTGCTGCCTACAACTAGTGTACATTATTTCAATAATTATAACAGTGATAAGTTTTTTATCTTCCTAAAGTTTTTTGATTATGGGTCTGGGTTTTGTTTTTTCTCTGAAAGAGCAGTATTTTAGGTTTGAAAAGAAAACGTAATAAAAAATCTCTCATCATGGTATTACAGCAGATCAAATCAAATGTTTTTTATTTGGTTATAGTATCAAAGATAGCTAATGAGGTTTTGAAGTAGAAGGTTTTATTTTTGATGATGTAATATCGCAGATGATATATATACATTATATCAGTGTACATGTATGGTTTTTGTATTATGTCAGAAAGTATTTTGTTTTACTTCATTTCAGTAAATAAATTTTTTTAGTCTTTTATTTTTCGATATGCTCGCGCTCCACAGTTTGAGAAACGCTGCCTTAGGTGAAAAACATTATTTACTCATCTTCGATTCGTAACACTGTTGAACTGAAAATTTGAATTGCAGCAGCAATCCAGACTGTTGATTCTGCAATGCTTCACAAAACATAGCTAGAAGCCTCCCATAGGCTCGATGTGTGCAAGCATCTAATGGAATGGTGGACACTTTGAAATTATGCAATAGAGCATCGTAGAAATTTTTTGATATTTTTTTATGGAATATAAAAAACCGTGTGTGTGTTTTGTATGCATTATAGCTTATTTATACTTAAAAGTATGTAAAAACACTTTTCTCAGAAACGCCATATATTCTCCTAAAAGCCAGGGGCCGGGTGAGTGAGCTTTTCCATTGTACGGGCTACTTCTAATGCTTTTAAGGTGTACCGGTTCACCCATTGGCGTAGGTTGGGCCATTCTGATTAAAATTGTATGTTATCTTTTCTTGTTTTCGACATTGTACCCCTCTTATAAAATATGACAGATTACTATTTTTACTACAAAACACAAGTAACACAAAATTATAAAGCTGAATGCTTGAACAATAAGCGACTGTGAGAGACCGCTAGGCTGTACAGCTGGGCGTATTAAAGGCAGCTAGCAGAGAACATACGTGAACCGAGGAATCCGAGACCGACGTACTTAATATAACTGATGTACTTAAATTGTTCTCGCGCCATCGCGGGACATGACATCAACTCTAGAACCCAATCCTGTTTGAAGTGTGGGGTGTGGGATGATGTCTCAACAGCCAGTCCCGAGCAATTGTAGGTAGAGCTGATCATAATTTTTATTCTCCCTTTCAGTCGACGCGTAGGGAAAAATTCATTTCTATGTCTGGCATCACAGTGATCGCTTTCCCCCTCACAGCGACGGTGAACGTGACGAAAGTCATCGCTGGCTTCCAGTGAAGGTAAGTGTGTCGTCTACACATTTATCGAATCATTTGCTTAAGTACACACAGTTGAATCGATTGCGAAAAGCCTATCTGGCGTCGGTGTATTATAAGTATATTTCTTTTAGTAAGCGTGTCTTAGGTCTTAGTAAAGGCGGTCACTCCAAAATGTTTTGGCGGTCCACCGGTCGTTCGTTATCGACTTAAGGTCCATCCCTGTTTCATTCCATAATAATACGCTTCGATAAGAAGTATATTAAATATTTTTTAAAAAAAATATTTACCGATTCTAGTTGCCGAGAAGTTTAAGACCTAAAGCTCCTGGTTGATGATACTTCATTAAAATTCTTATTCCTACAAGCAGCTGTCGTATGGACATTTGGTGAGTGTGGTGTCAACTCAGATGTCGACTCCGTCACCTATCCAGAATTCAAATGTATAAGTATGTATTGGCTGCAGTTAATGGATTTAGTATCAAGTCAGAAATTGGCAACTGGAAAATGTTTGATAAAATAAACGCAAATTATAATCCACACACACAAAAATAAATGTTATTTTTGCTTTTTAAAAAAAATGTTTTGACTGGTGATGTGTTTATTTTTCGGCCCGAAAGATATTTCCGCATTGCGAAACAATTACAGTGTTTGTATTTCATTAATGATAAAATTTGGCAAACTCTTCGTCCATTGTTGAGTTTCGATGAAAAATAAAAAAGGCAATTTTTCTTTACATGCTTGATGAAGTTATTTCATTACGAAGATGCCTCTGGGGATATTAATTATCCGTGATACAACAAGGACAGAGAGACGTTTTATTCTTTCAAGAAAGAGTGAGAAATAATTAGCATATTTTTCAATCTTTTGTAAAAGAAGGAGAATTTGAAATGATGGAGAGATACGAAAGGATTCAGTAAAATTTTACAAGAATACGTCAAACTTGGAAAAATAAATTAAAAGATGAGTTAGAAAAGTAAAAGTCAAAAAACTAAATAGTTAAAATTTACTTTATATGAAGCTAAGTGACAGGGACATTAGGAAAAGATTTAATATAACAAAATCAACAATTATTGAAGTGATTAAGTGAATTTTTTTAAAGAGCGAGTAATTCGTAATGGAAGTGCTTTAATGAAAATAATATAAAAGTTTGAAATAAAAATTATATTATATATAATTGTTTGATTATGAAATTAATTTAAGAATTAAATCTTTTTTTGTTATTTATGTGTGTAAATATATTGTAAATATAAATATGCCAAAGGGCTTAATTTGCCTTTATTTTATTTGCATTTATTTTATGTCTTTACTTGAATAGAGTGGCATTCAAGTATCTGGCAACAGTTTTCTTTCCTGCATTCGCTAGATATGTTATTCGAATCTCGAAATGAAGATAGATATATTGAATTACTTACGTATTATCGCAACAATCGCCAACGTTCAAGACACCTCGCCAAGTTGGCAACTCCAATTTCGCATTTGTCGTATGAGCTGAATTGTCAATAATGTGATTGTGATTCGTTTCATATAATGTCGCCAATACGATTGTGATAATACGTAAGTACCTGAAATTCTATGACTGTTTTTGTGAAACTGATACTTTGAATGTTGCTCTTTTCAATGTTATTATTCTCATGATTCAACTGTAATGCCCGTGAGTATGTTTCAGTGTGCTGTATTTCTTTTGTAGATTTATGCAATATTCGAAGAACTCATTTAAAAGGTTGAGATTTGTGTTGGAAATCTTTTGTGTGTGTGCCTATAGGTTCTCTTAAATTCCTTAAATTAAGATCGTATCTCGATTCCATACATGCAATCTTTTAATTTGATTAAGGTTATATTCCCTCAATAAAGAGATTTAGTATATAATAGCAAGTATATAGAGAGAGTTTACGCAGATAAATTTTATAATAAAAATCTGTTTCGTTATTCCTTTTTAATCATGAAAAATCGTTCTTTATACTAGTTAATTATGTTAATGACTTGTGTTGATTGTTGTTTCCGTTGTTACGTGCATCTCTCGCAGTCTTATTTTTTCCAGACGCAATGGTCTTGAATCCACAATTTCGCCGGCGCAGGCAATAGTCACCAAGAATGATACAACGGAAATCAAACAGAATATTCTCGCAAGTATTCTTTTACAGCCACATTTTCAAAACAATTCACGGTCCACTTGAACAAAATTTAAATGATATTTAAATGTTTATGTCTTCGAAGTAAAAAAATTCGATACGTATTAACGTCACCGCAGCAAAATTCGCGCCTTGCGAATCTAGTCATTTTTCACGAAATCTGGCTGATTGTTGCTTTTTCCAATAACCAGTGCCGATTTAAGCTCATTTCGGACTCTGGGAGCAACAGATCTACAGGCCCCTTGCCACTGTTGAATTGAAATTTGTAGCCAGGAAAATCTGGCTAAGTCCAACTTATCCGAGCCCTTGGGTGTCCACCCCAAGTACCTAACGAGTACACCAGCACTGCCAATAAACCCCAAGGAACTTTTTGTTTTTGGTATCATGACGCGATTCGCGTGGCTCAAATTTTGCTGCGGTGACGCTAATAGGTATTTACCATAAATTTTTAGAACAAATATTTATGATCATTTTTTATGCGTATACTGTATGTTGTAGGGAATAATATTTGCTTGGCGACATACGCGCCTGCGAAATGGAAAAGTACTCCAATAAGATTCTGCACTTTTCTTTGGGCTAAAGTGCAGAATCGCTCACTTATTTGACGATGCATCTTTTATTCATTATTTGTCAATGATTTTTCGTCGTCTTGAATGTTGCGCTCTTGCGTTACGTCTTCTGGATGGGTTGCAACACCGGAAGACAACAGGCAAAAGCGCGCCAAGTTGGCGATTTTTAAAATTGCACCAAGAAGTGGGCGACTCTGCATATTCCCCACTCTTAGTAATTTAATGTCACCTTTCGATGCTAATGTCGATATCTGAGCTGGTGCTGCACTCACCACATCTGAGGCTCACCAACATGAAGATTATGAGCACCGACAGATTTTACGAGTAACAGCTTCTTAAAAGAGATGGATATTTAGTGGATTATAGGACTCGCGGTAAAATAGGTAGTCAGGAGTTTGTGATCATGCCCATTCAGCCAACATTAATTCCAAAGGCCTATTTGCGCTAGAAAAGCCTGCATAGTTAGAATGTTTCGTAATTTTTAACCAAGATCTGATGATGATTTAGGTGATAATTCTAGGCGATACCCCCCTCCAGTTCCTTGCCCTGGTTTGAATTAGTTCCATGGGGGTTAATGATGTTAAATTTCACAACTACGGTTCAATAACTAGGAGGATATTCGAACTGGTGCTTTATTTTTTTAAAGTCCCTCAGTACCACGTGAGCACTTTAATATCCAAACGAATGTAGCGTGGTGTTGCCCAATTTCTTTCATGATAATGCTTGCAACTCGATTGTACAAATTGGCTTGCAATGTTTGTTACTGCAGCTTCTCATAGAGAGCAATCCGATATTAACAAGGAGAAAATAGTGCAAAAAAGTTTAACGAGCATTAGAAGCTTTATGGATAGAGTCGAAGAACAAAATAGGCCTCCTGCTGCTTAGAAGTGTGACGTTGATGAAATAAAAATTCCCAGCGCTACTAAGGCCTCACCGTGTATAGGGGTTAATCCAAGTTGATTCTGTCAAGAATTAAAGTTCTCACGCTGGGGTAAAAATTTGGAGTAGGGTGCCTGGAAATGTATCGTCTTTTGGCTGAGATACAAAATTAGAAGGTCCACCGCCAGTAACTCTGAAAGTTGTCTTTTTTTAGTATTTTTTATATGTGGAGCTAAAATAAAAATACTCATTGGTTTTTAAATAATTTTTGCCTTATAAGAAACTATCTTATTCCGTATTTTTTATTTTTGATACTCGTTCTAAAGAAAAAAAAAATGTATGATTAAATTCTGATGAATGGTAATTTTTATGGACTTAATTACGTAATACACAATTGACCTTAAAATTCTTATGTATATGAATGATTCAATATATTTAGTTTTTACAATGATCGACTCAATATTTTATTAATGAAGACATTTATCAAAATTGTCACTACTTTTAAAATCCGTATAAAGAATTACTTTTATCATATATATATTGTTACGAATTTGCGTGGGAGAAAAAACAGCTGTCGATTCCAATTATTTGAGTAACAGATTTATTAATGGAAAAAGGACAAACAAATTAATTCACGAAGACAAATCGGCGTGTATAAACAAAGAAATATTATAATAGAATATTAACAGTAAATGAAAGTGCACTAGTACTAAATAAGTTTTACAATGCTCCAGAAATGATTCTCTAGAACAGTTCCACTAGCAGGAACTCAGGAAGATGTACTGTCTTTGTTTTATCGCAGACAACGTACAAGCAGATTCTAATCTCGACCGATTCTATCTTTGTTTTAAAGATCCCTGATATAGCCTCATGAAAATTTCAAGAAATGTCGACCACAAAGACTTCTCGATGATTCTCTGACAATATCATTTTCCTCTGAATTTGTCTCCAAAAGCGATAAAGTCGTCAACCTGGTAACCCCGATAACATTTTCCAGAATTGCCCCTGTCTTATTTTTGATGTTCATGCTGGGAAGCAAACTTTCCCCAGAAAATTCAATTTTCCCACAAGCACTGCCTCACTGCAGTGAAAACAACATACGTGTCGTGTTTCAATATTAATAAAAATTATTGTCTCTTGTGTTTTCGCAATTTTCTCTTGCATAAACATTGTTTATTTTCGATGGTATTTGCCATTATAGAATTTTTAATTAACGGGAAATATTTTCTTTTAGTATACTTTGGCTTTACTGCTTTGGTAGGGAAGGCAAATAACTATAGAGAAGTATTTCAATTCTTTGTGAGGATAACTCACACGTCATTTTAAACTTCGTTACCAATTTGATAATTAGGTAAACGGTAACGATGTTAAAAACGTTAATTCTTTATAATTTCTACATAAAAACTCTATTGTTAGTTTCTTGTTTATAATAATATTTCAAACCAGAGTTTGATGAAATGAATCATACTGTGTGACAAACTTACCAAACATCTTTTAGTTAAAATACGAGATAATGCAAGTATTACTATCGGTTGAACACTGTTTGTTAGTGTTATCTATGTTTATCACTGCTGGTACCGAAAATAGCATATATATTGCTATTTGGAAACTCAATTAGATCGTGAATGGAGTCGGCAATATTACGATGTGTGTAGCTTCTAATTCAACTGTTTTGTGTTCCTGACAGCCAAAGCTTCTTCTGAGGATTCTGTTAAAGGACACCTGAGAATGACAGAGGAGATTTCACTACAATGGCATAGACGATTCAAATCGTATTCAATAGAACAATGTGCAATAATTAAGCTGCCACATAGTTTTATTTTACGAAACCAGAATGATACGAAAGATACAACAATTTATAAGAGATACGTTTTATTACACAAGGCATAAAGTTTTATTAATATATAAACTAGAAATATTATAGTCGAATGGTAAACAGCATTATGTAAATAATATCAGTACATTTAAAAAAATTTCATTTGGTAGGATGAAAAAAATTGTAATTTAATATCGGAGTGGTACGCGCCAAGTGCTGTTTGGGGCTATTATGGAATAAAAAGATGGCGGCCTAGCTGTAACAAATCACCAGGAAAATAATTTTAAAGAACTGATTTGAATTATATTGAAATATATTTCAAGTAAAGAATATAGAAATTGATTGAAAATAACCAACATTAATCAATAATTATGATCAATATATTATAATAATATAATATTATGTAATATATTACAATAATCATATAATATAATAATTGTAATTATATATAATAATAATTAAATTTTATAATTAAGTATAAAATAATTACATAATAAATTTAACTCAGTAGCGCGAACGATATTTTGTGAAAACAATGATGAATGACAATGATGATCCAACAATTATTTTGTAAACTGAAAAGCTTTTTTTTAAAAAAAATATTTGTTTTTAAAACAGATTTTTAAGTCTTTTTCCTTTTCTCTCACTGAAACTACTAATACTTTTTTAATAGAAAATTCCAAAAGTTTATATTATTTCTAATTCAGAATATATCACTGTATTCTATATTCATTAAAAATAACGTAACTCTATGTCTTATTTATATGTGCCTTGTTTTTTTATAAAGAAATCGAAATGAGATCTTCAATGAAAAATAAGGGGGAAACAGATGTTTTGTACTTCAACAAACTTCATGCACATATAATTATTATTCCATAATTATTGATGAGATTTCTCTAGTTTTAATTCATGGGATATGTTGTATTGAAAAGTTGTCGTACTATTTATTAAAATTTTATTTATAAATAATTGTTATTTATTATACCGTCGATCAATTTCGTTAAATCCGAAGAAGTTACCGAATGCCGCAATATGCAGCCAATAATGGAAAACTTCCGCTCATGTTCGAACATGATAATAATAACGACAGCAACATGTGGTAATGTTTTTTGAGTTAGCAACATCTTTGGACTTGGTAAAATGGGTCGACTGTATGATACAAAAGTGTCAAATAATGTAAAAAATTTCTTACAATTCACTCAATTTTATAACTATATGAAATTATTCAGATTTTTAATAAAACTACTTTTAAAAAAAATTTCGATTGATTTTGAATACACTAAATTCATGGGACGTCATAATCCCATGATAAATACAAACACGTGTTTCCAACCAATCAGCTCATGCGCTTCTCTGTTGCCAACTTTTCGCAGAAACTTTCTTTTAAAAAAGTATACAGTTCTCAACAATAATAGCCCACGTAGGTAAAGAAAATTCACTTGATTTACAAATACACGTATAACATTAGACTTTTGGTTTTAACTCTGAAAACTTTGATGCCTAATCTTCTTTACCTAATCAGCAAATTTTAAATTTTATCAAAATTTTACAACTATTACAAGTCTAACGTCAGTTTGGAATTTAATGTAGAACACGTGGTTACATCAGTAACATGACCATCATGAATGGGCTCTATTCATGTGACGTCATAGTTACATGATAATGATAACCAAGTGTTTTCAGCCAATCAGTTCAAAAACTCATGTTACGTCATAGTCACACGGTAAAAGCAATCACGGGTTTTCAGTTCATCAGTTCATCCACTTCGTTGTTGCCAATTTTCGATCTTTTCAGAAAATTTCTCTTAAAAAATAGAAATTTGTCAACAATTATAATACACATAAGTAGACAAAATGCCTTTTATTTAAAAGTACATGCATAAAATGAGATTTTTTTTTAAATGTTTAAATTCTTTTGAAGAAATTTATTTTTTTGCAAAATATGAGCATATTTTCCCAATTATAAAATTTGAAATTTTACCCTAGTTTTACAAGTAGAACAACAAGTGCATTTAGTTTGATATCTGTTTTGAATTCAATGTAAAACACGTGTTTGTTTTTATCACACGACCGTCATGAATTAAACCCATTGGTAAAAGAGTTATTGATTGTTTGGTGAAAAAGATACGATATAGAAAGATCATACAGAAATGTTCTTAATACCAAATATTTTAAACACTCATTTGTATGCACGTTTAAACATTTATATTTTTGTGGAGAATTTCGTTAACAGAGGGTACTAGAATATTAAAAGAACTTATTTCTCGTAATGAATACAATAAGTTACGAAGAGCCATTGCAATAAATATTAAATTACTAAGTATAAAAATGCATTAAATGGGTGAAAGATTGTCTTATTTGAACGATTTTGTTGCTACAGATACCTCATAACATTTCCTCAATTTTCCTTGCATGTTTGTGGAAAAATTTTCTTTTTATGCCCCTCTGCCCTGCCTTTGAATGTCACAGTGTCTTCCTCTCTCTACTCTTTTAATCCTTTCCATACAGTAACTAACAAGAGCGGAACCATTCTTTAAGCCAACTGGGCACAGAAGCACGCGGGAACTGCCAATACCATTAGCGGTCGTGTCTAATTAAGTCTCGGCTTGAGAGGGAAGACAGGCTAATGAGCTCCCCTCCTTTCTTCACAAAAGCCAATAGCAGCGGCCTTTCTCCTGGAAGATAACTATTGGCAGAAACATGCCTTAAAGGAATTTCCGGTAGGTGAGCGTAATTGCCTTTTGTCTTCCTTTAGCTCAAGGAGATTTGAGATGGGTCTTGATTTAAAAACCGATAATAGGAATATTCACTGTCCTTCCGATGACCTATTTATTTGTTTCATAGTCAATGTATTTACAAGGCATACAAGTATATTTGCAAACATTTAAAATGCAATAGATTCGAAACCAAAGACAATCATTCTCAATATTTTGAAATACATTTAAGAAGCTTTGCACATTATGCTAAATAACAGGTAAACTAATTAAAATTGTTCCCAAAGTTTCCAATTTATTATGCAAATTGTAAGGCGGCGTTTTTCAAACTATGAGATGCACCTCCCTAGAGCCGCATGATAACCCTAAAGGGGGCACGAGCATATCGAAAAGTCAAAAATAAAAGATTTAAAAAATTACAAATTTACTGAAAGGAAGTGAAAAAAAAATACATTCTCTGACATAAAGAAAACAAAATACATATTTGCACTGATATAGTATGCTTATAAATGCAAGAGTATTAAGATGTATTTGATTATTAATTTATCTATATTAAGTTTGAACAAGATTAAGTGACTTCCATGGGCTTGTCATTTACAAAATTTAATACTTATATTGATAATTTATACGGTTTATAATTAAAATCGTATAGTAGAGCTTTAGCGCGCTTCTCAAAGTATATTATTATTGAATTCAATACATTATTATTGTACTGAGGGGGCGTGATGAAAATTATGATTGAAAATTGGGTCTCAATTATCGAAAGTTTGATAAGCACTGATGTAAATTGAATGTTTATTATCGCCCACTGTAAAGCAACGCGTTAGCTATTAGCAATGGAACTCTTAATTTTAACCCACGGTCAAATGCCGATTGAATATTGGCACGAACCTGAGCTGGCAACTTCCTCTCCAAACCTACCCCACCACGCACACGACAGGACTTTGATCCTTGACAAATTTAACATTCTTCAGCACCTTTACACAGATGATATTCCGTGGCGCCAGAGCTCGAGCTCATGACACGTCGGTCATGACTTCGTGACCATGACCACTGAGCTTCAGCGGCCTTATAGGAGATGTAGAATTAGTGAAAAAAAGACATATCTTACTTTGTTCTGTTAAGGAATCCGACTACATTCGGAACCGTGATTTTGCAAAAGCGTATAAATAAATAATATTTATGATATTTAGTGTCACTTAGATTAGAAAATGTATATAAAATTGTTTTAAGAATAGTATTACAATAAAAAATTATTTAAGTGCAATATTTTGACAAAAAATGAACATAGAATGACCCATTTTCAAAATATTCTCCTTTTGTGAAAAATGCTTCTATTGTAATAATATTTTGCCTGTACATAGCTCAAACCTCTGTACAGAGGCTCAACTAGAATTTTTGAAATACATAACTTATAAGTGGGTTTATCCATGTTTTACGACAACAGAGGGGAGAAATTTTAAGAAAAAACGCCGATAATTATTTCAAATGGTTGTAACTCTGAAAATAATGTGAATTTTTCAAAATCCTAGTTCAGACTCTCAAGAGAAGTCGTTTACTTTATATAAGCGAAATATTGTATTTTAGAAGCATTTTTTATAAAAGGAGAACATTTTGAATAAAGATTATTCTAAGTTAATTTTTTCCGAAATATTGTATTTAAATCATTTTTTTTGACAAAAATGTCCTTAAAACAATTTTACACATGTATTCTAATCTAAGGGACACTAAATATCATGAAAATTATCCATTTATGCACTTTATTAAAATTATGATTCCGAACGTAGTCGGATACCTTAAAGAATGACAGAACAGTTTTTCGTGCTGCGGTGATAAACGACACGAGGAATCAAAATATATTTGTTCTCTCTATAGTAAAATAAGAAAATAAATTTCACAATTTAATTTTATAAAACATGCTGAGATAGTAATAATAACATTATTAATAATAATAATATATTAGTCAAAAAGGATCATGGCCGCGGTCGCCGAGTGATATTATTCATGAAATCCTGTCTGGCGTTATTTCTGTCGAATAGGTGTGGTTCGACTGAAGATTCACCGTGTAGAGATACTGATGCATGCTTATGCTGAGACTCAACGTCTTCACGTAGGAGTGGTGTGTCAATAGCTCTTGTGTTCCTTCAGAATGGGACGTTAACAAGCAATCGATCAGTTTGAAGGAATTTTGAATGTAAAATCATGTTTTAAAGCTTCTCTTCGCTACTTAGAAATGTTCACGGTAGCCTAGTGGTCAAGGTAACGGACTTGTGACTGGCGTGTCATGAGTTCCAGCCAGAACCCCTGAGGGACCCCGTGAAGAAGAGTTCTATGATGTTAAATATGTCGAGACAAACAATCCTACTATTAGTGTGGTGTGGAAGTTAGGAAAGGGGAGAGGTGCCAGCACAGGTGTTGACTTGGTCAGTTGACCATGGTTCAAAATTACGAGGTCCGTAGCCGAAAGCACTCGAATAACTGATTAGTGCGACGTTAACATACACTAACTCGTTATTTAAAAAGCTGAAAATTCAGGAAATTGAAACGTATAAGGCTGTTTTCGCTGCGAGTACGAGAGCGTGAACTTAATGCGGAGCGCATTTTCGGACAGAAAAATGACTCAATTTTTATAAAAATGTGTGACATTGTAACTCATACATTTGTTTATAATATAAAGTTTTTAAAACTTCACAAAATATTTCATATATATTAAGTTTTTCCTTTTAACATGTAAAGGGATATCTCATTTAACATTGCGATATAGGAGAAAAATGCGAAACACATTTTATACAAAATAAAATATGTGAAATCGGATAAGAGTAAGTTGCATGATAAAATAAGTGATTCTTCTACAGGATAGTGAAACCAGAATATAATATTAATGCTTGAATGCTTTTATAACTAAAAAAATATTCCGAATTCTCTCGGGTCTTATTCTTTGACATTAGCCGAAGATAGCCTTTAAGGCCACGATTTTCCCTTTCTCTTGGCGGTCAGTGGATTTCAAGCAACACTGATGCATTCCAAAATCGCGAGCGACTTTATCAGTGACTGTAAGAGTTCAATCTATGTATGATGTCTGTGAAATGTTATCAAGTAGTTTCACAATTTCTTAACATGAAGCTTGACTTTTTAGTTAACATCTTGATGAAATAAATAAGAAATTTATATATGCAGAATTACGCCTCCTTATGAAAAGAATCCTTTAAAATAAATTTTAAAACTTTCAGTAAGTTTAAACATAAATAAAAAATAAAATAAAATAAATATTTTTTGTTTATTGAAATAAAAATATTTCAATAAATAAAATAAAAATATTTATTTTAAATAGAAATAAATATTTTTAGTTTATTTAATAAACTAAAAATATTTATTTTATTAGCTGGCTAAGGTTTCACATTAATATCAAAAATAGTATATGAATATTAAATTATTCACATTTTTACATCTATTATGAGGAAACTTTTTTTTTGTTACGTACCCCTCGACTTGTCTTTATTTCCCTTACTTGCTTGAACAGTAATAGTTCTAATTAAGGATTGTTTTCTGTCTTTATATTATTCATTGTATTGAAATTACAGTTTATATTAAATAAAAACATAAATGGTTTCTACAAAATAAAGAAATTTGGCTCCTATACATGTTTAAATAAAATTACTCTAAATATACTACATAACATCGTACGATATATACAGACTTTTAAGTAGTTTTCTTTTCCGCAATATATCTCTTTACGTTGGAGACATATGTACACCAAATATATCATTCTGAGATATAGTCGTCATTAATCATAAAACAGGTATACATCTAATATTTCTAAGGCACTTTATCATTTTAATGGAAAAAGTTCTAGTATCCAAATGATAAATACTCGCATAAACTTTCTTTTGAGAACTATTTCAGAAGTTAGCCATGTATGATTAGAATTGCTTTTATGAGAATGTTAAAGTGTGTGTGTGTTTAACCATTTTTTTTTGAGAGAGAGAGAGAGATATACATCCATTGCTTATAAAAACTTAAGCATCAAAAAAGAGTTGCCGGAATAAACCGAAATTTTACATACGTCAGTAATGGAGTAAGTAAGTGACTACAAAGTGTAAGTAACTAGTTTAAGTTAGTAAATGACTAAGTTTATGCAACTAAGTGACTTCAAAATAAAAGTAAAAATATCACTTAGAGTAGAAAAAATTACAAATGAATGGAGGTTTTAGTAGCCTATTGACCACCTGCACAGGAATGCATGACAGGATATGATCGGGTATCGAGGCATACAAATCCCGTATGATGTCTTGCGACATCTCATTCCGCAGTTCATGTAAACACGCCCCTAATTCAACCAACTCGTAGGCAATCCAATTCCCCATCTTAAATTATCCTAGCTATGCTTGATCTGAGACAAATCTGAGGATCGAACAGGCCAAGGAAGGGTGGAAATGTGACGGATGCAATCCTGTGAAATTTAAGACAGCATTGTCCAGTTAAAAAAAATGGCTTCTAGGAGTCCGGACATGTGTGGTAACACATGTGACCGAAGAATTCCACGAACGTACCTGTGGTCTGTCATGATGTCGTGGATCAATATTAGAGTTGACCGTTTTTCATATGTGATGGCACCTCCTACCGTCACACCAGTCGTAGGAGTGAGGTACCACTGTGCAGAAGGCCGCGTTATTGAAACGTTCACAACGGAGTTTTCCCACACGTACACGAATGTCATCACTGGCCGATTGAATCTGAATTCGTTGCTGAAGACGACGTTATTTCTTTCGGTAGTAGTTTCGAGCTTGATACCTCTCAAAACAGAAGTTGCGTGATTGGGTGTCATTGGCAGTGCAAGTAATGGGTGCCGTGATAGCAACTGTCCTTCAGCCAGGTATCGAATGATGTTATGGACTGACACAGATGGCCGTGGGTAAGGTGCCGCCAGGGTATGGATGGCGGACAATGAGACAGTTTGTGACGGGCACAAGCGTCTTTTCTTTAACATGTCCTTTGGGTTCTTTGGGGCCAGAATTAAAGGCAACTTTTTTCCAACCAAATCCAAGAAGTGAAGCGTGAACGAAAGAGGAAAATTAGGAAGCTTTTAAATATCAGAAATTAGAGTAAGTGGGGTGGCAATTTGAGGAATGTAAAGATAATCCGTTGTTCAAGCATGAAGAGGTTTTGGAAAACATTAAGTGACAGCTATCGGAAGTCATACGAGATATAGAACCTTTAAGTCAAGGTGCATACCATTGCACTCGGGTAAATACGCAACTTCATCTAGGATTATTGTGATCGCTACTTCAGACAACATTAAGGTAGGATTGACTGTTTAATATTAGGATATGAGATAGTATTGGAATTGAGTTTAGGCGAGTCAGTTATTGATAGTGGTCCGAGTTTTCGGTATTATATATATATTATATGTTTTGCCACCGTAGATCCTCTCACTTATATTATTATAATCTAATTTGTTAGACGATTAAGTTAAAGATCTTAGTAAAGTCCTATTAAGATCATGACGGCTCCTAGTTCTTCCTTTATTCCTACACCTCCAGCTCACGCTGGTAATCAGAGATGGTCACCCGAGGGGGGGGGCGACATCACAAGTTGGCGCTATGTGTACGTGTCGTATGATGTGACGGTCTTCTCGACTTTTGGTCAGCTGAGAGCGTCCTGGGCCTGGGTATCCGTGTAATAAACCTCTCTCTTGTCCACTGGTCTCAACACCTCCTCACAGTAAAGTTAGAAGGGCCTTGGTAGTGAACTACTCGCCGAGCTGACGATCCGGTTTCCATCATCCTCTTGATTTATCCCCTCTCGAACTCTGACAACTGCTCATATTATCTCCAATAGCAGCTCTAGTTAAAAAGCGTCCCTCTGCAACACGCAAACAAGTTCCTGTTACATGTTGTAGAATCTAAAGAGAACGTTCAGCACCCTCTGGTGGCATTACGCATTGCGCAATCTCTGTGCATTTCTAATCATTTATGTATCTGCCTGACACGTACCTTCATGCAAGGTTTCGTAACAATCCCACACTTCCTTCTTGGTGCGCAAATTTTTATGGAAATGAGTATATTGAATTACAATATTCACGAATAAACTTTGGGCCCTCTTATGAGAAATCTAGAATGTGTGTGTGTGTGTGCGTATTCCATTGGTTACCTTCTTCTCCACAAGTACAGAGTGCCTTAAGGGGTCAATTTCTAATTCTGTCGGTGCCTGAATATTAGTTTGAACTGGGACTCGAAGAATTTACTTTTACTTAGGATATGTTAGGAAGGTGAAGTATCGCTTCGCTCTTCAACCGAATCTCAAAACTATTTGCTGTGAATAATCACCCAGAGGATGTATGACATCCTTAATTAAAATCCAGCGAATTAATTCCAGAAAGCTTATTATGGAATTCACAATTCAAAATTTATTCTAAACGCAGTTAATCAAATGAAATTAATTAAACTATTCCCCGTTCCTTGAAGCTCGTTCAAATAGTTATATTACGTTTTGAAAATCCTTCACAACTTAAGTTTTGACACTTAATTTTTTCGAAAGTAATTTACCTGAACAAATTAAAAACTTTTAATTTAGATAGTTACATTATAATTATAATACCACGCATTCATCGTGCGAGTGAGGGAATATTGACGTCACACTATTCAGCTAAACAAGGGCTTTTGGCGACGGACCTCGTAATTTTGAACTATGATCAAGTGACGAGGTCAACAACTGAGCTGGCATTCCCTCTCCTAACTATCACACCACAACATAGGAAGACGTTTGAGCTCTCGACAGGTTTAACGTGCATCGCTCCCCTACACGGCGGATCTTTAGTGGCATTAGGTTTCGAACCCGTGAATTCACAACGGAGGTTACGAGCACTTGACCATGACCACTAGGCTACTACGACCTTTTCTGAAAACAATTAAGAATAAAACATGAAACATATTACTTATTTCATTATCTTTTGTTTATTCTTATCGTTTTATGCAATTATCTTTTGCTCGTGATTTTTTTATATACTTTTCTTTTTTTAATGATATGATGGTATAATAATAATGGTAAAAAATAAGTAATATAAAAAAATTAAGTCAGTTCCTACTTAGATCAACAAAGAAAATTTTTATTTTAGCTACTTTTTATTAAATAGTTACAATTAATATAAACATGTACATACATATGACGGAATCACAACATTAAGTGGTAATTCATTTTTATTAATTATCATTAAAGTATCGTATTATTATCCAAAACAATCGTGTATATAAAATTTCAGTTCAATTGAATGCATTAAAACGTGAGAAAAAAAATCTTTTAAAGTTTTGACCCAAATCGCTAAAAATGAAACCAACGTGGCTGTATCTGTAAGTCTTTAAATAATTAGTTTCAACCAATTAATTTTAATTAATTATAATAAAATTACCGTATTTTTACCCAAAACAATAGTGTATTGAAAATTCAGCTCAAATGAGCGCTTTAAAATGTGAGAAAAAAAACCTTTTCAAGTTTTGACACAAGTCGCCCAAAATGATGCCAACGGGAGTGTATTTGTAATTCTTTAAATAATTAATATAATCAATTACTTTTGATTAATTATAATTAAATTATTGTATTGTCATCCAAAATAATCATGCATATAAAATTTCTGCTCAATTGAGCGCCTTAAAATGTATTTTGTTATAGCGATTGAAAATTCAACCATAAATAAATACATAGAAAGTGTGACCTAATAGTAGGAATTGAATAAAAGACCAAAACAAAAGAAAAAATATATAAAAGGAAAGAAAATATCAATAAAGTTTTAAATCAATTGCAACAAACATGATTTTAAGCAGACAATAGTTTCATTACCTAGGATTGTGTTTTGTGAGTTAAGAAACTGGTTTCTGTTCAGTTGCTTTTCGTCTCTGTTGTGTTCAAAACACTTCTTACGACAAACGTTTTTCTTGTATGTCCCAAACTTTTGTATTATGTTAAAATAGTTTCAATTTTTGCAAATGGTTTAACCGAGATTCATTCGTTATACCTTTTATTCTGTATTTTAGTACGGATAGATATTTTATGAACATATTTTCTTAAACTTGAAGTAATTGTTATTGTTACAAAAAAGTTTTTATATTTCCAGATCCAAGAATTATATTAACACAAGAGTAAGTTTTATTATCACAAGGAAAATTATTATGTTATCAGAAGAAGAAATTGTTAGTTACCGCAAAAAAGAGAAATTTGTCTATAGTAACAATGAGAAATTGTGGTATTAAAAGTAGACTCTATTATATCATCACAAGGATAAATTATTACAAAAAGAAGCAATAGGCATAAAACTTAGCCAAAAAATTTTTTCAATAAAATGTCTTATATAAAGGTAATTTTAAATTAATATTAAGGCTTTTTTAATACACAGTTTCCTACTTAATTCGTATTAGTCGCCTCTCGACGTATTGCATTTACCTTAACCTTGCTATTACGAGTTTCACAAGAATATAAATCTCCCATCCGGTATAGTGGTTAGCGAAGCTGACTACGGAGCTGTAGTACCTGGTTTCGAATTCTGGAGAAGACACGGATGTTCGAAAATGTATAGTGTCTTTGCGGTAGTAGGGTTCTCTATATAGCCGTCGACTCGCAAGTCCTCTCGTGAAGTTGGTGGAAGGAGAAGAGAAGTGAGAGGTCCCTCTCACCCTCCTCCAGGGTGTTCTTCCTCTAAATTGGGAGGCGAACTGAGTTAAATCGTACTGTCACCTGCATGGTGCTCAAGGATTCGGCCAACGACAAGCATACATCTGAAAGAATCCAACTTGTCTCTGGCAACTCTCCTTCTTTCCCAAAGGGAAGGACATAACACAACAAGGATATCAATAACTAAGGTTATTTTAAATTTTGTTCAAATAAACATTTACGTGACTTAAAAAGAGGGGGTTACAAATATGTAAAATACAGAAACATATTCAAAGCAACTACAGTGGGTGTTCGGTTAACGAACACTTTCAAGAAAGATTTTTTTTTGTGTTTGGACAACCAACACATATTCGAAGGTGACCAGGGAGACACCCCTGAAATTATGGGTGAAATTTTGACAACTGCTAGAGATCTGGAATTGGAGGTTCACGAGGATGACATAGAAGAGCTCATAATGGGACATGAAGATGAACTGACGACAGAAGAACTCCAAGAAATTTTGAATAAAGAACATCAAGAAACACAACGAAATGTGTCTCCTTCTGAACAAGAGAAAGACGAAAGAGGACCAATGCTGGCATTTGCCATTTAAGATCTTTTGAAAAAGTGGGAGGCTGTTAGAGCAATGGTCTTAGAACTGCACCCAAACCAAGCTGATGTCAGTAGGGTTGGGGATCTTTACAACAACAATGCTATTAATTACTTCTGGAAAATCCTGAAAAAGAGAGAAAAGCAATCGACATTGGACATGTTCTTCAAAGCTCCATAAGCAAAAAATAAAAAGGACTGATTAATATACAAGACTATATATGTAAGTATTATTTTTTTAAAAACTTACTAAGAAATTATACATTTTTTAAAATTTAATTTTTAGGGTCTCCAGAACGAATTAATCGATTTCACATAGAAGTCTATGGTGAATCGATGATCGGTTAACGAACAATTTGGATAGCGAACGTAGTCTTGAAACGGATTATGTTCGGTAACCGATCACCCACTGTATTTCTAAAAACATTAAAAAAATTTTTTTTATCACAAACCTACTTGCTAGAACACAGGTCCAACTATTTTTTCACACGATTTTGAAATAACACTGTACACGAATTGAACGATTTTTTTTTTACTTTACAAGGTTTATTTTTGTTTTAGCACGAACGTAAAAAAGTCTGTGGTTTCGTGCCCTTTGGATGAGGTCGATTTTATCAAGTTTATTGCTGTTTATGGTAATAAAAAAGTCAATAATGAGAGAGAAAGAGAAAGTCTAGAGTGAAATTCAGCCATTAACAGCTGATTTAATTCGCGAGGGTTACTACTTGTTAAATTTACTACAAGTATGTAACAGCAATTTCTTACTAATGATCTTGACATAGTGCACTACTGTATTAAACTTTTAAAATCTTTAAAGTTTTGTGTAGTGGAATATCGGGAATTATACAAGCAACTTGAGAATAAAAAACAGCCACTAATAACAGACTTTATAACAAAAAAAACCCCAACTGCTTAATCGCAAACGAAAGTCTTCATTTGATTCAATGCCGTCAGTTCTGCCAGAAATATAATGCTGGCCACCGTAAATGCAACACCCTGAAGGAAACATGCAAATAACATGAAATTTACAACATGCTTTAACGGAGATGAGATATGTGCAAATGATTAGAATTTCAGCGCAGACACACATCACACGCGCCTGTGGCGTCCCCTCAAAACGCTATTTAAGGCTTGGAAATTTCGACGATTTCAAGTTCGGCAATTGTGTTTTTCTTGTGGTTTTTTTCAAAAAAACGATCAGCTATGTCTCGTAGAAAACAGCGATCTGATTTTGATAAAGTATCCGAGTTCGACAGAGGAGCCTACCGAGATTGTGGATTATTTTTCAGGGAAATCAGAAGTCGTGTTGTAGGAAACCAAAAACTGTAATACGCATATGTGACCGTTGGAAGCAGGAGGGTACGACGGACCGAAGTGGTCGATCGCATCCAATTCAGTGCACCACTTCACGTGAGGACAGGAAAATTGTGCGCATGGCAGTGACGGATCGCTCAGTCACCTCACGAACCGTAGCACAGCACATTGAGTCTGTAACGCATTATTCATTGTCTGTGCGTACCATTCAACGCTGTTTACAGCAGAGTGGTCTGTCCGTAAGACGTCCATTGCTTGGTCTACCCTTGACGCAGAACCACAGACGTTTTCGCCGCCATTGGTGCGATGAAAGAAGGATGTGGGTGGCGGAATGGTATGAAGTTGTCTTTACTGACGAGTCACGCATCTGTCTGCGTGACACCACGATGGTCGGATTCGAGTCTGGAGACACCATGGAGAGAGAATGCTGAACAATTGCGTTATGCACCACCACACTGGTCCTGCACCGGGTATTATTGTATGGGGCGGTATTGGATATCACTCTCGCACTCCTCTAGTACGCATTGCCGGTACTTTAAACAGCCAGCGCTACATCTCCAAGGTGTTCGAGCCAGTTGTCCTTCCTTACCTTCAGGGCTTGGTCACAGCCATATTTCAACAGGATAATGCGCGATCACACGTGGAACGCATTGTCCGAAGGTTCTTCGTCAATCACCAGATTGAATAGCTTCTCTAGCCGGCTCTCTCTCCAGATGTTTCGCCGATAGAAAACATGTGGTGCATGGTTGCTCAACGATTGACCCACATTACACCCCCAGCTGCCACACCAGATCAACTTTGACAACGTGTGGAAGCTGCTTGGTCTGCTGTACCCCAAGAACACATCCAAAGTCTCTTTGGATCAATACCGAGGCGTATGGCAGCGGTGATTTCCAACAATGGTGGCTACTCTGGCTTCTGATTCTTGCAGGAACCACACTTCACAGAAGTCTATAAATTTAATCATTTGATACTTGGTCAACATGTTATCTACAAAATAAATTTTGTTGTGCTATCTCTTGTCTTTCTTGGTGTTGCATTTACGGTGGTCAGCAGTGTATGTGACACATCTACTGATGATAGCACTTTTGATCCAGTTTGTAGTAAACGTGCTCGATTGTTTTGAAGTAGCGATGAGTAGTTGTAAGTAGTTAGTAGTTTTATTCCTAATTTTAATTTGAACTTGAATTTTTATATGTTATATGTACTAGTGGACTAGATTTTTTACCGTACATTAATTTTAATTTTTATTGGAACATAAGCGAATTGTTTTTGTTTCAAAATATGTAAAATGGATTTTATTATTACCTTTTTTGCATGGTTTTTGGGATAATATGTAAAAATCTTTCATCTTACTTGATTTCTTAAAGCTGTGGAACATATCCCCAAATTTACCATTGGTCGCAAGTACTTTTTACTCAATTTTTTACCAGTTTTCTATGGAACGTATTTACCGTGTAAAAAAGAGTTGGTCGTAAGTAGTTTACAAGAACAATTTTTTGTAATGCTTTCTGTCATTTTGTGCTCTGCTTAATGTAAAACCAATTATTAAGTTTTTGACCGAATTCGAAAAAATTCTTAAGAAATTAAATGCTTTGATAAATAGACAAATAATTAAATAAACTCCTCGATGGTTTAGCCTCCCCCTCCTCCCCTCCAAAAAAAATTCTCCAGAAATTACTGATCTTTTTGAAGTTAACTTCTTATGCCACTGTCGGGAAAAATTTTCGTTACGCGATGAACGTAAGGTAGAAATGTATGAAGTTCCGAATTGTCCCACGTTTTTTAAATACAGTTCGAATAATTATAATAGTAAATTTTTTAATTATATATAATATTAATTTAAAATAAAACTTAATCATACAATTCAATACATATATAAGCGGCAACAACTTCAATTCTTCTAATATCGTAGATAGTTACATTTGACGATCTACCTAAAGTATCTCAAAATATGCTGCATATAATTTATAATCAATGGTTTCACAGGCTAGTTAATATGGTGAATGCATTCTCTCTCCTTTTCCTTTAAAAATAATCAAATCTCAAATTTAGATAGTCCATTAAAATGGTCACAACCGAAAACATATCGAAAAAGTTCTGTATTTCTCAATGAGTGGTTATACTGTCAGAATACCCATATGAAAAATCTTGTGACCGAGTACGATATCACAAGGTAATACAACGTAATTATATCGCCAACCATTCAAAAACTCTACCCAGAATCATATTTCCTTTACATTTAAAATGATTGACATTATAATGAGCTATTATAAAATGTAATATGTTTGTTTATCAAGTTATCATCCTTCCAGTGATCATTTCTTAGCATACATTTTACGCTGCAGACTTCTTTAAAAGAAATTGAAAAGTGCAAAATACTTCAAGCTTCAAAACTTTTTCTTTGAATGCAGCTGCATTAAACCTAATTGGAGGTGTCATACATTAAGCCTAACCAGTAGCGCACACAGGAATTTTTCAAGGGGGTTCGGGGTCGAAAGTTCACCATTCTTGTACCATGCTCCTTTTGATTTTGTTGATTTTCGGGAACAAAACACAGTAAAAAACTAATTATTGAATAAATAATTAGCATTAATTAATAAAATTAATCATTAATAACAAATACTTCATCAAATTTTACGTACTATATACTTAGAATTATAATTAATCGAAAAATATCAAGGGCTTTGGGGGGAGTCCAGACCCCAGGAACCCCCTTCTTGTGTGCGCCACTGAGCCTAACAGATGCTTCGGACAATCTTCACCAAGAACACCAAATACGATCTCGCCAGTATTAGGTATTAAAAAGATATCATTATAGTCAAGTAAATAGTAGTTCATAGTTGTAAAATGGCGAAACGTTATGCCGAAGTAATCGCACTGTATTGTAAAATTGAAATGAGCTATTACAAAACGTTATACATTTGTTTATCCAGTTATCATCCTTCCAGTGATCCTCTTTTAGCATACATTTTACGCTGCAGACTTAAAAAGAAATGAAAAGTGCAAAATATTTCAAGCTTCAAAATTTTTCTTTGACTAAAGCTGCATTAAGCCTAATTGGAGGCATCATACGTTAAGCCTAACAGATTCTTCGGACAATCTTCGCCAAGAACACCAAATACAATTTCGCCAAAATTAACTCATCGTCAGTATCAGGTATTAAAAAGATATCATTATAGTCTTCCGTGGGGCGATCGGAGTAGAATAGTCCCAACGTAAGCTCATGCGTCTCGTAAAGGCGACTAAAATGAGCAGAAGTCCGACCTCTCAGGGCTCTGGCAACCCTCCATTATGACAAGTGAATCTCTGAACTTTGTCATACACGACAACAACAACAATACATATAAGCCAAAGAACCGCGTGTTCACACTGATACACACATTTTTTTTCTTTAAATAAACGTGGCTGCCTTTTATCTCTCTCGAATAATTTTTCAATTCTTTATACAATTGGTAGCATCTGAATTAATTATAAAATGATATGATTCTTAGGGCTCTGGGGATAAAAATTAAATAGTTCTTTTCTGACTTTTTAACTAAACAGAAGCAAAAAAAACCCCTAAACTTAACTCAGAGGCGCAACATCCCATGAGGGCCAAGGCCTACTGTGCCCATCTCAGTATACGAGACCTTGGGCCCTTAGGAGTATGAGCAGATGTTCCAGTCAGGTGGTCAGTCTGATGCGAAACCCCCAGTGTTTAGTCTCCAAGCAAACTCGGTACTCATTTATTGACCCGCTGAAGGGATGAAAGGCTTAGATGTCCTTGCTCAGTCCGGGGATAGAACCCCGGATCTGTGGTGTGGAAGCGCGATACGCTACCACTCAGCCACTGAGCTTCAAAACAAACCACATTTCAACTAATTTTTGAACTATTAAATTCCTAAGTCAACAAATCTCAATTAAAACACAGCTTTAGCAATAAATAAATAAAAGGAAGACTAATAGTACCTCCTCTTTTTGAGGTATAAACGAAATATTTATCGTTTTCTGCTTCAAACCTTCTTTTGGGTCAGCTTTTTCAAATGCTGTTATATATATATATATATATAATCCAATATAAAAGAATTTTTTCAATATATAATCATATACATATACATACACATATATATAAAATTATACATATACACAAATACATAAACAAAAATATAAAAATAGACATTGAGATTCAGTGTGGTAAATATTGATTTATAATTCAAGTCTCATTAAAGTTTTATATTAGGAGTGAGATTAAAGTTAAATGTTCAATAGGAACATTATTAAATATATAATTCTGGGATCTCTTATTACTGTAATCTCTGCGTGATCGATATTCTAATTGTTAATTAATTGGATCAGTAAATATTTAAGTTAATATAAAGGAAAGTCCCATTTAAACCTCATAAAGCTATTTGAATTATTTGTTATTAAAAGTCTTTGATTCTATTTGGGAAAGATAACCAAATAAAGAAAGTTATTCGTAAAAATGGCTACTGGTTCTTCTTTGACTCAAAATTATTCTCGTTCTCAAAGTGAGATCCAAGGGGATCTTCACAACTTTAAACTCTAAATGCAATTTATACTTCATCTATTTATAACTGGGGTAAAACTTTCACGGTAAATTATTAGTACGTATTTATAGATGAAAACACTTTAAAAAAAATTAAAATGGCCATTTTGTTTATTACTATTGAAACTGTAGCCTAGTAAGGTAATGGTACTTCTGTGTTGTGATGTTGCATAACTATCATGTGTGCAACAGGTGCGTTTCTTTCCAAGTAATAGCTGTTGCAAAACTTTACAACAAAATGAACAAAGCATAATTTCAAAAGTACGAAGTCATTTCAATTCACTAAAGTACATAAACTCTGCGGTGTGTATTCTCTTTTCAGTAGATTTTAAAAAGCTTTATTTTTAAAATGATTTCGATTCTATTTTTTTAATACAATTTCGTTGTATCGATTCTATTTATTTCGGTGAGCTCATGTTCATTTCCCAAAATCGGTACATGAAAATATGCTAAGAAATTAGGTAAACTGGATTTTGGAATAATATATAGTGATATATATATATATATATATATATATATATATATATATATATATATATATATTGAACCATGAGCAAATAGAATCGATACAACGAAATCGTATTAAAAAAATAGAATCGAAATCATTTTAAAAATAAAGCTTTTTAAAATCTACTGAAAAGAGAATACACACCGCAGAGTTTATGTACTTTAGTGAATTGAAATGACTTCGTACTTTTGAAATTATACTTTGTTCATTTTGTTGTAAAGTTTTGCAACAGCTATTACTTGGAAAGAAACGCACCTGTTGCACACATGATAGTTATGCAACATCACAACACAGAAATACCATTACCTTACTAGGTTCAATAGTAATAAACAAAATGGCCATTTTAATTTTTTTAAAGTGTTTTCATCTATAAATACGTGCTAATAATTTACCGTGAAAGTTTTACCCCAGTTATAAATAGATGAAGTATAAATTGCATTTAGAGTTTAAAGTTGTGAAGATCCCCTTGGATCTCACTTTGAGAACGAGAATAATTTTGAGTCAAAGAAGAACCAGTAGCCATTTTTATGAATAACTTTCTTTATTTGGTTATCTTTCCCAAATAGAATCAAAGACTTTTAATAACAAATAATTCAAATAGCTTTATGAGGTTTAAATGGGACTTTCCTTTATATTAACTTAAATATTTACTGATCCAATTAATTAACAATTAGAATATCGATCACGCAGAGATTACAGTAATAAGAGATCCCAGAATTATATATTTAATAATGTTCCTATTGAACATTTAACTTTAATCTCACTCCTAATATAAAACTTTAATGAGACTTGAATTATAAATCAATATTTACCACACTGAATCTCAGCTCTTCCTGAGCCTAATTTATCCACCTAGAAATCTTCAATAATAAATCTCTAACTTCACTATTATAACTTTCTGCTTCAATCTCTCACTTTACTATTACGTTTAACTTAAATACTTTATCTAATCTGCATAACACGGAATCCCTGTCCTCTTTTTGGAGCTGATTGGAAATAGGTAGGGAATTAAATTTCCCTAAAAAAGACGTCTCAGAAGGTTAGTGATAAAGTTCCGTATAGATTTTCACAAAGTATTGAAATAATAATAATAATATAGAATAATAAAATATAAGATTAATATATGTAACTATATATAAATAGAATAATAAAATATATAGAAAGTATATACAGAGTCGGACATTTTGTTCGTTAAATCAGGATTATTCGTTATATCGGGGAATAAACAAAATACAATTTTTTTGTACTTGCCTTTTGGAAATTCTACACTGCTCAAAACAATTAAAGGATATTGTAAGTTTTATATAAAATAAAGATATAAGCGAAATTTTTTTTTTGCCGAAAATGGAAGAAGGGAATCACAAATGCAAGTTTTTCAGATTTTCAAACTGTGGAGTATACTAATTTTGAGTTCGACGTCAAAAACGTTGCTTCAGTGGCAGCGAATGAAATTTGACTTTCAACTGAAATGAAGACAAGGATGATCGGCATTCAGTGGCTGCTTTGTTTCGATGAGTACGATGTCTCAGCGAAGTCATTTAACCGATTCAGAAGCTTGGAGAGTTGTTGGTAGGTTAGAAGGGGGCCAAACTCAAGCCGAAGTAGCGCAAGCCATTGAGTGTCACAAAGTGTAATTTCCAGGATCTGGAACCGTTTTTTGGAGACTGGAAGTGCAGGCCGAAGACCAGGGCAAGGTCGTAGACGGGCAATAACGCCCAATGAAGATCGTGATTTAGTGTCAACGCCTCGGAGACACCGAAATATGAACGCTACTCTTCTCCAGCAACACCTTAGCTCGGCTACTGGCACCACGGTTTCAACTCAGACCGTCCGAAACCGGCTCCATGGTGTAGGTCTGTATGCTCGCCGACCGATGGTATGTGTTAGACTAACATCAAAGCATCGTCGCAACCGCAGGGAGTAGGTAACAGAGCATGTGAACTGGAGGAGAAATGAATGGAGCAATGTTCTTTTTTCTGACGAGTCCCGTTTTTCTGTTCATCCGGATAATATGCGTATTTTCATCTGGAGGAACCGTGGCAGTAGGAATAATCCTGCGTTCGTGCACGAAAGTGTCAGATTTGGCACTGGGGGAGTGTCGGTGTATGGTGGCATCTCCATTGACGGGTGCACAGACCTCTACATCATTCGAGATGGCCTCTGACTGCTCGCCGATACAGGGATGAGATCCTCAGACCTATTGTAGTTCCTTACGCTGCAGCAATCGGAGATGACTTCATTTTAATGAACGATAACTTCAAGCCATTTCGGGCTAATCTGGTGGAGGATTTCCTTTTCGAGGAAGGAATCGTACGAATGGAATGGCCAGCATGTTCTCCAGACATGAAACCAATAGAGCACGTTTGGGACGCTCTAGGAAGATGAGTTGCAGGCCGCCAACCACCCCCACAAACTCTCCAAGAACTGGAAAGAGCTCTTCTGGAAGATTGGAACAGAATTACCCAACTCGTGATTAATAGCCTCATTGACTCCGTGCCTCAAAGGTGCTCAACTTTGCTGGTCGTCCGTGGAAACCACACCTCCTACTGAAAATGATTTCCTTTGAAGAAAACACCTTTTCTTATTCTTTTTTTCTCATATGCACAAATTGTGTTTTTTTCCTTTTTTACACATGCATTTTTTTCCTGCCAAACATGTGTCATTTATTCTTATATTACCTACTACGTCTGTCGACCATGTGTCAATAAGCTAAGAAGTTTCCCAGCCACAAGATCCACCTAAAACCGCAATATCCTTTAATTATTTTGAGCAGTGTATAATAAGCAACTACACAATGAATATCCACAGTTAGAAATTTAGCACTTTTTATTCAACATCTAAAAATACTATTAGTGAATTATTACTAAATACTATTTGTTAGTTATTACGCGCCAGGTAATTCTAAATTTAAAAATTTTAGCTGATAGATGTTTGACGAAATCTTTTTGATTCTTGACTCGAAAGAGTCCTTTTTTCGATTTTATGCAGAGAATACAATACTGTGTAATTTACATCTTGTTGCACAAGGTACGTTTACAGTGTCCAAACAATGTAAAGCATAAGAAAAAGCAACAGTTTTGATAAGAGTTTCATCATCAACTTCTGCATCAGAGTTGCTATTCATTAGCTCCGACAAATCAACAGTTTCCTGAACTTCAGTTGCATAGATAGGCAGTTCATCATTAAGTGTAACATCTATCATTCAAATCTTAAGATATCCCCTGCGCTCGAAGTTTATTATCCGTTAAATAGGAATTCTTGACTTCATTTGAGTCGAAGAAAGAGTAAAAATCGTTAAATAGGGGTTCATTAAATCGGGGTCCAACTGTATATATATTTATGTGTCTTTCTCTCGCTATATACGTATACACTCATTGCCATAAAAATTTGACCACACAAGAAGTAAGAGTGGGATTGTCAATAAACTCGGCAAGAAAGTACGATATGTAAATGATTAGAAATGTAGCGTGATTGTGCATTGCGTTACGCCACCAGAGGACATTGTACTTCGTCATCCTTGGATTACAAAACAAAAAATTGTATTCAATCTATTGCAAATTGATGTTTTTTTAACTAGAGATGCCTTTAGGCTACTATCGAAGATAATATGAGCAGCTGTCTGAGTGGGGAATAATCACAGGGATATGTGTGGACATTGGATAATAAGCTCGGCGGGTAGCTCGCCTTTTAAGAGGTTCTGTCTTTACTTTGACGAGGTGTTGGGATCAGTAGGCAAAAGTGAGGTCTTTTACGCAGCCTCCAGGATTAGGTCACCCTGGACAGAGTAATAGTCAAGAAGATCGTCACATCATACGACACGCACGCATAGCGTCACCTGTCTCATTGTCCCCCAGATATACATGGGCAGTACCGTCAATGCGCCCCTCTGTGTCAGTCCGCCCCATCACAAGGTGGCTGGCTGAAGAACAGTTGCTATCGTGATGCCTATTAGGTGTCTGCCATTGACACCCACTCACGTCAACTCCGTTAACCCGTTCAAGACCAAGCGATTTTTCCTGCTAACTCTATTTAAAAATTCATATAAAATCATCTACACTATTAAAATTCGTAGGTAAACAAATGTATTTATGCGGTGTGTATGACTACATCTTCTCACGAACCGCACGACGCAGAAACTCGCCGAAGATACCAAAAGATCGTGAATGATTCGAGGAATCCGCTTTGACCATTTATATTCCGATATTTCAATTAGTTAAAAATATATTAATTAAAAACCTTAAAACGCATAATTAGTGCTATTTTTTCCCGCCAAGTTCAAATTCTCCAATCTTCTTATTTTTTCCCCTAGACGTTTTTAAAACACGATCTAATTTTTTTATGAGACTCAGCCAAAAAATAGTTACAGAATCGGAAAGATCATTTACTTCGCCACGATACGGTATAATTAATTTTACAAAATAATTATATCTTTTTATTTTATTTGATTTTTTCTAAAATGAGTCAAAATCGGTACGTTTTTATGAAAATGATTTCTAAATCATTCCCCTTGCATTTTTTTTCACGTTAATGAAACGATATTTTACACTACAAAAGTGCATGCTTTTCTTTTTTTAGAATCAATCATTTAAAAAATTAAATGTCAAGAACTTTCTTTTTACGATTTTTCAAAAATACTCAACATTTTATTTAAATACTTAACTTCTTTATTTATAAAAATAATTTCACGAAACTTTTTTTTTCCGTTTGTAGAACGATATTATCCGTAATCTGTAGAAAGATTGGAAAAATTGCTTAAAAATTACAGTTTTAAAAAAAATTGTGCTTATCGTTTTTTTCCCTTTTTGCGAAAAATATTTAAGCATTATTTTTGTTACATTTTTTGTTAAAAAATTACCGTTGTTTATAATCGATATATGAATTACTTACTATAAAAAAAGACGAAACTTCTTGTTTATAAAAATTCCAAATTCCATAAGTCCCAAATTAAGATCACACCGGTGTGATCGTGGGTCTCAGAATCGGGGAAACGCAGTCTCACACATGACACTGCATTCCCTGAAGTGATCACATATACGTGATCATGGTCCTGAAGGGGGCTTACAAGTGGTGTCGCGCTGGAAGATATTGGACTGCAACCAAATAAAAAATCAGGTCATCTTCAGTGACGAATCCAGATTCAATTTCGGTAGTGGTAACAATCTTGTACATCTGTGGAGGTCCCGTGGTTAACGCCTCAATCCTGCCTTTGCTGTACAGCGGCACATCACTTCCGTAATTGGTGTGATGGAATGGGGTGCCATCACATACAACACACGGTCACCCCTGATATAGATCTACAGCACCATGACAGCCCAAAAGTATGTTCGCGACATTCTTTAGCCACATGTGTTGTGATGGCAGGGTACCCAGGAGCCATTTATCAACAGAACAATGCTTTCCCACTCACATCAAGGGTTTCACAGGACTACCACAACCCCATTTTCACCCTTCCCTGGCCTGCTCGATCCCCAGATTTTTCATCAATTTAGAATATCTGGGATTACTTAGGATGAACAGCCTATGAGTTCGGTCGAATTAGAGGAGCTTTTACAGTAACTGTGACACAAAATGTCGCAGGACATCAAACAGGACGTGTACGCCTCAAAGCTCGACCGTATTACATCGTGCAGCAAAAGGTAGACCAACAGGGTGAAACAGTGCTTCTCAAACTTTCAATACTTGCTAGCCAATACGAAATCATAATTTTCATCACGCCCCTTTCCATACAGTAATTGCGTATCACCAGCGTATATAAACATTTCGCACAGCCAGTGCGTAAATTGCCCAGGACGTATATACACGTCCTTCAAATACGATTTTTCTTTTCTGTTCACTGCAATCCATATAATTGTTCCGAAGGCTTTGGAATGCAATAAAATGATCTAGACAGTGTTTGCGAAGGATTTACTTCTTATTTCAGAGGAATTTCTTATTTATTTCCTTTCTCCCCCCTTCCAATACCCCACATGCGCGTGCATATGTGCAAAACGGTGGCATTCGGAAGCGAATCGCGTAACTTTCAATCCGCAGTCAAGGGATTAATTATGAACCGTACAAATGAGGAAAATAAGTGTTAATTTTTGCATATAATTTTATTTATGACTAGCCTGTAGGGTCACTAGTAATTATTAAACTTGTTTGTAACTTAGTATTGTTAAATTAATTATCAAATACATTGCATAGTACTGATACATTTATAAGTGTATTATGTCAGTGCAATTGTTTTATTTTCTAGTTTTTTATTATGTCAGAATGTATTTTTTTTTGCTATCAATCAATTAATAAGTTTTTAAATTATCTTTTGTTTTCGACTTTTCAATTTGCTCACGCCCCTTTCCTTGAGTTGGCGCGCCCCACAGTTTAAGAAGCACTGGGGTAAAGCATGCATTCATTTGTTTTTTTTTCTATAATAAATTATCATTTTGCCTTGATTTTGTAAACACATTAAATCAATGTTGTACTTACGTATGTAAAATTTCGTTTTATTCTGACATCTCTTTCTTGATTCGCAAATTTTTATTGCAATGAGTGTATTTAAGTACGATTAAAAGATAATGTTATAAGTTCTAATGGATGTAACAAAAGAGATGAACTTACCTTCAATGTTATCAAGTACCTTACTGATGAATACATTTAATCATAGTCAGAAACGTTATTACAAATTGCATACAAAGTAAAAAATTTCTAGTTTCGAAAGTTTCAGAAAAATAAAAAAAAATTAGGAATCTTATTAAAGAAGTAAAGTGTAAAAGATTTCTAGTTTCGAAAGTTTCAGAAAAATAAAAAAAAAATTAGGAATCTTATTAAAGACTGTGTAGATAAAATTACCTAATTAGTTTTACTAATAATTATCTATATAAAGTAATTTTGAATTGTATGGATTAAATTCATATTAGTAGATTATTAGTTTTTTTTTATCATTGTAAGGAATATATAGTAAATAAGTATACTTCCATGTGCTATTTGCATTTAATTACCTCTTTGTAACAACTACATTTAAACCCTGCCTTCCCTTGATGATTAGTGGCAGCCAGGGGGCACCACCTGTTCTTTAGGGAAGCGGGAACTCGTTCCCCTCGCCCTTCGGCCCGGGATCGCTACCGGGGAAAGATGTGTACACGAGGAGTCAGGGAAAGCCTGTTTCCCCTCTTTTAGTCCTTAAGCCATTTTCTGTAACGATAATGGATGTGTGTTGTTTTGTTGTTTTATTTAAGTGAACCCTTGTGTTGTGGAACGTAAGAACATTAAATAGTATTTGTTCCAGTAATGAAAAGGCATCTTTATTTCAACACAATGAATACACGACATGGGGGATTGTCATAGTGGCGCCCAACGTTCTAACCGGATCAGGAAACCGAGATGCTGATCAACGCTTCCTTGAGCTTACATATTGTTTTTCTTCGACCAACTGACCACGTGTATGGAAATTTTAGTGCGTGTCGCCCCGACAGTCAAAGTTAAAGTGCTTTATTGTATGTGGAAATCATCGGTTTTAGTAACATCCTGATACTAACGTGAAAGTGCTCAACTTTTAGAAAATTATCTGTTTTAGTATCACCTTGATACTAACGTGAAAGTGTGCTCGTCTTTTAGAAAATTGTCAGTTTTAGTATCATCCCGATACTAAGGTGAAAGTGCTCGTCTTTTAGTTGGAAAATAATCGGTTTAGTATCATCCGGATACTAAGGTGAAAGTGCTCGAAAAGTGAGGAAATAATCCGAAGTGAAATTGTGTTGCTTTATGTGTTATGTTTTGAAGTGCGCGAGTGGTGCTTACAAGATATCTGCTATTTTGAAGAAAAACAATCTCTTCCCGAGATTATGTGTTACTGAAATCTTCACCTGTACTTGAACAAGAAAACGAAAATTAAATCTGTGAGTAGATGTAACAAATCTTTTGTACAATAATATTGAGGAATATGATCATTTATCTTTTTTGAGATATTAGTATTTGTATATTTTGCTTCTATAATGCAATTATTTTAATTATGATTATTTCAATCTACTGTTGAAAATAATTGTGAAATTCAAATAGTGAAAGATCATTTCTGCTTTCAGGAAGAAGTAACTGATATAACATTGTTGATAAATATGTATTGGTGCATTTTAAAATAATTGCTATATAATAATTTGCTGTAAATAATTGCTATATTGAGTAAATGGGGAAATTCTTGGTTATTATTATTATAAGGATCTGTTGAATATATATATATATATATATATATATATATATATATATATATTCTTTCTTATAAAGTTAAATATTGAAATAAAAGGTAATTTCTGCTATCAAGCTGAGGGGGAGAAACCTCATTTAATTATCAAACTTTGATATATGTAATGTTTTCAGATTTAGATATTTTTACTGTTTATATATATTTCATGAATTGATATATTTATAGCTTTCAAAAAGTTCTATTTGTGGTGATTTTAAATTTTATGTTTCTTGAGAACAGATTTGTTTAATTTGCATGAGTCACATCCTGTGATAGCGGAGTAATTGTTTAGTTTGTGTATTTTATTCATTGCATTTCCGGTATGGTTTTTACAATTACGTAAGGAAGGTTTCATAAAATATATTAGTATTTCACAAGAAATATTTCTTTTTTTTTAAAAAAAATGAATATTAAATAATCTTATATTCCTAATTGAGTCACAGTGTGATACATTTAGCTTTAAATGTTTTGTACTTACTAAGTATATATATATATATATATATATATATATATATATATATATATATATATATTTCATAACATAACATGTAATCACGTTTTTTCAATATGCTATTGTGACTCATGATTAATTTTATATTTCATATACAGTTGAATTTATGGTATTTTATTTAGATTTTCTGAAGATCTTTGTAAAAAATGTTTTGTTTATTCCCTTTATATTGAATTTTTCTCTTTATATGTTTTCTTTGCAGGGAAGGTAGTTGTTTAATGATTAGTTAATACGTATCCATTGATATTAGGAAAACCAGTTTAATTTATAACTTCCTGTATACTTTAAAACCTGAATCTAGTTTTAGTTTTAAAGACAAATATGGCTTTTCTCTCAAAAGGCAAGAAAATAGACCTCTATAATTTAGCAAGTGAGCTACGAGTCTCTGTGACTTTAGAGGATAAAATAATTGACTTACGCGAAAAAATCACTTCATGTACATTCTTTCTGAATAATGAGCAGGTTGTGAAAGAGATGCTCGATAACATTGTTGATGAACGTAAATCGCTTGAAATCGAAGCCTTAAAGAAAATAGAACGGGAGGATGCCTTAAAGAAAATAGAACGGGAGGATAAGTGCCTTGCTGATCAGAGAGCATTTGAGCTTGAAAAGCTTAAATTACAAGCGCAAAATCCTCCAGCTTCCGTAGGTAATTCTTCTCAAATGGATTCTAACCCCATGAGGCTGGATTTAAAAACAATCTTGCCCACATTCATCCCTTATAAAGATGACATATCATTGTTTTTAACAATGTTCGAAAGACAAATGAAGCTCCTAAATGTACCTGCCGATTTTTGGGTATCACACTTAATTGGAGTCCTGCCAAGTGATATTGGCAGGTTAATTGCAAGAGAACCGGAAGAGATGTTTAGGAATTATGCTCACATTCACAATATTTTATTGCAAAGGTTCAAACTGACAGCTGACCGTTTCAGAGTCCTTTTTTACCGACACCAGAAACAGGATCATTCCTCGTGGAAAGATTTATTTTTTGAGCTAAGAACCTTTTTCGAAGGTTGGCTAAAAAAGAATTAGAAATAGATTCATTTGAAACCTTGAAAGATCTTATCATAGCAGATCAAATAAAAAAAAGGTGTCCACCAGATTACAAGAATCATTTCCTAGACACTTGGGAAGTACTGATTGATCCTGTTGTGTTAGCTGAAAAGCTGGACTCATACGAAAATGTTAAACCCTCTTCGCAAAAATTAACAAAACTAAGCAACTCTCGTTTTTCTAGGAACACAGGCAATCCGGAGTTTAGGAAGTCTCACTCATTCAAAGTTGAAAAGAATGTTTCGGGTAACCACAATAGTGCTTTTGCTAACCCTAGCTACATGCCAGCTTGGAATATCAACACCGGTTTTCATCCACCTATTTCTTGCTATGGTTGTGGCAACCCTGGATTTATAAAATCGAAATGTCCAAAATGCTCACAAAAAAAGAGAGTGCCTCTGTCAACGCCATACACATGTTTACTTGTCTTACCTCCCCAGTAGCTCTACTTGACATCGAAGTCTATGAGGCTACAGGCACAGTTTGTGCTGATACAGGAGCCAGCCAGTCACTCGGGGGAGAATTAATGTTTTAATTCTTGAGAAATCGTGGACAAAAATTCTCAGAATTTCATCTTGCTATATGCCTAGCTGATGGTCAACAATCCACATCCCTTGTTCAAAAAGCTACAGTACCAATCACCGTAGGTGGATGAACTTTCCAAATCGATTTAATTTTTTTGCCACATGCAAAAGGTAACCGCACTCTTCTAGGTGTTGATTTTTTAAGGACATCATGAATCGTAATGGACATGCGTAACAATTTTTGGTATTTTGGTGACAAACCAAGCTTCAGGATACCTTTTTCAAAAGATGTTCCTGTGCCTGTAGACGACAGTCCTGTCGAAATAAATAGTAGTTCTTGTCCCAGTGAAATTCCATTACATAGCAACACTGTTGATGAAACTGAGACAAATGATCTCCATTTGCGAGAAGAAGAAGGACAGGCCCTAAATGTAGAAGAAAGAAATGATTTGATGGTCCTGCTTAATGAAAGTAAAGATGTTTTCAGACTAGGGGGAGAACCAACTCCATTCGTAAAACACTTTATAAACACAGGCCACCAGTTTCAACTGCACCTTATAGACTATCCCCAAACAGGAAAGAACACTTAAGGAAAGAAATTGATAATCTTTTGGCTCATAATATTATAGAAGAATGCGAGTCCCCATACGCAGCCCCAGTAATTTTAGTACGCAAGTCTAATGGAACTGTTAGGTTGTGCATAGATTATCGTAAACTAAATGCGATGACTATACCTGACAAATATCCACTGCCCCTCATGGATGTTCTTTTACATGATGCTAAATCTACTGCTTTTATGTCTTACCTTGACTTAAAATCCGGTTATCATCAGGTAGAGGTCAATCCAGCGGACCAGGACAAGACTGCATTCGTTTGCCCTTTTGGTACATTTAGGTACAAAAGAATGCCATTTGGACTTCGCAATGCCCCAGCAACCTTTCAGCGTCTTATGGACCAGTTTCGTAATGGATTGCCAAATGTAAATATCCTTGTGTATTTAGACGATATCGTTGTGTTGTCTGAAACGTTTGAACAACACATTGAGGACTTAAGAATGGTCTTTGACAGACTTAAAAAATTTAAATTATGTGCTAACAGAGAAAAATGCAAGTTTGTTTGCTTTCGCGTAAAATACCTTGGACTTTGGATAACTCCTAAGGGAATAGAGGTGGATCAAGATAAAACAGCAGCGATACAAAACATTCCTTCCCCGAGAAACCTAAAGCAGCTACAGTCATTTTTACAGACCTGCTCATGGTATAGAAAATTCATCCCGAATTTTTCAGATATTGCTAGACCCTTAGCAACTTGTCAAAGAAAAGTACTGCTTGAAATGGAGTGAAATTGAGCAACAAGCTTTCCAAACCCTCAAACAATGTTTAATAACCCCGCCAATATTGAGACAAGTTGATCCTAAAAAACCTTTTATCATCCGAACGGATGCAAGCAGTTACGCCCTCGGTGCAGTTCTGTTACAAGGAGAAAGCCCCACCGATGAACAACCAGTAGAATATGCCAGTAGACTCTTGAGTTCTGCTGAAAAATTACTCGACAACAGAGCGAGAAGCCTTGGCTGTAGTCTGGGCCTTAAACAAATTTAGAGGATATATTGAAGGGGCAGAAATTACAGTGGCATCTGACCATCAACCGTTAAAGTGGCTGATGAATTTAACATCACCAACCGGAAGATTAGCCCGATGGGCACTTCAAAAACAATCTTACAATCTGAAGATTGACTATTTTCCAGGGAAATGCAATTTTATTGCAGATATGCTTTCCAGGCCAGAGTATAGAGATGAAGAAATTTGCGAATTAAAAACAATAATTATTGATTTCCCGACGAGAACTGCTAATGAGCTAAGAACAGAACAATTGAAGGACCTTGAGCTAAAAAAAGATAGTTGATTGTTTTGAAAATCCCAACAAGGGAGTTGACTTTGCCAATTGGACTGGGAGAGGGTACGTGATGAATTAGGGAGTACTGTACCGGTACTCACCTCATGCTGAAGTTGAAGAAGCTCAACTAGTTGTCCCTACTCATGAGAGAGAGAAGATATTAAAATTGGACCATGATGCTCCCACTGCTGCACATTACGGTGCTGATGGTACCTTTTCGAGAATTTCCTCGAAATATTACCGGACTGGTATGAGGAAATTTATTGCTGATTATGTGAAGAGCTGTTCAGAATGCATTAGATACAAAGCCACTAATCAGAAACCTGCAGGTCTTCTGCAGACCCCTGTTCCAGCTCAACGATTTGAGAGCATAGCTATTGATCTTTTTGGTCCCTTACCAGAAATGACCGAATGTATGAAGTGGATTTTCATAGTGGAGGATTACACAACAAAATGGGTAGAGTTATTCCCATTAAAGCAAGCTACTGCTAAAGAATGTGCCATGACACTTCTAAATGAAGTCTACCTAAGATACGGAGTGCCCCGTAGACTAATAAGTGACAATGGGACTCAATTCGTGAGTGCGGTGATGCAACAGTTATGTTTTGTCTTGGATATCAATCAAAGTCTCATTCCCGTATATCACCCACAGGCAAATCCAGTCGAAAGGAAAATAGGGATTTGAAACCTCGTTTGGCAATGATGGTAGGTAACAACCATACATTATGGATTGAAAAGCTACCAGCTATTAGGTTTGCACTGAATACTTCAAAATGCGAGTCAACAGATCACACGGCAGCATACCTAACCTTCGCCAGAGAATTACGAACTTTGGACCAAGTAAATACTGATCTACGGTCCGTCATCCATAACGATAATTTTGTGCCTGAATTTACACCCTATTTAAAACGTTTTGAAGGATACATGTCACAAATTAAAGAAAACATTGAGATGAGTCAAGATCGCCAAAAACATATGCAAATAAATCACGCAGACCAAGTCCTAACTATAAAGTTAATGATCTGGTATGGGTAAAACTTCACCCATTAAGTAAAGCGAGTCAGAACAGGAGTGCAAAACTCATGCCTAGAGAGACGGGCCGTACATTGTGCTATCCCAGAGATCTACCACTACCTTTGTAGTAGCCAGTTGTGACAAACCTGACGAACCTTTAGGTGTCTACCATACATCAGCTTTAACACCCTTTCTGAATGGCACAGAGACCCAGTCTCCTGTAGTACCTCTCAAGAAAAGAGGAAGGCCACGCAAACAGCCATTGGTTCCTAGAGGGACTGCCGGAGAGAATTCCATAATGTCTGCTAGTACACCCCCTCGCCGAGACGGTCTTCGGCGGTGTAGGGGGAGAAGGTAACAACTACATTTAAACCCTGCCTTCCCTTGATGATTAGTGGCAGCCAGGGGGCACCACCTGTTCTTTAGGGATGCGGGAACTCGTTCCCCTCGCCCTTGGGCCCGGGATTGCTACCGGAGAAAGATGTGTACACGAGGAGTCAGGGAAAGCCTGTTTCCCCTCTTTTAGTCCTTAAGCCATTTTATGTAACGATAATGGATGTGTGTTGTTTTGTTGTTTTATTTAAGTGACCCCTTGTGTTGTGGAACGTAAGAACATTAAATAGTATTTGTTCCAGTAATGAAAAGGCATCTTTATTTCAACACAATGAATACACGACATGGGGTATTGTCATAGTGGCGCCGAACGTTCTAACCGGACCAGGAAACCGAGATGCTGATCAACGTTTCCTTGAGCGTACATATTGTTTTTCTTCGACCAACTGACCACGTGTATGGAAATTTTAGTGCGTGTCGCCCCGACAGTCAAAGTTAAAGTGCTTGATTGTATGTGGAAATCATCGGTTTTAGTAACATCCTGATACTAACGTGAAAGTGCTCAACTTTTAGAAAATTATCTGTTTTAGTATCACCTTGATACTAACGTGAAAGTGCTCGTCTTTTAGAAAATTGTCAGTTTTAGTATCATCCCGATACTAAGGTGAAAGTGCTCGTCTTTTAGTTGGAAAATAATCGGTTTAGAATCATCCGGATACTAAGGTGAAAGTGCTCGAAAAGTGAGGAAATAATCCGAAGTGAAATTGTGTTGCTTTATGTGTTATGTTTTGAAGTGCGCGAGTGGTGCTTACAAGATATCTGCTATTTTGAAGAAAAACAATCTCTTCCCGAGATTATGTGTTACTGAAATCTTCACCTGTACTTGAACAAGAAAACGGAAATTAAATCTGTGAGTAGATGTAACAAATCTTTTGTACAATAATATTGAGGAATATGATCATTTATCTTTTTTGAGATATTAGTATTTGTATATTTTGCTTCTATAATGCAATTATTTTAATTATAATTATTTCAATCTACTGTTGAAAATAATTGTGAAATTCAAATAGTGAAAGATCATTTCTGCTTTCAGGAAGAAGTAACTGATATAACATTGTTGATAAATATGTATTGGTGCATTTTAAAATAATTGCTATATAATAATTTGCTGTAAATAATTGCTATATTGAGTAAATGGGGAAATTCTTGGGGGGAAATTCTTGGTTATTATTATTATAAGGATCTGTTGAATATATATATATATATATATATATATATATATATATATATATATATATTCTTTCTTATAAAGTTAAATATTGAAATAAAAGGTAATTTCTGCTATCAAGCTGAGGGGGAGAAACCTCATTTAATTATCAAACTTTGATATATGTAATGTTTTCAGATTTAGATATTTTTACTGTTTATATATATTTCATGAATTGATATATTTATAGCTTTCAAAAAGTTCTATTTGTGGTGATTTTAAATTTTATGTTTCTTGAGAATAGATTTGTTTAATTTGCATGAGTCACATCCTGTGATAGCGGAGTAATTGTTTAGTTTGTGTATTTTATTCATTGCATTTCCGGTATGGTTTTTAGAATTACGTAAGGAAGGTTTCATAAAATATATTAGTATTTCACAAGAAATATTTCTTTTTTTAAAAAAAATGAATATTAAACAATCTTATATTCCTAATTGAGTCACAGTGTGATACATTTAGCTTTAAATGTTTTGTACTTACTAAGTATATATATATATATATATATATATATATATATATTTCATAACATAACATGTAATACTTTAACAATTGGCACAATAATCAGAGACTGAAGAGAAACAGCCCTTTCAGTTATGCTGATCATCTGCAGTTGCCCTCATCTCATATCGAACCCCACTCCTTAAAATCTTGTTTAAGTCCATCAGAGGGACTTCCCAGAGTCCACTTCCACTTCAACATGTCTGCCCCGGTCACAAAGCAAGATCTCATCCCAGCTCATCTTAGGCAACTTGCATTGGAAAGTATTAATGAAATCCCCTGTGACGCCATTAAAATTTACACAGATGGCAGTAGACTAGACGATCGTGCAGGTAGTGGAATCTACATAGAAAATTCTGGTCAAAACTTTTATTTCTGTCACCGTAACCCGGATTTCTCTTCGGTCTTTAAAAGTGAACTAACGGCAATCAAACTTGGCCTCGAGGCTATTATCAATGAAAGTGACTATAGAGAACTCTTGATTTTGTCGGACAGTCGCAGTTCCCTTCAACATCCACACAATTGGACTCAAGTAGGAGACAAAACAAGCATCTCCATCCTTCACAATCTCAAACTTATTTCAAAGCATCACGATGTTCATTTTCGGTGGATACCATCCCATGTTGACATCTTTGGAAATGAGCAAGCAGACCGCTTAGCCAGAGAGGGCTGTAGTTTCTTAACAACCTCCTCTCCTGCCATTACCTACTCAGAGCACCAGTCCAAAATTAATAGGCAACTATCTAAGCAGTGGAAGATTCCTCCCTCCCACCACTGGTATGCGGCCAGGGAACCGGGCTCTTTTCTGGATCTCAACTACGACAGAGCATCTAAAACGGCCATTTCCAGATTGGCTAGTGGACACACGAAAAGTCTCTCCTTCTTTGAGGGCAGGAAGACTTTTAAGTTCTGCTCCAAGTGCAAGGTTCAGCAGGCCTCTGCCGAACATATCCTGGACTGTCTGGGTCTTTCCAGAGAAGACTTGTACGATTCTCCCCTTCTTGTTATCGATTTTTTGAGGGTCAACAATTTAATGGATCTTGTCTGACTTCGTCAGACAATTAGAGGATAAGAAACAACAACAACAACAACGTTTTTTCAATATGCTATTGTGACTCATGATTAATTTTATATTTCATATACAGTTGAATTTATGGTATTTTATTTAGATTTTCTGAAGATCTTTGTAAAAAATGTTTTGTTTATTCCCTTTATATTGAATTTTTCTCTTTATATGTTTTCTTTGCAGGGAAGGTAGTTGTTTAATGATTAGTTAATACGTATCCATTGATATTAGGAAAACCAGTTTAATTTATAACTTCCTGTATACTTTAAAACCTGAATCTAGTTTTAGTTTTAAAGACAAATATGGCTTTTCTCTCAAAAGGCAAGAAAATAGACCTCTATAATTTAGCAAGTGAGCTACGAGTCTCTGTGACTTTAGAGGATAAAATAATTGACTTACGCGAAAAAATCACTTCATGTACATTCTTTCTGAATAATGAGCAGGTTGTGAAAGAGATGCTCGATAACATTGTTGATGAACGTAAATCGCTTGAAATCGAAGCCTTAAAGAAAATAGAACGGGAGGATGCCTTAAAGAAAATAGAACGGGAGGATAAGTACCTTGCTGATCAGAGAGCATTTGAGCTTGAAAAGCTTAAATTACAAGCGCAAAATCCTCCAGCTTCCGTAGGTAATTCTTCTCAAATGGATTCTAAGCACGATACTCTTAATATCGGGGTCGTGGGTTCGGGCCCCACGTTGGGCGCCACTATGACAATCCCCCATGTCGTGTATTCATTGTGTTGAAATAAAGATGCCTTTTTATTACTGGAACAAATACTATTAAATGTTCTTACGTTCCACAACACAAGGGGTCACTTAAATAAAACAACACACATCCATTATCGTTACAGAAAATGGCTTAAGGTCTAAAAGAGTTGAAACAGGCTTTCCCTGACTCCACGTGTACACCTCTTTCCCCGGTAGCGATCCCGGGCCGAAGGGCGAGGGGAACGAGTTCCCGCTTCCCTAAAGAACAGGTGGTGCCTCCTGGCTGCCACTAATCATCAAGGGAAGGCAGGGTTTCAATGTAGTTGTTACATCTTTACTTAATTCATAATGGGTGGTATTGTGTAGCCCTTGAAAATAATGTATTCCAACAAACCTTAGCATTATAGTGTAGACAATTACAAAAATATTCTTGAAGTTGTTCCTATAATTCTAGTCATTAATTTCTTATTTTTAGCTAATTGTTTTAATAAAATTAATTGTATACTTATTCTTTTTCTATAGTTCAGCATATATTCTTATCGTTTTGAATTTGTTTTTGGATCATGTAACCTGTCAACAATTTGTTTATTATTCATTGATTCATCCCGATCCAAGAATTCTTTAGTGCATTTTGTAAAATTACCTTTTAACTTAATATGGATAATGAATTTCGATCTATTTCTTTCATAGGACATTGCTTGACATTATAAACAGAAAGAGGGAAGTTCGGTTAGTTACAAAACTTGTACTCCCCCTCCCTCCCTCCATTTCATGTGAATTTAAAGATATTGTCAGTCAGCTTTGTTCATAATACTGCAGCATCCATCCCTTTAAGTTTCTAAAACCTTTTTCCAAAACCTCAATATACTTTGATCAATAATATTCAAGTCATTACAGACTCTAGTTTATTAAAAACTATATGTACATATACAGTTTACACTCATGTCCAAAATTAAGGTCACAAACATGTTTTTAGTGGTAATTTTAAATTACCCAAAGAAAAACTTTTAAAATTTGTATTTTATATATTTTGAAAAACCAGTAGTACAATATCAACTTTCAGTTTAGGAAAAGAGGTTGTTTAGCGTTAGTTTCTGCAGAATTACTGGATTAAGACAGTTCAAGCATATGCGATTTTTTTCCTGCAGTTTTGTGAATATTTCATAAAACCAGCAAGTTAGTCTGTTACCAGAGCGGGGATGACTTCTCATAATCATTTAAAGGATTCCTTGAGATAAATGGCCGTTCGTAGGCTTGAAGCTGTCCAGTCCCAAGTGGATGTGTCTCGATGGTTACAAGTGGCCCGAAAGTAATTTCGCGGCTGTAGAATCAATTCCAAACAAGTGGTACAGTCATCAGGAAGGTCAACCATGTTTGCCACAGAGCATCAGCATCTGCACAGGATCGCTCTACTTAGCTTTAAGCGCATGACGTCATAGATCAGGGGTATAGAACCTTTATGTGGATCAACGTACCATTTCTTCTAAGTAAGTTCTTAATGAGATATAGGCGTGCCGTCAAATAATTTTGACTTGCGATAAGTGATCAAAACTCGTTATTTATTACGAAAAGAAAAACCTTTAGCACTGTATAGTTGTAAATATTTTAGTTATACGTGTAATTCAAGTGTTAAAGTAACATTAGTGTGACTTCTGTTGTTGCAGATTGGATGATAAATAATATATTAAGATTGTAGGATGTTGCTTTAGTAGAATGCCCATTGAATTGGATTCATCTGCCAAATGGTTTCTAAACAATTAATTATTTTTACTGTGGTTCACTTTTTTGACAAGAGGGTTTGTGATTTGCTTAAAAATGCCATTTACAAACGATATATATGTTCTGCATACCACTGTTCCAGAACATAAAGTGCACACCACTTTGTTGCCTTTGCTAATAATGCCATGTTTCTAGATTCACCAAGTAAGAAATTCTTTGTTACACTTACTATCTTGCCCTGTTTTTCTTTTGCTGAACTGCCATGTTAAATAACAATTAAAAATCGTAAATATAGCACAAATAAACTTTAAACTACAATAGTTTCAATGAAATTGACAATGTATGCTTAGACAAATTTACTGTCTGGGTTATACAGTAATGTTATTAAGTTACTCGTTTTTGCGATCACAGGATAATATTTTGAACGAGCTACTTTTGTATTTTTGTCTTTGGCAACGAGCCAAAAAAATGTAGTTGATGGAATTCGCTTGAATAAAATGTGGAATTTTGTGCTGTTCTTATGAAATTTTCGTTTTGAGTATAAACTGGGTTCACGACTGACATTTGTGCGGGGAAACCCCAATGTATTTCGAATTGTTTTCAAGATTAAGGATTTAGAACTGTTTTGAAGAAAGGATTTTGAATTGTTCTCAAGATTAAGAATCGTGAACTGTTTTGAAACTTGGCGACATCGAAATTGTGCTGAAGTGAGGGAATTTCAATTATATCCAACATTTAGTAGTAACTGAACAATTTTGAATCTCTAGTAAATTGTTAATAAGTTGTACTGTTGAGGAAGTTTATTTTAAAAGTGGATGAGAAATGGCGTTTTTAGAAAGAGCTTTGAAGGTAGATTTGAAGTGTTTGGCGGAAGAATTAGGAGAAACTGTAACGGAAGAAAGGAAAGTTCCTGCTTTAAAAAAGTTGATACTAGCAAGTAAGGAGTATAAAGAGGTATTCGCGAAAGAATTATTACACAGAATAGTAAGCGAAAGAGAAAATGAAATTACACGCCAAGAGAGAGAAGATGAGTTAAAGCGCCAAGAAAGAGAAGATGAAATAAAGCGCCCAGAAAGAGAATATGAATTAGAGAAGTTGAAGATAGAAGCCTCGATGATGAGTAATGGTTTTAGGAGAGAGAGGAATTCTCAGAATGAAGGAATACAAGAACACGTACCAGTTGGATTGCAAAAATTAATGCGTACTTTTGACCCCAAAGAAGGTGATATAAGTTTTTACCTAATACTGTTTGACAGACAAGCACGAATAGTCCATATTAAGGAAAAAGATTGGGTAACAAATCTTGTTGGACTAATGCCGTTACAAATGGCGAATTTGATTGCCAGGGAACCAGAAGAAAAGGCAAATGATTATGAACAGATAAAAGGTATGCTATTAAAAAGATTTAAATTAAGCCCAGAAGAATTTAAAGTAAAATTTAAGAGGCATTGTAAATCGGCCGAGAACACTTAGCGAGATTTTGGATTTGAGTTGGCGAACTATTTTAATGAGTGGATTTCGGGACTAAAACTCTGCGATTTTGACAGGCTGAAACAACTTGTCATTGTAGAACAGAGGAAGGAACAGGTTTCCAGGGATATACAGCAACATTTTATTGATGACTGGAGTAGAATTGTTACAGTTGACGATCTTACTGAGAAGTTAGATGATTATATGAAAACGCAAGGCAATATAACCAGGCCACTAAAGCTACTTTGTCTCAACCGTATAGAAATTCCTATCGGGAAAAACCTAGCATGTGCAATAGAAAATGTCATACATTTGGTGAAGGACATAGACAAGAATTAAACAACCGCAGTGGATATGATAAGCGAAATTCCTTCCAAAAATCAATTACATGTTTCAATTGTGGACGAGTAGGACATTTTGCGAGATTTTGCAGGGATAAGAAAGACGGGAGAGGAAAGACCGAGGGTAAAGTTGCTGAGGTAAAGGTATCTGAGGTGCAAGTGGAAGAAGTCAAAGTAGTTGAGGATGAAAGCAAAGTAGTCACAGCGAGATTCAACGGCGAAGTTGTAAGGGAAAATAAGAAAAAATGTAAAAAACTAAATGTAAACTAAAAATGTCTGATCTTAAAATAGTAAAAATTTCGTGTGGTGGAACAGAATATGAAGCTGTAGTGGATTCAGGTGCACAAATTAGTGTGTTTAAAAGCAGTGTCGTGGAAAAGGAAGTAGATTACAAAGGACATATAATGTTGCAACCCGCATTTGGTGATTGTTTAAAGGCTGAACTAAAAGAAGTGGATATTGGTTTGGTAACGAATGGGTATATTACACCAGTAATTAAAACGGTGGTGGCAACTGTGGATGGGCTGAATACTGACATATTATTGGATACTGAAACTTATGAAGCATTATTAGAACAAGAAAGAATATACAATCCCAGATTTACAACCGCTATGAACTTAAGATCAGATTCCTCCAAAAAATCGTTAGATGAGAGTGTAAATACTGAAGAGGAAGAACAAGAGCCAACTATAACAGAATATGATGAGAATGGAAATAATACAGAAAAATTCAAGAAACAGCAACAGATTTGTCATACTCTTCAGGAAGCATGGAATTTTGATAGGCGAAACAAAGGAGGATATGTGATAAAAAATGATATCCTGTACCATGAAGAGCTATTGGGCGGAAATAGGATAAAACAGTTAGTGATTCCTGAAATGAGGAAGAGGAAAATACTAGAAATTGCGCATGAATCAGTGTTCGGAGCACATCTAGGAGCTCATAAAACAATTCAGAGAATCAAATTTTCGTTTTATTGGCCAGGGATGGTAAAGGAGATTAAAGCATATTGTAGTTCCTGTCCTGGTTGTCAGCTTAGAAAAGTAATTCGTTCGGTTGACAAAATTCCGATAACCCCTGTGTCTCGTCCTGAATTGCCATTCCAAGTAGTAAACGTTGATTTAATTGGTCCTGTAGATCCACTATCATCACAAGGACATAAATACATACTTTGTTTGATGGACCAGCATTCTAGATGGCCGGAAACAATCCCACTCAAGTCACTAACGGCTAAGAGTACGTGTGAAGCACTGCTCGAAATATTCAGTAGAACAGGAATTCCAAAAGTGATCGTAATGGACAATGCACCAAATTTTACGGCCAGTTTAACGCAAGAGTTTTTGAAGATTTTAGGAGCTTGTCCGCGTTTTTCAACACCATACTATCCAGAAAGAAACGGGTTAATTGAGAGAATATTTGTATAAAATTTAATGTTGAGTATTTTTATGTAAATGTATAATATTAAGATAGTGACTAAACAGTGTTTCATTTTGGGTGTAACGTGTGACCCTTAGATTGTTTTATAGCCATATTTAATCATTGGATCTAATATGACTTTCGGGGGGAAGGTGTCAGGGTTACACAGTAATGTTATTAAATTACTCGTTTTTGCGATCACGAGATAATATTTTGAACGAGCTACTTTTGTATTTTTGTCTTTGGCAACGAGCCAAAAAATGTAGTTGATGGAATTCGCTTGAATAAAATGTGGAATTTTGTGTGCTGTTCTTATGAAATTTTTGTTTTGAGTATAAGCTAAGTTCACGACTGACAATCACAAGCAACTCTAGTCCACTACGAAATGAAGGCAGGACAATAATAAACGAGTGTGCTCCCGGCCGCGTTTGTTCGTAATACTTCATACTGGAACCTTGTTATTTTGAAATAAATTCCAAGCCATTTTTGTTGTTGGTGTGCCCAAATATTGTGTTGCGTGCGACTGTTTTGCCATCCCTGTCATAGATGGACAACAGTTCCTCAGTTTGCTCGTGACCTTTCTGCTGTATCTGGATGAAGGATTTCCAGACAAGCAGTCTACACCCGACTTGCAGAGACTGTTCTTTACACCCGGCATCCAGTCACGTGTGTTCTTTTGACTGCATTCAGCAGAAAAGACAAGATATTCGTGGCGCTGAAAACATGAGTCGTGAACACCATTAGGCGAAAACATTAGGCGTGTTCTTTTCAAAAATGAGTCAAAATTCTCCAGAAAAAGGGATTCTCGTCGAATTTTCATTTGGAGAGTAAGTATGGAGCTCGCTTTCATTCTTCCTACATAACAAAAATCGTCAGATTTCGTGGCAAAGGAATCCTTGTGTGAGGCGGCATATTGTTGGGCAGTCGTACACCCCTGTACGTTTTCGATACGAGTACTGTCAACTCACAGCTCTATATGGATGAGATCCTGGAAGCATATATAAGGTTTTTCTGGGTGCTATAGGCCCGGATGTCATTTTTGTGGACGAAAATGTGCTACCACACAGAACTCCCATTGTTGGTGAATTTCCTTAGGGAGGGGATGTTCGCCATATGGATTGGCCCTCAAAGTCTCCCTAATCTAAATCCTATTGAACATATTTTGGATTGTCTAGGAAAAGCCGTTTCTCATAGTAGAACCCCTTCCAGGATTCCTGGTAGTCAAAAGCCGTGCTTTTAGAAGAATGGGCTTTGTTGCCACAAATATCTATTGTCACTCTCATAAACAGTATGACAGCTCGTTATGAAGCTTGAATACCGGTGCATGGTTGTCACACTTCAAATTAGACAGACTTTTAGCGAGTTAAAGGCTTTATTTCTTATTCATGATTTCACCCCATTTTGATATACAGATATTCTGTATCTTAATTCAAAATTAAAATCTTTTCTATTCAGAAAATGTTGCTATATATACTTTCTCACACTGTAATACTTTTATGCGCCACATTTCGTGGCAACAAAGCGAATAGTTCAACCGGTTTTTCTATATTTTGTGCTTGTAACTTTAATTTTAGACATGAGTATAGTTTCATGTCTAAGCCACTTCGACCGAAAGAATCGGAAATTTTTTTTGGCTAAAAAGAAAAATCAATTCCCGGTGATATGGTTACAGGCAATCCGGCCATAACTTAAAATATTTTTGTTTCCTCATCCACGAATTCCGGAAAAATGGCTCATTAGCATGCGAGCCGGCTTTTCTAGTCGATTCGCCACTTTGTTGCGTTCCTTAATGAATCTCATTAATGAATCCAAAACAAAGAGAACGGATTGAGTAGCGGATGAAAACTACATTTTTCGAGAGGTTATTCGCAGAAAAATGTAACTTGCTTTCTCGAGGGTCTGTTGGGATTGCTAGAGATGAGTGGGAAAATAAAGTAAACATCGAGTTTTATTTTAATGTTTGTTCGTTTAAAATAATTTGGAATCCAGAATTGAGAGAGAATGCTATAGGTAATTTGCAGTCTCCATAATATAACTGTCATTTGAGAAAAATAATGTACAGTGTGAAAAATGCGTTTAAGGCGAAAACGCTTAAGACGAAATATTGGTTAACACGAAATAATACAACTAGGGTTTGAAGACCCGGGATCCGGTGTTTCTTCAAATCCCGGAAATCCCGGGATAAAATAACTAATACTGGGATTTTGAATTTTTGTCTAAATTTTACTTTAAAGTTTTTTTCTGATCATAATTTTCTAAGAATTTTACTATCAGAAAATTTATATTTTTGAAGTTATTCTTACTGCGTGTTAGGGAAAAAGGATGAGGGTAAATTTTTACGATGCGCACACACACCGTTGTCTAATATTTTAACATGCCACTTTTTTAGTGCTAGGTTACTGATATTTGGGGGATCGTAATAACTATTGTTATAAACCATATCTGTTGGGATACATGCCTTCCCGGTGCATTCCCCTCCCCCACTGCTTTTTGACCAATATCTCGGCACCCGAGCCTTACAGTTCATTCGGATCTGTCTCATTCTATCCCTCTCTATCTGCTCTTCCAGTCATTATAATTTCATGTATAGTTTCTAATACTATTGTTCATGAGAATAATGTAGGGGGTTTGGTCCATAGACGACAACGATGAGAAGAGAACATCAACAAGATATATTTTAAATCAAAACTGCACAGCAAAACACAGTAAATTCTTTTCATCCATTACACTTTCAAAACAAAAAACGTTTTTTCTATCTGTTGCCACTCCCTCACAGAGAAACTTACCTCTCACGGTTTTTGGATAGGGGCGCAACATACTCCCCACCTTGAGTTGGGATGCAAACTCTCAAAAACAAATAAACAAAGATAATATGTGCATACAATTTTAGATTACAAAAAAAGTACATACAAAAATATTTCAAAATATTGGAATGAAATTAATTTCTTAAAGTTCTAATACGTAAAAAAAAAGTTCAAAGGTATTTTTAAGTGTTTATAAATTTCTTAACTGGTTTGATGTTACTTCCAAAGGGTACAGTAGTTGGATTGGTCTTAACATGTCTCCCCTTTCAGTTCGCAATTTCACAAGCCTAATTATTCCATCTTTTCCTGGAAAGAGTTCCAGTACTCTTCCTAGCAGCCAATGCAGCCGTTTCTTATCATCTGTACCAATTAACACAATGTCACCTTCATTTATTTTATCTTCTCTTTTGATAAATGAAGAACGAAGGAAACCCAGATACTCTCTTTCAAATCGTTGTTTTAGATTTTCGCGAACCTTTTGAATATATCTCCATCTCAAAACAATATTAGTCTTTTGAATTTGATCCAAATCAGGAACATCATTTAATGGAATGTCCTGAAGAAACATTGAGGGAGTCAAGGTTTTCAGCTCTTGTTCCTCGGATATGTAGGTTAACGGTCTGCACTCACAGACGAGAGTTTGCAATTCCTCGTAAGACAAACAGGAGCGCCCAAGATTTTTTCTTAAGAGATCCTTCAAAATTTCAATCAAGCGTTCCCAGAAGCCTCCCCACCATGGAGAAGAGGGTGGATTAAACTTCCAACGTATTTTTCGTGGACTCTAAATTCACTTTCAATTGTAGTCCAATCTAATTGTCTCTGTTACGACCCGCATGTGCAGAGGGCGCTAGTAGTCCTCCTTGTTTACATTTCGTCAGTATGCTTGTAATGCATCCTCGAAGCGGACGTACCTACCGTCCTCAATAAACAAACATTTTTAAAGTATACAGTCCACGCCTTTTGCTTGAGCAGTCAAGTTATATATAACTCAAAGTCTGCTCATAATCCGTTATAGACATTTCTAGAATAACCACATCATTTGTGGTTAAAATCAGAGCTATCGACCTCACCCAGTTTAGTGGTCCGTCGAGCCGGAGCAGTGGAACCACGAGTTAGGATCGGTGAGGGATTGGATTTCGCGAACCCTGTTCGCAACAAAGGGTTTCCATCTATGGTTTGGACCTTTGATCCAATGTAAGGTGACCTGAGAGTCCGTCCAGAAAAAGGCTCTGGTTGAACACTTCTGATCTAGGATTTTCTTGACTTCCTTCGCTAAGCGTGCAGCAAGCAGAGCGCCCATCAGTTCCAATCTAGGCAGGGATAATCTTTTCAGAGGTGCAACACGGCTCTTGGATGTTACAAGATCAACGCTGACTCTGTCCTTGTGCTTGACTCTCAAGAAGGCGGCTGCTCCATATGCTTTTTGACTGGCATCAGAAAAGGTATGGATTTGGACTTCACTTGAATCTCCACTGGAATCGAGGATCTTTCGCGGAATCTTTAACTCTGATAAAAATGGAAGTTCTAACCACCATTGTGACCATACTGCATGAATATCTGGCGGTAGCTCGTCATCCCAGGATAACTTCCGTAGCCAAAGTTCTTGTAATAGGCATTTGAGCCTAATCGTGTAGGGTGACAAGAACCCAACTGGATCGTATATTTTCCCAGCTGATTGAAGCACAATTCTTTTTGTGATGGGTTTTGACGTGTCCAATTGCAGAAGTCCTTTAACATCAATTGTAAAATAGTCGTGGACAACATCCCATGGTATCCCTAAAACCTTTGACGAAGGGATTTTAGAACTGTCGTCCGGGTGACGAGGATGTGTCTCAAGGCCTTCCCTTTCCCAAGTTCTCATCAATGTTTGATCATTTGAATTCCATTTGCGTAATTTCATGCTGGCATTCTTCATGATTGTTTCAGCATCCTTTGATACTTTTAAGGCTTGGGAGATGTCATCAGCACCACTGATTACGTCATCAACATAGAGACAAGTGTCAAGCATTTCAGTTGCTGCTGGATATTGCTCACGGTAATTCTCGATGTGATGCTTAATTGTTGCGGAGAGCAAGAAGGGGCTTACGTTGACTCCAAACATCACACGCTTAAATCTATACACTTGAAACTTGTTGGGATCTGTTTGATTTGGTTTAATGTCTGGAAACAAAAATCTAACTGCATCTCTGTCCTCGTCACGTAATGAGATTTGCAAGAATGCACGTTCTATATCTGCGGTGATAGCAATCGTGTTCAAGCGAAAAGAAATTATCAGGTGGAATATGTTTGGGTTTAAATTCCCACCTGACCATATACAGTCATTAAGAGATGGTTGTCCATCTTCATGGGAACTTGCATCGAAAACAATGCGTATTTTTGTAGTTAGGCTTTCTTGGCGAAAGACCGCTTGGTGCGGTAAATAGAATACTGCTCTATCAGTTGGTTTTTCAGTTTCTAGAACCCTTTCAATTATTCCTTGAGATTCATATTCTTTCAAAATTTCGGAATATTGTATGTACAGAGTTGGATCACGAATGAATCTTCTTGTTAAGGATTTTACACGTTTTTCTGCTACGGAAAAATGTCATTTTACTCTTGTGTATGGCCCTTCCAAGGAAACCCAACTTCATAACGACCACTATTGAAACGTACTGAAGATTTAAAATGTTGCATGGCTTGGTCGTCTGGGTCACAACTAGACTCTGCTTTAATTCCTATTGCTTCTAAATCCCAAAATTTTGTTAAATTTCTATCAACCTGATCTTGGATGAAATTGCAAAAATAATATAGTTCGATGGTTCGTTTTGAATGGAACCTGTTACAATGTAACCAAATACGGAGTCCTGCAATATTATTGAATTGTCATGTAATTTTATTTGTTTACTTTTTAATAATTCATAAAATATTTCACCTCCCAGGAGAATATCAATTCGCTTGGGAATATTAAATTCCGCATCTGCATATCTTATATTTTGAGGCAATTTTATTTTTGTTAAATCCAATGGTTGTGTAGGAACGCATCCAGTAATTTTAGGGACTATGAGAAAGTTAAGTTTTCTTTTAAATGAACTTCCGTTCGAAATTTCAGCGGAAATTCCTTTCCTCACTGAAATGCAAGCTCCATTCAAGCCTACAATAGTTGAATTCATAGAGTATTTTTCCAACCCGAGGAAAGGTGACGCTTCCAAGCTACAAAGGCATTTCTGACTCCCTGAATCGAGGATCGCGTTCATTACAAGCCAACACCCTGTCGCACTCTGAACTTTGACCTTCACGGTCGAAAGCAAAATGGATTTCTCCCCACTCTCATTGTAAAGACACGTCGCGGTTTGAGGATTTATTACAGTAGTGGCTGGACTCGGGTCATAAATGACCCCTGATGAACTCTGTGGAGAGGGGAGGTTTCTGTTTTGGTGTGGTTCTGATATCGCTTGGGGCACCCTTGTTTTGCAAAGAAGAGAATTGTGGTTCGCATTACAAACCCTACATTTCCTGTTCAGTTTTAAACAGTTCTTAATAAGGTGATGGCCTAGACAATTAAAGCATAGGTTTAAGGATCTCACTTTGTTGCTTCTTTCTTGAACAGACATCTCGTGAAATATTTTACACTTAAAAACTGGGTGTGTCTCTAAAGGACATAACGGACAGGATTTTTCCATTGCTTTTCACGACAAATGATCTGAATTTTGGAAAATATTCGTTCTTGTTTTTCAACGAAGAAATTCTTTGTACGTTTTCTAAGGCTTGGCTCCTTTTTATTAAAAAGTCTAAAAAATTATTCCACTTAGGCAAATCATTAGAATGTAATTCCATTTCATATTGTTTACGCGATTCATCATCTAGACGTTGAGTTATAACAAAAATTAACATTGATTCACACAAAGCGTTAGGTTCTAATTCTAGTTGTTTTAAGGCTCTAAGATGACTCTGAATTGAATCTATTAAACTTCTGAGATGAAAAGCAGATTCAAATTTTATTTTGTTAGGATTTAAAAGTTCAGCAATATGACTATTTACAATTAATCTTTTATTTTCGTATCTACCTTCTAAAGCTTCAAATAAAGATGAGTAAGAATCGTTTACTGTTTGCAATTGTTTTGCATGGCCTTTCAGGGCAGATTGTAAATAATATAGTTTTTGCGAGTCTGATAAACAAGCGTTATCATGAATTAATGATACAAATTGGGATTTAAATCGCAACCAATCAATATATTGTCCCGAAAATTCCGGTAAATTAATGGATGGCAGTTTCACATTGTAATTAGCAAAATCATTTTTCACAGATAATTCAGAGGTATTCACATTAGAAGATTCAAGTAAGGTATTGAGACTCACCTCTAAATTATCTGCGTCCACTTCCATCGTGTCCAAACTGGCCTCGAAATCCATTAGCTCTTCATCCGAAAGAACCCTGTAGCTTTCGGTCCGAAGTTTGTCTATTTTTGCTTTCACTTCAGAAAGCGATGCGAGTTTAGCTCTTATTTCAACTTGATTCAATGGTGAATCCACATTTTCCAAGGAGTTTCTAATGCGTGTGATCTGACCGAGCAGATTTGCTTTCCTTCTGTTAAACACGGTGAGTTCTGATAGTTCTTTTGGAGCCATTTTGATTTTTGGCTCGGGCTCGACACCGACCAGTCTCAAAGCGTTGTTTAGACCTGTGAAATTAGTACCATTGTCTGAATACATCACAGAAATTCGTCCTCTTCTGGCAATAAACCTACGCATAGCTTGGATGAAGTCAGTGGTACTAAGTGAAGTTATTAGTTCCAGATGGACCGCTCTAAATACGGCGCAAGTAAAAAGTACTATCCACGCCTTTTGCTTAGATTTAGTCAACAAAGGTCCAGCCAAGTCTACACCTGAAACTTGAAAAACTGCTGCTACTTCTGTTCGGTCTTTTGGAAGAGGAGGAAAAGGTACCTCAAGATGTTTAATCTTTTGTCTTTTACATGTTAAGCATTCTTTAATAACACTTCGGACAATTCTTTTCCCTTTCACTATCCAAAATCTTTCACGTAAAATAGTCAGAAGAGTTAATGTCCCAGCATGTTTGTTAACGAGATGTTCTTGCGCTATAAATCTTCTCACTGCCAGATGTTTCGATGGTAGAATTATTGGAGAAATAAAATCTTTCGATTCTTCTTCATTTATCAATCTGGACTTCAATCGTAATATTCCTTCTTCATCTTCAAATATTAGAAGACCTTTTAAACTTTTTCGTGTTTCTTCATTAGAGTAACATTCCTTTTGCATTAAACGGAAAGTAATTTTTTGTGCATTTAACAATTCTTCATTTTTAAGTTCAGCACATTTTCTCAAGTCTTTGGCCTTTGGTTGGAAACGCAGTATCCAAGCCATAACCCTAATCATCTTTGAAAATCTAGAAAATCTTCTGGCTAACTGTGATGAAATTGATTCTACCTCTGTGTTATTAGCAGAGATGACTGACTTTCGTTATTATTTTGTTTACTCTTAATATTCTCTAATACACGTTTAGACTTTAATTCTATTCTCAAAGCCTTTTCTCTATATTCTTCTATAATATTAAATTCAATTTTGAATTCTGTTTCATCTGTTAAAGCATCCAAATAATTATTATGTGTTAAATCTAACGAGTTCGTTTTTTGCTTAAGCAAATGTATACACATATCAATTTCTTCCGCGTCAGCGTTTTCATTTATCAACACACTCTCTAACTTAGTGTATGCTGTGTGCGCTGTGCTGTTTTATTTCGTTTAATAATTTCCATCTTTACTATCTTATTAAATCATTAAATCAGTTCATACATTCAATAATAAATATATGTCTATGTTCAAGATATAATTATATCAATAACTTCAAAATGGAAATTCAATTCACTTACCGTTATCAAAATCCAAACCAAAACCCGCCCACCCGGGGTGCCAGAAATATAGTTTCTAATACTATTGTTCGTGAGAATAATATAGGGGGTTTTTGGTCCATAGACGACAAAGATGAGAAGAGAACATCAACAAGATATATTTTAAATCAAAACAGCACAGCAAAACACAGTAAATTCTTTTCATCCATAACACTTTTCATCCATTACACTTTCAAAACAAAAAACGTTTTTTCTATCTATTGCCACTCCCTCACAGAGAAACTTACCTCTCACGGTTTTTGGATAGGGGCGCAACATCATGTGTGGTCATAGGGCTATTTCTCCCATAGTTTTTAATTGTTTTAAACTTTTTGAATTTGTTTAAATTCACAATATCTTGGTTCCTGTTTGAGTCTCGGACTTGAGATTCGAGAACCAATTGTTCCACTCGTCGAGACCCATCCAGTGAAATACTTTATTCCCATTTTGTAAGCATGGGGAGGGCTTAAGCACTAAAATATCATACTCCCATGTTAATTCTATGGGGACTGGAAAAATTTCACCCCCCCTAAGGAATTGAGCTTGGGACTTGATTTTTAGAGGTCCGCCATATTTTCGTATTAGAGCGAGCTTTACGTGGAATTGACTCCCTCCGGTACTCCTCCCCTACAAGGCTTCCCCAGTAATAACTCGAATCCTATGCCACCTTGGTCGCCCTCACTGGCTGGGTTCGATTGTTCTCTCTATCAGTATTCTAGATATATTTTTCAGGACAATAGCCCCATTTCTTCACCTCTATTTAACATTTTAAAATTATTTTAAAGTTTTAAATTTTTTTAAATCCCGCATAGCTCCGCGCATTTTTGAGGTTGGTTAATGAAACTCGGACCATAGGTTCTCCTCGTTGAGCTCTTTCATCTGTTACAATTCGTGTGTAGATAGTGGGCCCAGTCGTACAAATGTCGTATGGTTATACGGCATGTGAAAGATCCCTAGGAGGTGCTCTAGGCAAAGTTAAATCCTAGTATGGGTTCGCATCGTCAGAACTCAGGTGCCTCCCTCTAGGGAGGAAACTGGGCGTCTAAATTACCTGCAGTATTTGGTATCCGCCTATATGGCGCCAACATGACCGTACTTGTAATTCTTTAAATAATTAGTTTTAATAAATTAATTTTTTATTAATTATAATTAAATTACTGCATTGTCATCTAAAATGATCATGTATATAAAATTTCAGCTCAACTGAGCGCTTTAAAATGTATTTTATTAACGATAGAAAATCAGCGCGCAGATAAATATATAAATAAATATATAGAGCGTGTGAGCTAATAGTAGGAATTGAATAATCAAACGGAACAATTTTAAACACTGAGTACTAGACTACTACTTAGTACTAGACTTTAATATTCAGTTTTCAATTGACTCACTTTACAGACAAGCGGTGCCAGGTCGGAATCACGTGCAACGCGTTGCCATAGAAAACAACAAAGTGGTAGCAGAGCATGGCCGAGTAATTGATTGTGTGAGGGTTACTTCTGAAAAAAATATAACCATGTAAAAGATAATTGTACCCGAACTTAACGCAAAGAACTATTTTATTTCGGCACCAAGAATGAAAGCCGCATGAGTCAAAGAAATTTGGACACTGCGATATTAAAGGAGAAACTAGAAGATCTCAGCAGAAGGGATGCGTCAGAATGGGAACGTAGGAATTCCAACGCCGCAGTGTATATCAAGTTATCGTTTGCAGATCATAAAGCACTTACAGTTCGTAGAAAAGGAAGATGCTAAAGTACTATTGGGATAAAAATCAAAGGAGAATATTTATGGGGTAAGCAGAAGTCCGGAAAATTGAATCGGACAACGAACTTAAAACTCTTAAAACAAAACAAAAAAACGAGGGTTTCATTGCCAGAGTAAGAGGAATTTCAACTACGTGTCATTCTCCTGGATTAGATGTCTTTCCTGGAGAGCCAGCTGGGAGGTTTTGGACCATGCACCATACATCGCCGACCTTGCTCCGAGCGATTTTGACCTTTTCCGGTACCTCAAACACAGTCTTGGCGGGAAGTGTTTCAGTGACAACAAATAAGTGTTAGTGGCCGTGAACTCTTGGCTGTCCGACCAGGCGGCATACTTCTTTGTTTTCAAAACTTAGTTCTAAGGTATGACAAATGCATTAATAAACTCGGCAAGTATGTAGAAAAATAGGTAAAAGTCAGTACAAGCCTAAAATAATGGGTTTTTTTAAACAAAGTACTGTCGTTATTTTTTTAAAAACAAACGGACATTACTTAAAAACAGCCCTCGTAATATATATCCCTCTTATTTAATTCGCACAATGCGTTCAAGCATTTATATACCGTAAAATCCAGCGTATAACACGAACTTTTTAACACAGAAAATTACATCGAAATTTAGAGTTGAGCATTATACCGCGGATATAAAAATGATAGCTTTAAAAATAAAAAAGAGAACGCGCGCGCGTGCGGCATAAAAAAAATTAAACATCTACATATATCAAAATATTGTTCATTTAAAAAATGATATTCCTTATGAACTTGAAGGGGTGTAATTCTAGAATTATATTTTTTGTTCAAAAGCTTTGACTAGCACCTCGAATAAATGACTTCAAAACATAAGAGCATTGTGCCCGTTTATTTCAGGTTTCTTCGTAAAAAAAGAAGGGGGTTAAAGACGAATAAATTAAAAAATGCAGCTTGAAAATATAATTCCGCGTAATACGCCGGATTTTATGGTAAGTTAATTTCAAGCATCTATAATAATTTTCACCTACAAATGTGCAGTATTTACAAAAGGAGTAAAATAACTAACTATATTTTATAACATAATTCTGTACAAAAATAAAACTAATCAATTGTTGGAAAACACTTAATGTTAACAAAATTTTTACTTCTTATGTATAATTTACTGAAATATATATATATATATATTTCATATTACATTAATGGTCCAGGTAATTCAAGTTTATATTTCGTTGTATCTTATAAGATTTGAAATTATCAAAAACACAAGTTGTACCTATTATTTAATCAAATTATTTATCTCTACCCTAGGTGATAAAAAAAAACGAGAACCAGCCAAATTTTTCAAAAATAAAATGTATTTTCACAAGAGCTACTAAAGCAAATTTTCATTTATCGTTGGAAGTAAAATTTACAAATATCGGATAATTTTTCTGTTGCTTAATATCACATTTTTGAGTTGTGGAACTTGTCAACAGATTATCATTTAATTTTTTTCTCCAAAATAAAAATTTTTGTATTGCACAAATGAGCCTCGTTCTTTCTTTAAAAGCTAAAATACTTTAAAAAATTTAATTTTTTTCTCTAATGGAACAATTCACATGGGGGTGTTTTCAATATTTTTTATAATTAGCTTAAAATATTTCTATTTACGTAATTTAAAAAGTTTCAAAAGTTTATTTTCGATGCAATGAATATATATATGTAGCAATTCTTTGTATTTAACTTCGAAAAAATAACGATTTAAAAAAAAGGTTTATTTAACTAGCGAAAGATAAATCTGTCCAACATATTTTTCAAATTTGATGCAGAACTGAGAAATTTACAGACCCTTGATTTCCCATGTGTATAAAAATATGCAGCTATAATTTTATTTATTGCATTCTTAAAGAGCAAGATAACAAGAAACAAGATAATTTCATTTTAAAACTGAGATCTTTCAAGAGAGTTCATATTTCGCAATTTATAATTCTGAATTTATATAAATTTTTTTTACAATTAAATCATTTAAAATTTTTTTTTTTAATTTTAGTTTTTTTATATAAGGACTTTATTATATTTTTAACCAAGGGATATCTCAAAACAACAGCGGTAATAGTTTTTCCACTGTTGTTTTAAAATAGCGAATTGTTTGTTGGACTATTTACATTGTCGCACATAACAATGTCTAGAAACACAACAATCATTCGCACAGTTCAACAAAGAATATGAAGTATTATAGTTACTTTGCCTTTAAATCATTTATTGTTTTAAACGTTATATTTGATGCTTTGTTAAGTGCTTTGCTTACTGTTCTATTCTGAGGAATTTGTGATATTCAACCAACTATATTTGAAATGATCACCCCTATGATCTTGAAGGTATTTTTATACCTCTTTCAATATGCTTTGACATTGATTTTGAAAAATGATCTCCTCTCCTTTCGGGAGATCTTGATTTTTGAATTGGTACTGGAACTTTTCGAACGTTGCTCCCCGATTCAATCCTTCGATAGAGTTGTACCTGACCCTATTCTTGATGCTCGACCTGCGACTACTGCAAGTGAACGCATTCCTATCGTTCGCTGTCCGGAAGATGTGCGAGGCCCTGGACCTGAAGGCCAAGTTCGTTCCACTGCCAGGAACAACCTTTCCTCGAATTTCCCACAGAGATGCAGATCACACGACTGCTGGCCCTGTCATAGGATCATTCTCTGTGTGGAAGATTTGCCAGGCGTTGGATCTTCCAGTCACTTACGATCCACAGCTCATCAGAAAATCTGTTTTTCGGAATCCGCACAAACCGATACCAGTGGTACAGTCAGCTGCTGTTTTTGAACTGTGCAAGGCTTTGAACTTAACAGTTAAACTGGTTACTTTTAAATATGATTTCTGGCATAGGACTGCCGCGCCTGGCTCGGATGTAGTCCAATCTGGACGTCCAATTTTCGATGACTTTTTTCAACATTTGTGGCCGTATATCGGCAATAACACGGCGAATGTTGTCTTCCAAATGGTCAAGCGTTTGTGGCTTATCCGCATAGACCAATGACTTTACATAGCCCCACAGAAAACAGTCTAGCGGTGTTAAATCACAAGATCTTGGAGGCCAATTCACAGGTCCAAAATGTGAAATTAGGCGGTCACCAAACGTGTCTTTCAATAAATCGATTGTGGCACGAGCTGTGTGACATGTTGCGCCGTCTTGTTGGAACCACAGCTCCTGGACATCATGATTGTTCAATTCAGGAATGAAAAAGCTAGTAATCGTGGCTCTATACCGATCACCATTGACTGTAACGTTGTGGCCTTCATCGTTTTTGAAGAAGGATTCCACCAGCCCATAAAGCGCACCAAACAGTCAGTTTTTCTGGATGTAACGGTGTTTCGACATACACTTATGGATCAGTTTCACTCCAAATGCGGCAGTTTTGTTTGCTGACGTAGCCATTCAACCAGAAGTGTGCTTCATCGCTAAACAAAATTCGCTTATGAAAATCGACCATTATGTTCGAAATAAAATTGCACAATTTGAAAGCGTTGTTCAGGCGTGAGTCTATTCATGATGAATTGCCAAACCAAACTCAGAATAAATCACTTGACAGCTGTTAAATCGGTCGCCATCTTGGAAAGTAATGCCAACTTAAACTTCTATACCTGGAAAAAAAAACACTCTGTACTATACGGAACAGATGAATTCTTGGAACTTTGTGTGGAACATGGAAAAAAACTTTATTTTCGATCAAGATATCTGCATGTTGTTACCTACGAATTTTGAAAGCTTCTTAGTAATATTATCAGCTAGAAATTTTATTAAGATATAATGTTTCTAAGAAAATAATAACAAATATTTTGGACCTTTAGCTTAGATACAATAGTGTATTTTCAAGGAGACTTATGACAATTTTCGGACACAACATTTTCTAAAAAAAATATCTGTATATTATTCTTATCTTAATTTGAATTGATACTCATGTTATATCGTTATATTAGATTAGGATCCATTGCAAACATTTATTGGAGTGAAAATTTAAAACAGAATGATGTATTATTATTGCTTTAATTATTTTTCATGTATACAAACATAGATAATATAATAATAATGCAATGATCCAATAATGTTTAACTTTTTTAATTAGTCAGATATTTGTTTCTCAGCTCTTTTACTGAGTTTTTGCAAATCGATCTCAATGCATGTACTTGGACATTGTAATTGATTTTGCAGGTTTTCGGACGTTAAGCTCGAGTGCGACTTATATTTTATAAATTTCATTTTCGGGGGGGGACGCGATTTTCAGGTTTAAGTTTATCCAAAAGCACTCGCAACTTCTTGTGCCAGATCTCTCAAATTGGAAAATTTTTCTTTTGAGATATTTTATAAAAACATATTTTTGATCCAGATGCTTCAATTAAGTGTTTTAATACATAATTGTATTGTATGTCAATCAGTTTCATTTAGAGATATTGGAAATTTGCGTATTTGATGTAAATTTGAATTTTTAAATCTTTCATCAATGGAAAGTGTTGAATGTTAATACAAATCGCTCAGACCGTAAAATTATTCCAGGTAGACCACATGCGGCCCCCGGGCAGTGGGTTGGCCACCCCTGATTTAAACGAACGATAAGACAGGAAACACATTTTCTGAATTATCAATCACTGTCCTGGATTAAAAGAAGGACAGAAGAAATTCTTTTGTTTTCTGGCATTGAGAAAGATAAAAGTATTAATAATTATTCAGTCATCAAGGATTCAAATCAGAGGTAGAATGCTTTTCAATCAGTTCATTTCATCAGAGTAATTTGTTGTTCAGCGTTGTAATTTTTCCATCAATCATCGAAGACAAGTGTGAGATTAATTAATATGTTTAATGACAAGCGGAGTGCGTCTGCATTCGTTCACCTGCAGAAGATCTTTAATCAAAACTAAGAAGGTTTTAACAAGCAGCTCCCTCTATACTGAGCAGGTTCTACCAATAACGATTAACATTAAAACAGCAATGGTTACATTTTCTTAATAGCTAGAAAACGAAGCGGACATGTTATCCGAAAGACAAAGTTGTGAACTCGCAGCCCTTTTCAATTTCAAATCACGATGTTAATAAAAAAATCCCACAATCAGAAAGGTTTGTGGCTAACGGTGTTTCTGTTGACTCTTCGTTTCAAACCTGTGTTTCTAACGACTCACCAAGTAAAGGGCACCGTTGTCGAGGCTCAAAGTCTTCACGCTGGTGTGGTGTCGAAGTTGAGAGAAGGTGCCAGCTCAAGTGTCATCTTCATTACTTGACTGTACAATTAAATGAAATTCATTACCAATAACCCTCATGTAGTTTGTGTGTGTGAGATGTTAATAATCATTTAATTATATGTAACCCTGCTTTTTTTCAATTCCTATAATTGGTTCACTCTCACCCTATATATATTTATAAAAATAAATATATTTTGTTCAAATTTTCAATCGTTAATTAAATACCTTCTATTCATCCATTCAAGTTCAAATACGTTTTTTTAAAACTTGTAGTGCAGTGTTTCCCAAAGTGGTCTATATAGACCCCCAGGGGTCCACGCCAGCGAAAAAATAATTTGGGGGTCCATGAGGTGTAAATGGGGGTCTACGACAGTGGATCTCATTAAACCAGTTTGTGATTTTAATTTTAAAAGGAAATTTAATCAAATGGAAAACAGACTTACCTACTTAATAGATTTATTTACTAAATTTAATGAGGTTAATTTGCAGTTTCAAGGTGAGAGCATAATTTTTTTTTAAAACAAGAACCACATTGCAGCCATTCTTGTGTGTGCCAGAATTAAGCTAAAGAAGTATAATTTTGGACATCTCAAATATTCACAATTGTCACGGACAATCTTTCAGGAAAAAGAGTTTTAACCTACGTTCAACATTTAAATGCCCCTTTTTTTGATTTTGAAACTAGGTTTGAACATGTTTTGACTATCGTAATACCACAATAGGCAATGAATTCATATGGTCACTTTGAAAAAAAAGAAGTCAGATTACACAAGAACTAGACACTAGTAATATAGGCACTAAATGAGATATTAAAGTGAAGTTTAGAAACGGATGTCAATAATTTTGACTTTAAAAAGACACATTATGGAATATCTTGAGAAAGTTTTTAATTGTTTTTCCGATTGAGAAGGAATTTTTCATTGCGCTTGCCGTTCTCCAAAACAAACAAAGAAAGAAGAAAAGACTGGACACTGTTAACCGAGGAGATATTAAGGGTCAAACCTGACAAAGACCGATGCCAGATGTTGAAAATTTGTTATTGCATCCCTAGATTCCTCCCATTAAAAGCATTTGTTAGTTGCTCAGTTATTTTATTTAACAGTTATTTTATGCATTAATTAAATTTTAATTTAATTAATGCATAAAATAGTGTTTAAAAATATTAAGGAAACACACGTAAATTAATTAATTAAATTTTAGTTTAATTAATTAACATGTGTTTTCTTAATTGTTCAACACTATACTTCACTACAGTTAAACATTTTAATCTTTTTAAGGATGCAGCTCTATACCTACTGTCAAAAACCCATTCAAATTGATGAATTCGCAAAAATTTAATATTAGGTAAGTAGGGGTCTACCCCAAACCGAAAAACCTGTCAAGGGGTCTATGAGGCAAAAAAGTTTGGGAACCTCTGTTGCAGTGGATGACACTGGATGTTAATACAGTTTTTAGAAATATTAATTCATTAATTAAATTAAAAAATGAATAAATAGTAACAAAAATAATAGTCCAACAGCATATGTAGAAAGGAAAATCGTTCGTTGTGTCCCTGTAGCGCAATGGATGGTGTGTGTGTGTGCGTTGAACTTCTAATCCAAAGGTCGTGGGGACGAATTCCACCTGGGATAGCTTAATTTCTAAAAATGTGATTTCTTTTTTACTATACTATTTTATTAGAATAATTAAATTAAATGAATTAATAAATAGTAACAAACAAAAAATAGTTCAACTCCCTATATAGGAAAGAAAATGGAAAATTGCAAGAAAAATCGCTTTCTATTTTGCCACTTAATAGTGTGATTCTGTCATACGTATATAGAGATTTATATTAATTGTAATTATTTGATAAAAAGTAATTAAAATAAAAATTTTCTTTGTTGACTTGAGTAGGAATTGACTTAAATTTTTTTCTTTTATATTACTTGTTCGTATGGATGAATAAGAAGTGGAAATATGCAGATTAAAAAGCACATAATGTAAAAATTATATTAGAGCTGACGAAAATCAATCGAACTTTCAAGTATCCCGTATTTGTCCTGATCATCGAACATAAAATCAAAACTCCTCGCCAGTGAATAATCGCCTGTATAGCGAACCAGAAATATCTGGCAACAACACGGCGAGTTTTATTTTCTCTCTTTCTTAGAAGATGGCAGTTGTTGATGAGCTCTGGGATTCCACCGATTTGCATATCGAAAATTATTTCCGCGTACAACATCGCGTTGGGTGGGACCGCGACCCCGTGACCTCCCCCCCCCCTTGTCCGTCATCACGTGACCCTACCTTCGGTAGGTGAGGATGTACGAAAAATAAAAAAGGTTAAAGCAAAAAACGAAAAGAAGAACCAGACGAAACGAAGATGGAAAGACCGGCGCGGGAAGTGATTGAATAAAATAAAAGTTTGAAAAAAAAAAAGAAAAAAAGAAAATTATTAAAAGGGCAAGAGGAGGGAGGAGAGGAGTAACCAAACGATGCGCGCTGGTCGAAAATCGTCCACTACCTCTCTCCGCTTTGGAATATAAACTGAATTTACTCTTTCGCCCTGGTTCAGTTGGCAGCACAGTTTCGGTTGCTCCGGTATCGTTTGCTGTTCAGTCGCGTTTTCAAGAAGTTCCCGCGCTTTTCGCCTTCCAGGAATACCGAGGCGTTCGAAAACAGAGGTGAGTGGTGCACGAGGTTTTTATTTACCTTTTTTGTTCTTCGGATGTGGTACTGTTGAACAATTTTTTAAAGTTTTGATTCGGAAAGCCGAGTAATACTTTTTGAAAAATTCGAAAAATGTCTTTAATTGACAAGAAATATATTAAGTTTGAAATTGATAAAAAGAATGAATTTTCAAAAATTGTTCTTTAAAAAAGACATTGTTTTGATGGTAACTTGTGAAATTCGTGCAACATAAATTAAAATTTTGATGGCTTTTTAGAGTATATCATTGAGGTTTAATATAATTGCATTTTTTAATACAATTCATAGTTTAAAAATATGTATGATTTGCACTTCAAAAATAGGCTTAAAGCAACAAAATTAGTGGGATTTTCTTATTTTAAAATAATTTTTTTTATGAGAACAGGATTGCATTAAATAAAACAAATTCGTTTGTCAGTTATTTTTTATTTTTCGTTAGCAAAAAAAGATTAAAAAAAATTATTGTAAGACAAAAATTACAAACTTATTAAATAAGCTTCTGTGTGTGAGTGTGTGTGAAACCGTATGATTTAAATTTTAAAAAATATATCAAGTGATATTTTTAAGCTTGGAAAATCAGTGTGCGCATTATATCACTTATTATTTCTTTCAGTAAGTACGAATGGGATACTTTTAAAATAAAATTAATGTTTTTTTAAAAAAAATGTTTTTTTTTTTCTATTCTAACTTTGTAACATTTAATTATGGTATTTGTTCATAATTTTCAAGAAATTAATATATATTAAAAACTTCTTGATAATGTTGTTAATATATATAGTTTTTCTAACAATTTTTAGTGTCTTTTTTGATCGATAGAACGTTCAAAAAACGTAATCACCTTTTTTTTATTACTTTCTCCATTAATTTCAGAGTTGCTTAAAATTTTTTTCAATGTATTTATTTTTTATAGTTTAGAAATTTTACCTCATTATTTAATTGATAGCATTTTTGTTGGAACTTTTGTAAGAGCATTTCATTTTAAAATAGATAATTTTCTAAGAAAAAAGTTTACTTTTTGTGTTTATAGAAGAAAAAGGAACAATAAATGATTTCTATGTTAAAAAGAGCAAAACATCACAGTACCGTGAACGTTTCTAAACAAATGAATTCAGCAACTTGTGATACATTTTTAGAATAAAATATATTTCTGAAATTTAATTGTTCTTGTAATATTTTAAACAATTTTGCTGAATGGATAAAATACAATACTCGCCACTTTTAATTTTTTAAGTAAATGTAAATGAATTATTATATATGTATATATATTTAATTTTATAAATGTAACAGTATGTTACATTTAACAACTATCGATGTTTAGTTTCAAAAGAGGGAAAAAACGTTCTCAATTTTTCCGGTTTTTCTTCTTTTTTTTTTACCATTTATAAAAGCGCATGAAATATTTTAGAAAAATGAAATTAAAATTTTTTGGTACACATTAATGTATTTTTCACAACACACACACTTTAAAAATCGTATTTTAATAAACAAATCAATATCATACATGTATACTAGTATATTATGTTTAGAAATATTTACATTTCACTATTCATTTAATTTAGGCGCACATTAAAACCAGTGACGTAGCTATCGCCATAACAATGATACGGGCCCCCAAGCTACTGGGGCCCTAACATGTGTAAGCAAAAAATTGTAAAATATTAACGAGACCCAAAAAGACTGACTACGGCAGGGATTAAAACCATACTTAAATACATGCAAATATTCCGATAATTTTGAATGCTTCAAACGCAAAATAAACTCACGTTGATGTATCTGTTGCAGCACAAATTATTCCAGCTCATTTCGTTGAATCATTATTTATAATGTGTTGCCACTTTCCGTGTTGCCACTTTCCGTGCTGTATATGTGAGTAGAATATTATCGCCTGTTATTCATGCAATGTATTATCATGAAAATACTTTTAACTCCGAATTTAAAACCATTCAGCAAAATTTCGTTATGGAGCAAACATTTTCAACAAGTTCCCCTATCATTTTTCACTATCGCGTTTTATTTTAACAAGTTTCAACGTGAAGTAATGAGAAAGTTTTGTTAAGAAAGTATGGCGAACTCTTAGGGTAACGCAATCAATTTTCTTAATTATCTTGACGAAATTATTCATAAGCTTCAATATTTGAGGAGATATTCCGAATTATTTAGCATATCTAACATGGAATTTTATAAGGGGTTGGAGTAACATCATCTTCATGAGCTAAAGTCGCGCTGTATCATTGGCGACAAAATTTCACCGTTTTGGTTTTTGTTCCCAATTTGTAATTGGAAATGAGAGGTATTGTTGACGGACTTTTAACATTTTGAGTTGTAGAGAAGAGAGTAGAAATTTGCTAAATTAGTCTCTCTTTCTAAACTTCTACTCCGTACCACGCGAAGATTTTAAAGCCGGTTGACTTTATTTACAAGAAATTGCATGGTTTCAAGTAGTGGTAATCGAAGAAGTGGATTTTCGAATCCGCAAATCTTGATCTCGTAATTGATCTTCAAAATGCACCACACCCCAACCTAATCGAATAATTATTTTTGTATTATAGCAATACGGTGGTATTAAATCAAAATAGTATAAGGAAGCCCATTAGAGACTGATGCTGTTTAGAACATACAACGATGGTCTTTTTTCCCCATTTTGATTTAACGTCCCACGACAGCCGTATTACAAAAATAACTCTATTTGGCTTTTAGTGATTGTTTGAAATAACGTAGTTCTAGAGCTGCTGTGGTGTGGGTCTTGTATTTTTGAACTATGATCATCTCAAAGGTAGCATCTCAACACTAATTTTACTCCTCTGACCATGCCACTCGATGAATTTGCATGAAACTGTCGTAGCAGTTAAATGAAACTCGTAGGATACTCCGGTATTTTACACTCACATATCTTTGATTAAACACTCCAAGCAATTTAAGCATCGTCCACCATACAGTTCACGACCACTTGACTTTATCGGTCCCCTAACGGTCAATTCGCAACGGACAGTGGTGTGCACAGTCTACTTTTATGGGAGTTGCTTACATTTTTAAAAAATGTAGAAGAAAACGCTAAGGCGTAGTCTTAAATCAAAAAATTAAATGTCTTCGTGAATAGGAGGAACTCTATTCCCCAAACCCCATCCTTATGCATCTGGCAGCATACTCATTATTTTAAAACAATGGCCACAATGGTCGCTTTTCCGGTGTAGTGGTTAGCGACGCCGACTGCTGTGCCGTAGGGCCTAGGTTCGAATCCTGGAGAAGGCATGGACATTTGTAAATGTATAGTGCCTTTGCGGCATGGGGGTACTATAAACAGCTATCGAGCCGCCAGTCCTCTCATGAGGTTGGTGGGATATTTTTGACCTTTCCTAGGGTGTTCTTTCTCAAAGTTGGGGTGGAAGCGAGCCGTACTGTCATCTGTATGGTGCTCAAAGCTACGGCTAACGACATGTGTACATCTAGCCCTTTGCCACGATGAATTTCGTCAGGCAAGTAACATTAGGAACAACAACAACATGGCCACATTAGAGTAACCTCACTTGTGCTGGTATCCCATTCTCCCGAATTCCACTCTTCAAGGGAACTTTGAATCTTAATGATTACTTTTAATATTTCTCAAGCCGCCCAGCCAGTATGGTCCCTCGGTTTGTAATCGAGTAGTCTTGGGCTCGAATCCCGAATAAGACATGGGTGTATCTTCGGAAAAAGGAGTCGGACAATCGCCTGAAATGGATTCCCATCTCGAACGGAAAGCAAGCGTACCCCTTCTGCTCTGTGCTAGAATTATCATTTGTAATAAAGTATATATTCTTCTATGATTGTATTGTATGTTTCTGCTCATCTATCGCATGTATCCCAGGATGAAATGCACAATAACAATATTTCTCAACCTCTTTGTCCTTTCGCCAAATCAGGGCTCGAATCCGCAACATCACTTTTTTGACATCTCTGGAGCAAAACTCGTAGCTAATGGAGTTATTTTGCTTGTTTGTGTTTGTTTGTTTTAACTGAAAAAGTGTTCCTAGTTTAAGTATTATTGCTTACCAAATGAGAAGAAAATTGGAATGTATTATATACGTACCCCCAATGATATCAGTTTCATCCCATAATTGCGGTAAGAACGACAGTCTTCAACAGTCCCTAGTGATGAATTTTTCGGATTGATAACGATTTATTCAGCTTCTTACGGATTTCTACTCCGGTAATTCAAAAGGCTGAGAATAGCAACTGTTTCATTCTAATCAGTCGTTATTTCTCGAAGAAAGAACTTTTGCAAACTTATCTAGTTCTGCTCAAAGTTATTTTCTGGATCCCCTAGTACGCCTTCTAAAGATAGAACTCGAAATCAGTCCATAAATTACCTGTGTCCAGATCGGACATTTTCGTGCCGAGGGTCATCACGACACGGCGAAGGCGGAGTGACCACAGCATTGATCATCTTAACAAGCAAAGTGCGTGTTGTGTGCCCAAAGATTTGAAACTTTTTCTGCAGCGCACTCCGTTTCCTTCCAGAGTAAGAAAAAAAATATTGAAGAGACGCACAAGAAAACTAATTGGCCGAAGAATAAAAGAATGTGAAACATAAATAACTATTAGAGGAGTGTATACATAAGATAATTAAGTATTGGACGATATACATGTTTTATTTTCACAAAGTCAACTTTTTAAAGCCCGCAAATAAATGGTTGTGAAGTTTTAATGCAACTGTTCAATCATTAGAAAGATTAAAAAAGAACTTGAGTGTGTTAATTAAAAATGGGGGGGTCGAAGAACTTAATTTAATTTGTTCTAATTTAGTGTATGATTAACTTATTTTTCATTCTAAAAAACACAATTCTTTAAAAATTCTTATTTTATTGTTCTAACTTCAAAATGTTCTTATTTTGAATAAAATTCATTCGCGAATGTTCTTTTGATGAATATTTGTAACTTGTGGGGTATCATTTACTTTATTCTAACTCAGCATGATTAACTTTTCGTCTAATTTTTTAAATTCGTTAATAAATTCTTATTTTAATATTCTCACATTAAAATTTGCTTGTTTTTTTGTATAAAATTCATTCTGGACTTTTGTTTGAAGAGAATTGAAACATTGGTTTAAACTAAAAAAATAATTATGCACATCTCTGTGTGTATTCAATATCCCTTTGATATATACATTACCAAACAGTGATTCTGTTTTACATTATTTTTGTTCCGTAGTATTTATAATAAAATCTAAACAGTTTTTAAAAAATGTTTTTCGAACTTTTTAAATATTTTTTGGCTCTATTATAAATATTTTATCCTCAATATGCGTATCTTACATTTTTCACTGGTTATTTCATATATTATTTTTAGGCATGAAAATAGGTATAAATTAAATGAAAGATCATTTTATAATAATTATAGTTTAATTAATATTAAGTGTGCTTAAAAATTCCAGTTATCAATAATAGGTGAAATTATATTTATGTCAGTTTATATTTTTTATGAAATACCGGAAATAACTAAAGCATATTAATAGATAAACTCGAAAAGTTTTTGAAATTATAAAACTTTTTACTGTGCATATGTACTATAGTATCACCATTTCGTTTAGGAAAACGAAAATCTTGTTTTTATGTTATTTATTTTTCACTGTATTGTATTCTCACGTACAAATTACTGCAAATTGCTAGCTTAAATGATGAAACAATCTTTAAGAGTTTCACATAATTCATATCGATTTCTCATTTTTTAAGTAATTTGTTATATGCTGTTGACGTTGTACAAGCACTGGAAAGAATAACAATAAAAAAGAAGGCAATATTTTTCTTAAAATTGCTCGATTTCAATTTTTTTTTTATCTACGAGCATCGTATCAACTTAACCACTGACATCAACGTACCCCTAAGCAAAATTTCAACGGATTACTTCAGTACGTCACCATTTGCGTTATCATTGGAAATGAGACACATTCCACACGAGTAGTTTTATCATCTAAAAAAAAAGACGTGATTCACGTCTTGACCGCCATCGGACGTGCAATAACGCGCGTTCGAGCAAGACAAACGCACGCCCCAGGGGTGTCAAAACGCAATGTCCACTTGTTGTTGCGTTTAGCGACACTTATCAGACTTAGGGCGTGGGAACTGTTTCTAACTTAATGCATCATCCTCATATGTCGACTTAATATTATGTGTATCAATGCTTTTCTTTGTAGAGAGATCTGTTTTCGTTCTGTGTGCATTGAGATATACGATTGTAAACATAGATTTTCTGGTAGCTTGCTTATGTATGTGTGTTGTTATTAATATTTATTTATTATTAATTCAGTGCTTCTTAAACTTTCAATATTTGCGACCCAATATTCAATCATAATTTTCATCACACCCCCTCCCCCATCTGATATATATTATAAATGTGAAAGTTTGTGAGGATCTTTGTGGGTCTTTCACGCAAAAACAACTGAATGGATTTTAATGAAACTTTACAGTAGTATAGCTTATACATCAGAATAACACAGAGGCTATAATTTATAGCATAGACTATAATTTATAAAAATTTGTAAAAAGTGTCCAAAATACACTGCTGGACAATTGCTAAGGACGGATAACACTATCATCCATAGCAACCACAAAATGAAAGGAAGCAAAATGTGGAAAATTAGAATAAGTGCGGGATATTAGTAAGAAGAAGTATGAGTATGCAAATTTTTTTCCACGTCTGTTCATCACGTGATAGCGTTCATAACAGCTTTAAAGGTTTTGACGCGTGTGGACAGTTGTTGTTTCAAGTCAAAGTTTTACAGGAAAGATTTAATAGACGAACTTAAAAGTTTTGGCACGTCTTCCCGACATCACATAGATGATTTTATGCGTGGCCGAATTATTGGAAAGATCGAAGAAGGGCAAAAAATAACAGATGTTGCCAGGGAGTTCGACATCGCTCACAGCGTTGTTTCACGGCTGTGGAAGAAGGCATTTAAAACTACTGGAATGTGTAGTAGACGGCACGGGGGAGTTCGTGTTAGAAGTACGATGCCTGCAGAAGACAGATATATCGTCCTATATCAGCAAAAAGGAACAGGCGCACCACAGCTCAGCAGGTGGCAAATCAGTTTCTTGCTGCCTCAGGAAAGCAGATCTCCCGAAAAACTGTTGCCAGACGTTTGAGGGAAGGAGGACTATATGCACGCAGACCTGTTGTGTGTGTCCCATTGACCAGACAGCACCGTACTGCCCGTTTGCAATGGTGTCGTGAGCATCACAATTGGACTGAACAGGACTGGGCATGCGTACTATTCTCAGATGAGAGTAGGTTCAGTCTGTCATCGGATTGTAGACGCCAACTGATCTGGCGCGAGAGTGGTACTGCTTATCGTCCAGAAAATATCCAGGAAAAGGACCGATATCCGACATGCAGTATCATGGTGTGGGCCGGCATCATGATCAATGGCCGCACGCGCCTACATGTGGTTGCGAACGGGACTATGACGGGCCAACGATACATTGATGAAGTTCTACTTCCTCGTGTTCGTCTTTTCCGTGGTGCTGTCGGTGATAAATTTGTTTTTATGGACGACAACGCAACATGTCATCGAACACTCGCTGTTCAGGATTGTCTAGACAGTGAGGGTATTCAACGTCTCGTATGGCCAGCGCGTTCTCCAGATCTAAACCGCATTGAAAATGTGTGGGATGCTTTGGGAAGGCAAGTTGCTGGTCGAAACTATCCTCCGACAAACAAGAACACCCTCATCCGTGCACTCACAGAGGAATGGGATAAATTGCCTCAACAGCTGCTGGATAATGTTGTGCAAAGTATGGTACGACGTGTGGAATGTTGCATCACACTCCACGGTGGACATATTCCGTACTGATACCTTTCTTTAAGGTGCCTGCTGACTTTTAGATGCATTGTTCCATTTCTCCGTACGCAGATCAAATGAACATTTTTTTTCTTTCAGATGTTTCACAGCTTTTGTACTTTCCAGAACAATAAATATTCTTTATTCTAATGTCTGAACAGTGTGGCAACTATATTTTATCCTACTAGGCCTCATGTCTCGTTTAATGTTATGCTACATAGCAATTTGTGATCCGTCCTTAGCAATTGTCCAGCAGTGTATAACGATATTTGTCAAGTAAGTAGGAAAAAATTCTGCCATCTGCAAGCAATTCTGGCTTGCGCTGCAAAAAAGCCCACCACAGCATATATCTATCTTTTGCTTGTGAAAAACCTTTTTTTGTTTTGGCTACGCAAGGTGCTCGCTTCTAATTCATTCCTCTAATCAACATATTTTTATTTTTTTTATTTCAGAATAAAACTAAGTTTTGAAGGGAGAGGTTGTTATAAATCTATCTTCATTTTAATGCTTTTTTATGATTTTATTATGCATATTTGGTAGTAAGAAATTGATCTTTTTTTAAAATAAATGCTTTTATCGGTTCTGGTACTTTAAGTTAATAAACTTTCTCTTTCTTACAGCATCATTTGGACAAATTTTCAAAATTTGTTTGTGGTTAGTAGTTAATTATAACGCTATAATTTTAATTGAATAGGCACAGATATTGCGTTTTTAAGTGTAAAAATAATTATAACTACTGTACTGTATATTTTTGGAGTGTGTGAGTGAGTGAATATTAACATCGCACTGTTCAGCTACACGAGGGCTTTTGGCAACGTATCACGTAATTTTGAACCATGGTCAAGTGACGTGGACGACATTTGAGCTGGCACCCCCTTCTAGTGAAGACCTTGGAAAATGATTTGACTATTTATTTTAAGTGAACGGTGTATATAATTAATTTTACAGTGGAATATCTTTAATTAATTTGTTATCTCTAACGGATTAAATTTCCCAAAGTGAAGTATTTCGTTTATGTATATCCCTTAATTTTCAATGTAGTGATCCAAAAAAAAATATTGCATGAAAAATCTGCAGTAAATCATAATGTGGTAGATAAAGCATTAACGTGCATCGCCCCCTCTACACGGCGGGTCTTACAAAGCTGTAATAAAACTCGAGCTACGAAAGTAGCTAGGCATTTGCCAACTTGACTCTATCGTTAACATTTCGCTATGTTTTTCATTAAATCGCCATTATAATTTAAGAAACCATTATAATATATATATAATTTTTATAATTATAATTATAATTATAAAAATATAATTATAATTTTTTACCAGCTAGTCCTCCGTACAGTTACAAAAACGGGGGTGCGCCCCACAGTTTGAGTTTAATTTTTCATAACTACTATCGAAATCATAAGAAGGAGAAAGAGAGTTAGATGAAGTTAATCAACACTAGAGCTATTGGTGACGGACTGCGTAATATTGAGTCTCGGTCAAGTGAAGAGAAGACGACCCCTGAGCTTGCACCCCCCTTTCTAATTACCACACTACATCAACAAGAAAACAATGAGCCTCGACATATTTAATGAACATCGACTCTCTCTACACGGTGGGTCTTCAGTGTCACCAGGACCAAAACCCACGACACTGCGGCCACGAGTTCGCAACCAGAACCACATTGTTACTTCATAATAAGAGATTTATTTATAAAAATATGAGTGAAGGAACATTTATACCAGTGTAAAGGCAATGAGAAGAAACCCTTTTATTATAATAACTATTGAAGAATTTTTAAAAGGCATACAAGACCAACATACGAATTAAAATAACTATTTTTGCTTAGCTAAATGGCTTCACAGACATACGCCAAAAAAAATTTGCAAAAAAAAAAAAAACAAGCCCCAGTTTAAATTAAAACACATTAATTTTGAAAAAAAATATGCTATGGACTTTTCAAAATTAAAACCTATTCTAAATGGTCGCATTCCAAATAAAAGCTGCATCATAACAATTCTGATGGATAATTATTTCTAACCAGGACTCAACGCATTGGGATTAATTCATGTGACGACATAGTCACATGATAACTACAAACCCATGTTTCCAGCTGATCAGTTCATAAATTTATGGGATGTCATATGTGATATGCAATCACGTACTTTCAGCCAATCAATTCATACGCTTTGCTGCTGCCAACTTTTGCTTTTTGCAGATTCTTTTAAAAGGTATGTATATATTTGTAAGCAAGAATAATGCGTATAGGTAAATAAAATGCTCTTGATTTAGAAGTACACGACTAATAGAAATTTTATTTTAATTTTGAATGCTTTTTGAAGAATCTTAATACTTGAACATCTTTATCTAATTATCAAAACTGAAATTTTATTTAAATTTTATCTGTAGTATAAGTCTAATGTTTGTTTTAAAATTCAATGGTGAACACGTGGTTATATTTATCATGTGACCATCATGAATTTAGCTCATTGAAAATGTCTATCTCGCATCTAGACAACCTCCAATAACGCTATTAGGTTCTAAAATAGAAAATGCAGTTCATCTCAACTCTTTGAATTTGGAGGGAATTAAAAAACGTTTGTTCTAGAAGAAGCCGAATGAATAAAATAGAATAAATTATTAACAAAATTAAAAACTGAGAAGAAAATATTATATTTTGGGGCCTTTTTTTGTCTGCTCTTCGTTGAATTCTAAAGCAGCATTACTGCGAGTTTTCTAAGAAATTAAAAGTCAAAAACAAATTATTGGATATTTTGGGGGCTTTTAATAAAATATCCGACTTTTGTTGAGATGGCGAAGATATCGTATGCATAAATGGATTTGATATTACCAAAAGTTCTATACTTTACTCTTGACTTGATTTTAAACACGCTTTTATTAGTTTCACTTGCATGTAACGGAATCTTTGATCTCTATTATTACCCACTTTAAAAGGTCAGATTAATTCGAAATTTTGCACGCTTGTCAAGGACCGATAAGAGTACAATAATTTAATAATTTTGTTCCACAGTCGTGATCAGAATCAGCAGGATTAACGATTTCCCATTTTCAGATTTGGTGACTAATTCCAGATCCCAATTACAGATTTGGTGACTAAAATATTAAGTTACACCCCAAAAGCGAAAGCGCTCATGGTTAATATAAATACAACAAACAAAATATTTTTTATACTTTGAAAAAACTAAAAAAAACCTTTTATAGTTAATCGAATTAAAAAAAGTAAAAAATACTTCTTAAAATAAGATTAAAATTCGAGATTAGAGAAAATTAATGTCATTGTGGTAAAATCATGGGGTGCTTGATATCAATTGTTGCAATTTCTTACTGGTTCTATTCCGAAATGCAGAGTTAATGTAAAAATATAGTACAAAGCACCTCCAACTCACGCTTTTACTACAATGACATTAATTTTTTTCGTTAATCATTTTATTCTTATATTAAGAATATTTTTCACTTTTCAATTTAATTAACTATAAAAGCGTGATTTTTGGTTTTTTTAAACTATGATGTTTTACAAACATTTCTTCATTTACTATAAATGAAAGAAAATTAAAATTTCTTACAAAGATATTTGTATTTTTTTAATAACGAGACACAGAAACAACAAAGAGTGAATCTACTATGGCATTTTATAGTAGGTCAAATACGAATACCCATTTAGATTAGACACACTAATTCGCTAGAGCAGACTATTTGATTTTCTAATCAAGTCGCTTGAAAAAATGAAGAATAATAGTTTTGACTGATAAAATATTATTTACATATATTTTCTAATTATTTAAACAAACAAAATAAGAAAATTTCTTCAATTTTATTTTGGATACTCAGTTCCATGCGAATGATTTCGTACTGATGTTTTTCCGCATGGATGAATGTCTGCTGTAACAGTTATAATTTCGTGAGATTTGAAATAGAATTTACCCTCAGAAGATTTAAGTTTCATTTTATTTTTTAGAACACACAATTTATTGCAGTCCTTGAAAAGTAATAGTGAAGTTTTGGTGTTATAAAAGATATGTCTACAAAAAAAAATTTAATAGTTTTTTTAACATAAAAGCATTTATTATATAGAATATATTTTGAAAAATAAATATAACTGCACTTTTTAAGATTGATTAATATATATTCGTCATAAAAAACGCAACCATACAGTTTTCATTTTTAAACAAAAAAAAAAAAATATACAATTGTTCATTTGCCAAATATTTTTTGTTCATATAATTTTTGTTTGGATCCTATTTTAGCCCACACTTTTATTTATCGCCGAATTATTATCCCATTATTGGATAGAAGTTCAATACAGAAAAACGAGCTGCTGGCGCAATTTGGTGCAATTTGAGTTTCAACAAAGGTGTGTCCTAAAATTGGATTTTAGCTGTAAATCTCACCAAGCTGACATTTTTAGCGACGACGCACAAAATGTGCTCAATTTTAACTTTTTATATTAATTGCAACTAATTTTACTGAATTATCATAGAATGCAATGGGGATAATGGCGTGAAATGGTTGTGGCTGGTAGCAATATTTGGCGATTTATCTCTCGAGTCCTGCTAACTAAATAGTATTGAATTTATTTATAAACTTCATACTAAAATAAATGAAAATATGTAATAAATATCCAACAGTCAATATAAACTTTTATGTTCTATTTTGATTAGAGTTTTCTTAAAAAAATATTCGAATATATGTGAATTTTTATTATGTGCATTTTCAATGCATAAATTAGTTTTGTCTTACTGTATCAAGTATGTTACGTGCCGTGAAAGTTGAACTACGATCTTTGAAATATAGGAAATTAAGTCTTGTAAACTTTAAGTGCGTGATACTATTTACCTCATTCGAATAACCTTGACACTGTCTGCGAATAATTTATATTATTCAGCAGAATTTTCTTCCCATGTTTGCAATTTAGTAAAAGAATGCAAAATGACACACGATGTGAAAGACTTGCAAATTTTGATAGTGATCGTGAAATATAAAAGACGTTCCCCTTTGCATCATTTGAATACATTTCACATTCAGATCGTGTTCTCCGTGGGAAAAAAAAGAACACAAAACATTTTTGACCGAATGAAGAAAAAGAACGACAAATTAATGAAACTTGTATGTAAATGAGAATAAGAATAACTTTCTCGTGTATAAATATCAGAATATGATTCATTGTAAAAACACGCAAAAAAATCGTCTGAGTTATTTAAATGAATCTTTTTCAGCGTATTTTAATGGAAGATTGAAAAGTATTAGCCTTTTATGATGTACATAAAATTTATATCATAATAAAGAAATTGAAATTCAGTACGGAAGTATACGGCAAAATAATTGTATGCTAACATAAAGTGATGTTTGATGGAAGTCGTATCCATAATCTGTTTCGCATAAAAAGACAATTTGGAGGGCACAGTATTCTATAAGCTACAATATAATTCGAAATTTATTTTCTTTAAAAATATATTATTTAGGAAATATTCCATATGAATCATTCTTTTGTGGCAAAATTAATTCTGTGGGGAATTTGGAATATAATTAAGAGCCATGTTCTCTTTGTCGAAATGTATTGTCTGGTTATTGGAATTTTAATATTTTCTCACGTGATTTCTTTTAAAATATATAGAAAAATAATTGAATTTTGTAATTGAACTTAAAATGTACGAGAACAGAAAAAGAAAGGATGCCTTTGCAACTAATAAATGTGTTGCGATTGTGAATTAAGAAATTCCTCAAGAGTTAAATACATTTTTTATTTATTACCAATTATTATCTTTGTGCCGTGCCTAAAATAATATGCATGTATATTTAAAATTTCTGCTTCGATTTCAAAAAAAAAAAATTATTTCTTATATAACAAGGGGCGGGCACGACTAAGGAAATTCATTTGGATGACGAAACTTGGTGTAACAGTAGTACTGCTATAGGGTATTCAAACCCCAATGTAATTCCGCCGAATGGTCAGTCAATTCCTAGAAAACAGCGTTCGAAATTCATACTAAGCTTATATACAAGTTCTTTTCTACCTGATCCCACATCTCCGTAGCATAATTGTTAGCTTATCGAGGTACTATACAGTGGACTGGGGTTCGATTCGCGCGAGCGCGAACTTCGTTTTTATTTTTTTTCTTACCAATTTATTTTATTATTTATTTTCAGAATTAAATAATTTTATTTTTTAAAAAAGATTCATTCATTTTTAAATGATATTCTATATAATTATAGTAACTATTTTACTTTTTTAAAATACAAAAATAATTAATATATGGTATAGCTACAATTACTTCTGTCATTAAAATCTAATTAATTGTATTTTTAAAATTATTCCTTATACCTAAATGGCCATAAAATTTTACTTACGTTTTTAACAAACCGATTTTGATCAAGAGAAAGGCAGCAGTTTTTAAAGAGCAGGTGTTATTCTTTTAAAAACAAAGTCTTTTTTTTAAAAAACAAAGAATGCTTCAATAAAATGAGAAATCAGTAGGATAACGGATTTTGGTTTCTACACTATTGCTTAAAAATTTTCACCATTTTTACCCCTGTTTTTACAATATAACCTTGTTCCTTAAAAAACAGTGTTCTTGCGGTAATTCTTTTATTATCTGTGCTAGATGTCAAAAAATTATTTGCTTTGAATGTTTTTATGATACTTATCCCCCAGGTTCTTGTAATAAAAAAGTTATGTAAAACAAAGTTAACTTTTTACTTATATTTATTTATTATAATTTAATTTATTTTTACTTTTTATTTATATTTATTTAAGTTTTTTGTATTATTTAATTTATTTTTACTTTTTATTTATAAGTATTATTATCATAACTATTGGTTGTTTTGTGTTTTAAAAGAGTAAAATAGTTACTATAATTATATAGAATATAATTTAAAAAATAAAATTATTTAATTCTGAAAATAAATAATAAAATAAATTGGACAGAAAAAAATAATAATCAATTTGGCGCTCGCGCGAATGGAACCCTGGTCTATTGGATAGTACTCCGATACGTTGACGACCATGCCACGGCGACGTTGTATCAGGGAGAAAATAACTTGTATATAAGCTTAGTATGAATTTCGAACCCTGTTTTCTCGGAATTGACTGGCCATTCGGTGGAATTACATTGGGGTTTGAATACCCTATAGCAGTACTACTGTTACACAAAGTCTCGTCCTCAATTGAATTTCCTTAGTCGTGCCCTCTCCTAGTAAGTTAATAATAACGTAAGGGTATCTAAGTTAACAATGTTATTCTTGAATATCTACTACCATTTTTAATATTGTACATTTATTTCTACTTTTATATTATAAGATGATTATATATTATTTTTATCATACTGGATTCAAGTTTTCCTGTGTGTAAAATGAAATAAAAATATTATAATTTGAATAATATTTGTCACCTGCTAAGTTTATTAACCTTATTTAATGTTATACAAGCAGATTTCATAAAATAATTGTTTATTAAAGGATTTGGAAATATTTTAAATTAGAAAATTATTTGTAACAGCCATCTCTTGTGCTTTTAATTTTTTTAAAAATAAATTATCCTTTTAAAACAATGTGTAGATTATCTATTAATAAATCTTTAGCATTCAAATTTCATTTCTAAAGACATGGGAATGCAAAAAAACTATTTTGCAATAAGCATTAAATACTAACTTTTACAATTTATTTTGCAGTTTTAATGAATTTTAATGATTACTGTATTTATCGAAATTCCCAAACTTTTTTATTCTATTTTTCTATTATAAACTAGAAAATATATTCTTAATGTGTTTGAAAGTTAGAAGAAGAGGAATAAAGTAAAGTATGAATAATGGTTCTAAATATATCTCTTTACGATGCCAGCTTTATTTTTATAAATTATACAATGCAGAGAAGGAACAAAACGAAATATATATAATTACACGTATCCTCCGAACTACCGTCGAAACAGAAAAAAAGGAAATCTTCTCGTAGCGATAAATATAGATTGTTGCAGACCTTCTCTCGTGATAATGGATTGTTTTTACATCATATGTCAGAAAATAATACAGTGTGATCACTATAAGCTTTTCAAAGCTGTTACGTAACTGATTACTTTTAGTTTAAAGAGTGACTCAAATTTTGCATTCCTTGCATTTCTTTACTGAAAAATACAGTGAAATATATAAAATAAATAACCTTACTCAGAAAGTTAAATCGAAGACTACAATTTTTCATGCGTGAGTTGAGACGCTTTTTTAACTAATCGTATGCATTTCTTTGCTTCTAACTTTTCAATCATGAAATAAATGACAATTTAAATTCTTTAAGTGTAAAAAAATGATAGAAATTGTAATCTTTCATATTTTATGTCAATTGTATTTACTAAACTTCAGCATTATATTTTTAATATATCTAGCTTTCTTCTCATTTTATAATAATTTATTGACAAATGATTTTCATTTGCTGTTACTGGAATTGTTTGAAGTAACGTGAACAGAAAATACCGCAAAAAAATTCTTTTTGTGATTAAAATATTTAATAAACTGTATATATGATATTTAAACGGTTTTTTTTTAAAAATTGGTATGCATAATATAGTCTGAGTATGATTCTCCTTTTGATACCTTTATTTATACGAAATTCTTTTTTTTTTGTAGTATTGAAGTTTGACTTAATTTTACAAGCATTTCCATTCTTAAAGTAAAAAAGCACCACAAAACAAAAATGAATACTTTTCTTTAAGCCGAAGTATTTTATATTTTAATAAAGACTGAACTACACGCCCTTGAAGAGCGTAATAAAGAATTCAAATAAGATAACGGAAGTGTATACAGTGATGATATAACGGAACTCAATGAAATCAATCTATTGTTTGGAATTTTTAAGTTCAAGGAGATCCAGAACGAAAACGATTGCTTAACGTGACCTTAAATAAAAATATACGATTAGAAAGTGTTGGATTATAAAATTTTTATATACTCACAAAAGTGATCTTTATTTTCATAACTTTTTGGAATTTCATAAAGTATTGGTAATTCTCCATTATTAGATGCAAACCAAATAATATTAGTAATAGCATTCTATATGCATACCTCATAATATTTATAAAGGATAATTTAAATCATTTTGAATAAATTATTAAAAAATTCTGAAATTTTATAAATTTTTAAAAAAATTTCATAGTTTTTTAAATATTTAAGCTGATTGTTTAAATGCAGCAATTTCTTATTTTTAGGAATAATTTTTATTTTTGCAGTATTGTGGAATGATAAAGTATAATAGCTGAGAGAAGAAATTGCATGTGAGACAATTTGGAAGATATAAACTTGAGAAAAAAAAATATACGTGAGTTAAAAAAATATTTAGAATCTGTTTTGAAAAAAAATTTGGCACATGAAACAACTACGTAAGACCAACATTTTTATATTTATAGTAACAGAACCAATTTCTTTAAAAAATCTTACAAATCTCCTGAATGATTCCTGGCAACAATTCAGAAACTGAATAACTTCTTCAGACAGATCTAAAATTAATTTTTTAGTTTCGGAAGAAGTTTTATCTTGGAAATTATTTGTAGTATTTTAAATCACAAAATTAAAAAAAATAACAACAATTTAATTGTGACAAACGTTTTTGAATACTGAATTTTAGAAGTTTTAAATTGAGCTAAAATCTAGAAATCTGGCAACTACTATATAGAATTTGTTTTCGCTAAGAACAATTCCTTTTTAAAAATAATTGCAAAAACTTTTATTAGGGAATAATTCTCAATTCTACAAGAACCTTTTATTTGATTACAAATGTAAGAACGCGAACTTTCATGAATTTGTCTGGCGCTTTTAAAGTATCCCTTTTCCATCTTACTGCTGTTAACTTAGCCATTTTGCTAAAAGCATTTTCACTGATGAATTTTTTATTCTAAACATTTTAAGGATTCAATATTTTATAGTAAACATTTTCAATGCTATATTTTTTTGTTGTATACATTTTTTTCTAGAATAGAGTTCGATCTGAAATTTCGTCTACATTTATTTGAGGGGGAAAAAACCATTGGGTTAGCTAAGAACCAGCCTTCTCGATCAAACCAGCCCAAACATGAATTGTGGTGATTTCAATTATGAGGCTATATCCTTTTGCGTCTTGACATTCATGATCAGGAAACGAGTTATTGCAAAAGAACAAACTGACCTTCGGGCGTTTGGAAGCTTACACAATTGTTTCTCACCCACAGTGGCTTTTATTTTTTCAAATATGTGAAAAAGAATTCGAAAGAAACTCGTAGATGATAGATACTCTTAGTTTTCTGTCACAGGGGAAATAAATTATCATGTGTGAATTACTTTAGTTTGAATTTCTATATTACGTGTAAGAAATTATATATATTTTTTATTGTTGCTTATTATCCCAGATGGTGTAGCTTAGTACGTCATCTCCATAAAACCAAAAATTTCTAAAAAAATCTTAAAATAAAATGGGATTTCCTAAAACCTCGTCAATATAGTAAAATTGAAGCAATTAAGAATATGACTGGGCGAAGCCTGATCAATCTAGCACCTATGACACTTCCCGGCCCTGTTGAGAAGTAAGAGATTTGATGTGGCCACTGAAAAGCATGATAGCGCCTGCTGATTCCTAGGAATATTAAGTTGGTGACACCAGCGAGGTTTTTCCCCAAAATACTAAGGGTGAGTTGGGGGTATTCTCCAAAGTGCATTTAATTATATCCTTTTAATGGAGGAGAGTTTGGAAAAAGTTAGACAAGTGTTACCCTGAAAGGCGTCAGCAGTGGCAGACTTGGCCAAACTATCGGCTATCCCGTTACCATTCAATCCAATATGGGAGGGGACCCCTTGAAAGTATATAAAGTGTCTAGAAGAAAGTCGAACCAAAAGATCCAGAATATTTAGGCTTGTCATATATTCAACAGTTGTCCAACGAGAAAGGTGCTGTATAGAAGCACGACTGTCAGTTAAGATACAAATGTCTCTGAAGATTAAGTCAGAAGCAGTGTCACTAAATTGCAATACTTTATAAAGTATGATAATTTTTTATTTTGTACCATAGCGCTTTACGTTATAGGCACACAGCCGCTGTAGCCATGGGGTTTTAGTCGGGAACTCGTAACCGGAATATTTTCTGTCGAGTCTTAGTTTCGGATCTTGATGGCATTTAAGTCCCTTCGTGTAGAGAGGCTAGTGTATGTCAAATCTGTCCAGGCTCAAAATCTTCACGCTGGTATGGGCGGTTGAGTGAATATTAACGTCGCACTGTTCAGCTACACGAGGGCTTTCGGCGACGAACCACGTAATTTTGAAACATGGTCAAGTGACGTGGACGACACCTGAGCTGGCACCACTTCTCCTGATTACCACACCTCACCAATGGGAGGACGTTTCAGCTCTCGACAGATTTAGCGTGAATCTCTGCCCTACACGGCGGGTCTTTAGTGGTACTGGGCTCGAACTCGTGACAAAGCCAGCCACGATCCGATACCTATACCACTCGGCTACCGCGGCCATTTGGTATGGGCGGGAGATTGGATGTCAGTTCAGGTGTGTTGTCTTCGTCAGTAGACTGTGGTTCAAAATTATGAAGTCCGTCGTCAGTAATCCTTGTGTTGCTTCTGGGTACAATGTTAAACGCACTGACGTAGCTAATCTTGAGTTGGCCCTGTTTCACATCTCCTCGGGGGCTTTTTTGGGGGGCCCCTAAGTATTTTACAATATTTTGCTTATGCATGCTGGGGGCCCCTGTAGAGTGGAGGCCCCGTATCAGTGATATGGTGGTAGCTGACATGACTCATTAAAAGGTTTTTTAAAAACGAATTATATTATACTATTTTTTTGAATATTTGGTTTTCTTGTATCATAAAAGTGTTAAATTTTAAATTCTTACAAATCATTTTCAGTAATACAAAAAAGTGATGATGGGATGCTTATTTACAAATCTTTATCATCGATTTATTTATCATGAGGTGTTAAAAAAAAGCGGATATAAAAATCGCCTGATCGAAAAGTCATATAGTACATAATTCCTCCTCCCCTCTAACGGTTTCCCTCCCAAAGTTCTAGATCTGAAGACTAGATTCAAACGAAGTTTGGAAGATAAGTTAGTTAAGCCCCTTTCTAACTTAATTCGCAAATGGGGCTCCATAACGGGGAAAAAATCTATTGTAGAAGTAATTAATTATGTTTAATTAAATTTATGAACACTCGAATTTATGAACACTCGAATTTATGAACACTCGAATTTAATTCCTTTTGCCGTTATTTAAAATTTTCTATAGAAAATTTCAACTTAAATCTTTTGCCGAAAGAAGATAAGATATGGAAGATAAGATTGTTTGTGGGCCAAGGGAAATTAGTCTTTCAATAACAGTAAATGAATAAAAATAAAGTTAGGAACAGACTTGTGTGGTGACTGTTCAGTTGCAAAATGTCGCCAAGTTTCCAAATTTGGTGCCAAAAATAGATGCGCTATGAAAATACAGAAGGGCGTAAGAATGATTATATCATGAGAAAATTTTAAAAATTCCTAGATGTGGTTCTTCCCAGCCAAAAGAAGAACGATGCAGAGAAGCAACATTGGAATCAAGCATTTGACAAGCGATTGGGCGTTTCATTTGCCTTACACGAAATTGTTATTACAGTTTTTAATCGTGTTCTATATTTATGTGATTTTTAAACAGGTGCTGTTGTAGATTTATACGTGTGTGTTAATTGGCGCCTGTTACTGTAATAATAAATAATATTGTACTTACAAAAGAAATTACGATTTATTTTGAAAGAACCTGCTTGCTAATTGCGTAGACCTTTTCTGTATTTCAAAAACTTTTTACAACGTAACAATATTCATATGGATTTTTTCCGGCAGCGAAAATATTACATGATATATATAAAATATTTTCCCTCATTATTTTTTTGACGTCTGTAGTGACTTTTACAGCTGTTTTCTTAATTCTTTATCCATTTTTGCTAGTTAAAACCAAATAGTTTTTTAATTTTTCTTTTATTTTGTTACCGCTAATCAGCCTTGTATTGAGTTCAGAATATTTCCAGAAATCTTATTATAAGACTGATATTATTCCATAAAACATACTTATTAGTCGTATTTACCTTTTTACTTATTTAACAAAACAAAAGGATTGACTCTGCTACGACTGTATTACCAACCATATATAAATCCATGATTTCCCTCCCTTCTTTCAGCGCATCTTTTAAGAACTCTTAACTGTGGCCGTAACTACTGCACTGAGTTTCCAAATTAAAAAATTCGGAAACAATTCCCATAAGACAATTCGATGCGCAAAAGCAGAAGAGTAAATGTTTGTGTACTCCGATATTTTTTTCTCTCATTATTTTGTTCTTATTTCTATCTTCTCGGTGGCATCGAAATGTTTCTACAACTTTTTATTCCACCGAAGGTAAGCCGTGGGTTGTTCTAGAACTTTTTCCTTTTATTTTTGAAGAAACTGTGTTTTTGCTTCGAGTCATCTTTTCTTTTGCTTCGAAGCCACTCTAATGTTTGCTGAAAGAATAGAAAGTGTAAGGCTTAGCGTGTGGAAAGCTTTGTATTTCGTTTTTCGCCGTTCGAATTTAATTTGAATAATATTTACTTTTTTCTGCGGAATAAAAGCAGCCTGTAATCCCGAAGTTCCTGTGCGCTTTTTCTGCGGATCTATTGAGTGTTTCTTTTTCAATTATTTAGTGTAAAAGAAATTCATTATTTTGTATCGAGTTTGAAAATCGATTTGAAATCGATTTCGCGTGCTCTCTAATTTAACTGATTTTTTTCGACGAGGAAATAGATTATTTTCTGTATGAAATAGCTTTTTTCCCCTCAATGCTTTTTATGCTTAAGGGGAATGGTATTTTTGAATAAGTATTTTTTTCTTTATAATGTATATATAATTTTTAAAAATAGCTCTTTGTGATTACTTAAAACAATTATTAATTATTATTGTTTCTTTACTGAATGTAATGCTTAATTTAGTGATATCATTTGAATTTAAAGAATGGCATTCGTGTAACAGTTATAATGCTGTAAATTCATTAATAAGAAAATTATTTGTTTATAGTGTCGATTGGATTTGCGACAAAAATGTTTATGTGCATTATTCCCTTGTCCTTAAATAGTAAGATTACGAAAATGCCCATATTTTTAAAGCAAATATTTTATCTTTATTCATTTTTAGTTCTCTCTCTAACTCAGCAGCGCAACAGCCCATGAGGGCCAGTGCCTACCGTGCCCACCCCAGTATACGTAACCATTGGGCGCTGAGGTGCATGAGCAGATATTCTGCTCTGGTAGTCAGTCTGAAGCGAGACACCCAGCGTTTAAGTCCCCAAGCAAGCTGGGTACTCATTTATCGACCAACTGCAGTTGGGATGAAAGGTTGAGTTGACCTTGCCCAGCCCAGGAACAGAACCCGGACCTGTGGCGCAATGCGCTACCACTCGACCACCGAGCCTTCTTTTTTAATTGTTTTTTATTTCTTATCCTATCTTTTAAGAAGTAAATAAATAACTTGTTTGGGGTACAACAGAGATTTGAACCCACGACTTGATTGAAACATCATTGGTAATTAAGTTCCACCTTGATCAATGGGTTATCAATGAAGTGGGGTGGCCGCAGTAGCCCAGTGGTCAAAAACACTGATTCGTGGCTGACGTGTCATGAGAGAGAGAGAGAGAGAGAGTTCGAGCCTAAGTGTCCCTGAAGACCCACCGTGTAGAGGATGCCGATGCGCGTTAAATCTGTAGAACCTCAAACGTCCTTCCATGGTTGTGGGGTGTAAGTTAGGAGAGGGAGTGCCAACTCAGGTGTCGTCCTCGTCACTTAATTGTGGCTCAAAATTATGATGTCCGTCACCAATAGCCTTCGTGAAGTTTTATAGAGCGGCGTCAATGTTTCTCTCACTCTCTTCAAGAAAGTGAGTGTTTATTAACGTCGCCCTATTCAGCTGCACGAGGACTATTGGCGACGGACCTCTAATTTTGAGCCGTGGTCAAGTGACGAGGATGATACCCAACTCTCCATCCTCTTAACTTCCACTCTCCTAATTTTCCCACCCCGTCGTTACGAGAACTCTGAGCCAAGACAGATTTAGCATTCATCAGCCCCTCTATACATTGTGTCTTCAGTAACATCAAGACTCGAATCCGCGAATCATCGGCCACGAGTGCATGGTCATGAGCACGAACTTACCGTGGCCATATTTAGCTAGCAAAAAGTCTTTTCATAAAAATGAATTTTTCTATGTAAAAGTAGTCTGGAAAATTTTTATTCATAAACAATATACAGACAACTCCTCTGAACTTTAGAAACATTCTATTAATAACTTTTACCTCGCTTCAATTAGTATTTCCCTCAATAAAAAAATTAATGATGGCTGTGAAACGGAAAATGATAGTTATAAGACTATGACTTGCAATCAAGATCCATTAAAAAAGTTATTCTTTTAAAAAAATCTATTTTTAAAACTCTTCCTACTCCACCTCTTCCTTTCAAAACCCAACTAGAAAGAAACTTTTAAACACACCACCACTAAACTATTTAATTTTACCAAGAATATACCCCATAACCAGTACCACTAGAGAACTCCTTTGTTATTTTTCATCTCTCTCTATTTAACATGTCCATTACACTCATCCACCCTTTACTTTCAAAAACCAACACAACAAAAATACCTCGCTTCCCTTTTATCAAATTACTTAATGAACCCTTCCAAAAGTTCCATAATCAGCGCATCTCTTTTGTTCACATCCAGACCTCCCCGCTAATTTTTGTAATTGAAAGAGAGAGACAGAGAGACGCTCGCAATCTCTTTTTGGTCGCGAGATAGTTCGCAGAGGAACAAGTAACGTCTCTTTTCGTAGCACTGTCCCATTCATCATCTCTTGTGCCTTCTTCCAATAAAGATGTGATTCATTACCCAGTCACGGATTTCGGCGATCGAGGACAATTGATTAGCCCGGACTACAAAAGAAAAAAGGAGTGCGTGTTTGTGACGGCGAGTTCTGTGCCAGGAATGGTAATGAAATCCCTTGAGTGTAGGGATGAACTATTCACCTTTGGCTGGTTAGTCATTTCCAGTGTCTTTAGAAACGTAAATAGATGGGGATGATTGTGCAAATAAAGAGGTTTGTTGATTTCAGTTGTGTTTTAAGTGGTGTTGAAACGGTGCCTTCCATCGTCTGGCGGCTAATTCCCAAGCTTCAAGAGCGGTATGGGTGTCATGTGGAATCATCGAAATTAATATGTGATCTAGAATTCCCAACTGGAATCTATAAAAGTTGTGAAAGGATCCTCAAGAAAAGACTGTATTTTGAGTCCCTAAAATGAACTAAAGGGTTTATAATAAAATACAGGGCTATTAGAAAAGATTGACCCGATTTTAAGAAATCAATTCATTGAAATTACTGCACATATTACAATAAGTGATACATGAATGTAAAGATAAATATACTAAGTTTCTTCCCCATAAATGATCAACAGGTTGCAGCACATTCAATGTTGCTATGATTAAAAATTTAAACATGGTGACAATAACAAAGAGTTTTTGCCTACGAGAGTCTCCCCCTGTTAACTTGGAATTCCCCAGAAAAATGTATGAAAGATTTTACACAAGTAATTTAATTTCAAGCTGTATCATTGACAATTGATACAACAAACAGCAAAGGACAATAAGTAAGCATTTGTGCAGCATTACAAGTCATTTTGATAAAGTGATGATACAAAATGTATGGAACGAACAGGATTGGACGTATGTCTTGTAACAGAAGGGTCACACATCCAACATTTTGTAACTGAAAATAAACTTGGTATATTTCTCTTTACATTCATGTATCACTTATTGTAATTTGCGCAGTAGGTTCCCACGTGATTTTTTAAAAGCAGACCCATCTCTTCTGATAACCCTGTATTATTAAAATAATTCTGTAATAAGGAAATAAATGCAATTTAATAGCATTAGGAATGAATGTTAATCTTGGACAATGATACAAAATGATGAAAATACTCTTGGTATCTTCGAGTGTCCGATACTAAAGACTTTATAACGCATGCATGTCTCGAACATCTCGAGTCTCTTTCGAACAACTGTTCCGAAAACTTTTTTGAGCAACTGTGAGGGTTAAGGGTTGTCGTAAACAAAACGAAACGCTCTGACATCAGCAGCGCTCTATCTTCACATTGAAAAATTGCTCGCAAATTTTTATGCTTCGAAAAGCTAACATCCAATATTTTTTTTCTTTTATTCCACTCTCGCTTTTGCTGACGATCATAAACAGAAATGGAGCACCATTCTCTTTAAAATGTTATACGCCATTTCTGATGCGTTTACGAAGCTGAGGCTGCCATCTTTACTACCCTTTTGTTTTTGACGTAGGGAGATGAAGAACCCCATTGGCTGGAATTTCGAACAATTCTTTCAGCTCACTAGAATGAGTTATTCGAAGCCGTTGCAATGGCAACTAGGTAGAAATTGCTCAAAAGAGTTGCTCGAAAGAAAAATTGCTCCAAATACGTGTACGTGTGATAAGGCTTTGAGCAATTTTTGGAGAAACGCAAGTGAATGTCATTTGGCACAGACGCTCATATTTAGAGTTCTACTGGGCCTTCAGAGTTGTCAAATACATAAAAATCCAAAGAATTAAATGTTCATGTTATTAAAATGAACTAAGAACGTTCTGAGCAAAAACTCTTTTGGCCAAGCCTACTGAAACAAGAACTAGAAGTCGATCCAACCCCAAGTGGTTAGACTGCCTAGAAAGTCAATGTCCAAAAACGAAGGGCCTGGAGGAAATTTCTTGAGGAGGCCAAGGCCCATCCAGGGTTGTCACGCCACTGAAAAAGGAATAAATATTTGAATTTTATTTGAAATTGTTTATTTAACTTTTCTAGCTATATCTGTAAGTAAAATTGTGTTCTGGTTTTGTCATTTGAAATGTAGATTTTTATACTATATTGGAATTATTTATTTGCTCTCTTTTGATAAACGACAAATAAATATTTCATTTAAGGATTGTTTAATTTTTTATTAGCCTGTAGTAAATACTTCTTATAAGATATTGTACATGAACACATTTGGAGGATCCACATACTTAGAGTTAGGACTCAGAAAGTCTCCAGGGAAAAAAAGGTGCTAGCCTTAGTTACAGAACAACATTAGTTGATGGATTTCGTAATATTAAATCGCGATAAAGCAGCAAGGACGGCATTTGAGTGTGTATTTCGATTTCTTCCAGTTTCCAGTGAAAACTGAATGATTATGGGTACGAACACGTAGACGACTTGTTTTGGTCGAGTCATGTAAGCAGTCCTGATTAATTCTCCACCAAAGATCAATCATTTAGGAAGGCGGATGGATGGTCTTCGCGTGGACGTGGTGTAGAAGTTTTGGGCTTGGGGTACCAGCTCAAAGCTGTACTCGTCATCTGATTGTGATTCAAAATTAAGAAAAGTAATAGACGATGAAAATTTTAAGGTCTTAACCATTATTTCTCGTAAGTTGTTGATGTGTTTTTTTTTCAGAATGATTATAAGTTTTCTTCTCATTTTGTCCTTTGAAAAACTTAAAATCTTTCCGTACTTTGCTGTTATTTTTGTTGTTGTTTAGAACGAATATATGTAGGTTAATCTTCTACTGCTGGCACAACAGCCATGGGTGGGCCAAAGCCTTCCCAAGAACACTTCCATTCCGATCTCCGCCTATCAATAGTTCTCCAATAAGTCAGTCACTCTTAAGATTTTAAAATCGTCCTCCATACAATCAACCCATCCCAATTTGGGTATATCCCTAGTTCTAGTATCAATAGTTTTGTTATTAAAAATTCTGAACTTCGAGGATGAGGGGTTCATGCGGCAGATGTGGCCCGCAAACCTCAAACGACCCATCTTGATAAATTTGATGATATCTGCTTCATTAAATAATTTAATTTAAAATTAAGTCGTTGTCTCCACAATCCATTATCATTCACAGCATCAAAGATATATCGAAGAACCTTTCGCTCAAACCGTTCAGTCTGTGATTTAGTTAAAGTCCAAGTTTCAGATGCATTGATAAGTACGGGGCTGACGATTGTATTATATAACGTAATTTTCATAAGTCAATCAATTTTGACTTTAAGTAAGCCCTTAAACCAAGAAAACAGGTTTGTCTCTAACTATGTATTATATAACTTTAGGCTTACATAATGCAAAAATGAGTAAATAAACTATCTAAATTATTGAAAATGTTTTTTTAAAAAACTTTGTAATCTATGAAGGATATTTAAAGAATTCAAAATCAAAAAATAACGAGATAATAAGACGCGAAATTTATGCATTCACTAGATGTCTGTTGACACTCTCCGAAAGATAAAGAAGGCTTAACTAAATATTTTATGATTTTTCTGGTGTATTGTGTTAAAGAGTTGATAAGGTAAATTATCTCCTGGTTTCATGTTTTTCTTTAAATCATTGCATCGAAATTGGATTCCATCAGACTACAGTATTTCGAAACAGACTGTTTCCAACCAGCCTTTTATAGGTCTAATTAGAAGTTGCAACACACATTTATAGTCCATTCCAGACTGGATTTAATTTCCGTAAATCTTTAAGATTTATGATTTGGATTTCTTTTACGTCTTTGCCATTAATTCGTTCTCCATTACAAGTCACCAAGGCCTTTATATTTCTATAAAATGTGCTTCTAGTAGATCATTGTACTCGAGGTAAAAATAATTGGATGTTTTTATTATGATGCAAATCATTAATAATTTATAAGGGAGCACAAAAAAGGATAGCATTCTCTGCAATTTGATTCTTGTTCACCTAATTGTTGAATATCGTAGTGAAAAAAAATTTGTATTCCAAATAATTAAGGCTTTTTTTTTCTTTTAAAAAATCATACAATAACTTTTGTAATACATTACTTTGAACTTGGTAAGCAACTTTTTTAATGTGATTGAAGGACTATTTTATTATTTTCGTACCTTGGAGCTACAAAAGAGCTATTGGTAATTGACTTCGTAATTTTGAACCGCCGTCAAGTGATGCGAATGACGTCTGATCTGTGTCACTCCACTCTCCAAATATTTGCACGACGCCAACAGGAGGACTTTGATCTCAACAGATTTAGAGAGCATTTGTTCTTTTTTGGGAGGCCTCTGATAGCATCAGGACTCGAACGCTGGGCTTCCCTGAAACAAAGGTAAGCCCCTAACCATTTAGCTATTGCTAACAAAATAGGGAATGAGAAAGATTAATATATATGTGATAATTGAATATACAATACATTTCTATCGCTTATTGAAGTTTTTTTAATGTTACATTATCAAATGACATTTGTAATTGTCTTCTTCTTCTCTAACGGGGCTGCACATTGGTACTTAACCTTTGAAGACTTGGTACATTCCTCAGGAGCTGGTATCACTTTTGAGTGCGGCACCATACAGGCGATACCAATTTCCATAAGTAATTTTGACACCCAGTTTCCTCCCCAGAGGGAGACACCTGAGCTCTGGCGAGGAGAAACCGTACTTCGTATTTTAATTTTGCCCAGAGCACCCAAGCCAAATAGATTCTCAAGTTATTTTTCCTGCCGTATAATCATACGAGATGGCCGTTGTCGATTGACTTGAACCGGGGTCAAACTCCCACATTGAGTGCAGGAGGCCAGCGACAAACCAACCACGCCATCTAGCCAGTTATAATTTTTATAAATAGTAGCTCTATAATTATTTTTATGATTACATTATTGAAGGAATTCCATTATTAGATATAAATATCTAAGGAATTTCATAAGCTACAATGCATGAATTCCCACTTTTTCAAAAGATTTCATAATTCAAATAAGATGAAGGAACATTAGTTCACTGTTATGGAAAAATTCAACTTCATTAGTTTGAAAAGTTACAAACAGAATTTTAAAATCTTCGTGTCTTAGTTCAACACTATGAATACAATCTCGAGGATTAATAACCCAGCTAATTTCCCGGCTAGACTACAATCGTTTGTTTTAGACCAGTTTCGTAATCTTAATAACATCAAAGTCTGGGTAATTTTCAAGCGCATGCATCCGACACATTCCTTGTATTTCTTAGGGTAAACAAAGCGTTCCAGACACACGGAAAAAGACCCTTGCAATCGATTCTCCCCTTTCGGTCTCATTAATGGGATTCATTAAGGGGGTAAACAAAGTAGAGAATCGATGGGCTCAAAATACCGCTTCGCATGCCAAAGGCCCATTTTTAAGCAGGAATTTCACGTAAAAATATATTACGAAATCTTATCTTCTCCAAATGATCCTGGCGAGAAAATTTCACTTCCGCTACCTTTTTAAGTGGATTTAAACATCAAACTACTGGTGAGGAAAATGTTGGTTTAGTTTGGATATTTATTTCTGCGCGGGTTGTGTGATAACGTTCGTTGAACGAATAAAACCCACGTGATGATGTCTCTTACATTTATGTATGATAGATAAACGTTCAAGTATCATTCGTATGTATAATAAATCGTACCTTTCAGTAAAATATGTATTCTTTGTATAAATGCTTCTACAAGAATTGAATCTTTATCAAGGGTGATATTAGAGGGTTCAGCCACCCTTCCCCAGACCAACATTATTTAATTTTTAACACACATTAGACATCGCCGCTTTTGTCTGTGCGTTTTTTAAAGAAATTATACATGAAGAATACAAGAAGTAACAGAATAGAAAATAATCAAAAAATTCGGAAATAGATTTATTTATTGTTCCTGTTTCTGATGCCACTTGATATAGGGCGAATTGAAAATTCATCGTTTCAAAGGAATTAGATTTAAAACTGTCATTCGCCACAGTTTTGAACACCATGCGCAACGTTTTGGCTCCGTTATCCATCCCAATTTTGAGGTAGATCCCCAAGAGGTGTGGTCAAGCGTCTCCTACCTCTTTTCCCCTTCGACACAACTCTCAAGAGGAATCGTGACTTGACGGATATTTAGAATGCCCTTATGTCGCACAGGCACTATACATTTATAAACATCTATTTTCAAGGATTCGAAATCAGGTCCAACGGCACAGCAGTCAGCGTCACTAACTATGTCGATTAGGCGGCTATTTTTTTAATTAATATACTGTAACCAGAAAAGAAAAACAAATAACGCAGTTTTTCTCTAGGAAATGTTTTCATAATAAATAATTTTCATGTATTTAAATCTCTAATCTTCATTTTTATCTTTTTTCAAGTGGCCACGGTAGCCAAGTGGTTACGAGCTCGTGCCCTATGTGTCGTGTGATCATGCCTAGTGCCACTGAAGACCCGTCGTGTAGAGGAACGTTAAATTTATCGAGGCTAAAAATTCTCCTCCCGTGGGCGTGGTGGGGTAGTTAAGAGGGAAGCTGCCAGATTAGGTAACATTCTCGTTACTTGACGGTGGCTCAAAATTAAGAGGTCTGTCGCCAATAACCATCGTGTTTTTTTTATAGAGTGACTTTAATACAACTCTCATTCACTTACTTGATCTTTTAAAATGTATTTAATAAAAATATTTATAAATCCATTAGTGAAAGGCATTTTTTCAGCAAAACTTTGGTATTCAGGAGTAATACTGGTGTATTCTACTTAAAATATTGTAAACAGTAATATTATAAAATACTCAAAATACTGTAAACAGTAATACTGTAAAATATTTAAAATACTGTAAACAGTAATACTTAAAATACTGTAAACAGTAATACTGTAAAATACTTAAAATACTGTAAACAGTAATACTGTAAAATACTGTAAACAGTAATACTGTAAAATACTTAAAATACTGTATTCTACTTCATGTGTAATATGTATTGTAAATTTCGAAATTCTTACATTCTAGTTACCACATTACCATTACAAATCATCAGTTACTTTATACTTAAATCATTACTTTATTAATTGTATTCGTTAAAAAAGAATAAAAAGATATTTTATGAAAAATACGAAATTGATTCCCCAAACGATAGTTTAAGAAATGAATTATCAATCGGAATTTTCAACGTTACATTCCACAACATTATTTTATTAGTTCTACAACAAAGACTAATTAATTTTTTACCTGCGGGATATCTAAATGTTTGAACGGGATAAATGAATCTTGTGTGGAGAGAGAGAGAGAGACTGTCCCACGTATGGCGCGATGCCATCCATCTCTATGCGGGTTCTATAACTCAGTTAATAAACAGGCAAGAATCACAAATGTATCTTGAAACAATACATGGCTGTTTTCTTGTTGTATTCGAATGCGGGCTTCGCAGTCGCTTACTTCTTAAGGCATTTGTTTAAACATTTTACATTACTTTTCGAAAGAAAAAGTACAATAATTTACTTCGATATTTTTTGTATTGGATAGGTAAAAATTTTCACTAATAAAGTAAAACTTGCAGTTGGGTTTATAATAGTTTTCTCAATACAGATGAAAATAGACTGATCAAAACATCACTTTGTTGATTTCAGTTTTATATATTAGATTTAATCTATATAGAACAAAACTATGTAGCTCCGTTATTTTGTAATAAATTAAAAAAAAACAAATTGTATATAAAAAAACTTATTAAATTGAGCATCTTTTGAGAATAAAAGAATTCGGAAAAAAATTGTTGCATCACATATCTGAAAAGTACCAAAGACTATTAAAAAAAGGTAAGGGTTTTGAAAAAGTTCATCAAAAAATTATTAAAAGGAATTTTTTTGTCTGAAAGAAAAACGGATTATATCCCCTTTCGTACATGAAAGAGTACCCTGCATGAAGGATATACGTACAGACTTTCATTTATTACGGAAGCTTGAAACTTTGTTCGCTTCTCTGTCGAAAGAGTGTAGTAGAAATTTCTGCTACAGGTCATAAGAGTAAATACTTTTCTAATTATATTAAGTTAACGTGAGTGATCTTAGAAAGAGATTTGACTACTAATTTGTCTGCTAAATTTGGAGACAAAAAGAATATTCATCTAGTAAAGTTCAGAAGAATCTTGAATGATTATTTAACGAATAAATGGAAGCTCCTAGAAGATTCTTCTCAGCCAGTAAAAGAACGATGCAGGAAAGCAACTTTGGAGTCAAATATTTGACAGCCATATGCGTTTCATTTAACATGTGTGAAATTGAAATTACAAATTTGGGTGCTAATTTGATATAGGGGTAGTACGCTCCAAATTGTTGTTTTATGCTCGCCGAGATGGGCGATAACTTTACAATATGGTTGGTTACCTTGATATTTTTATCGTCTGGCAATGTGGTTGCCATGCGGATAATGCATATTAATTTTTATGTTCCTCCCGCGTTAATCCTATTAATTTCTGACTATTTTAATTCGATTTCTTAAAATATTTAACCGTTTTCGTTGCAATCGCTCTTCAAAAAGTCATTCACTGAAACAGTTCAGGAATTTGGTAAAATCCCTTACTTTCATCAGGAAAATGACCTTGAAGAGACGTTTTTTTAACATCCACCGTCAAGTGATCCTCTCCCTTAGGGATTTGATGAAATTTCTAATTTCGCCATTTCCGTGCGACATATGCATTGTGCACATAATTATGAAATATTAGCATGTGATGGGAAAAAATTGGATTTTCTTTTTTTTCCCCAAAGGGCATGGTTTAGTACTAACACCATTAAATGGTGTTTGTACTTACACATATTGTTTGATAACACATATTCATAACAAGCTACACAATATTGAACTAATCGAAAAGATCGTTGACCATTACGAAGACGAAGAAATTAATTGTTTCGTGGGAGACATAACATGGAGGGATCGATGTCCTATCCGGGTGAAAATATAGTCTGTGAATCATGCAAATCATTAACCAGAGGATCGTTAAACTGCTCGCACCACGCCGGACGATGTAAGTGGCTTTATCACAGAAAAGGGGGAATGTGCATAATGCGCCTATTTTAATAAACGCTCCTTTATTGCTCGGAGACTACAATAGATCGAGTTACCGGTTAAATTATTAGACGCGAGATACTTATCTCAATCGTTGACGATGACATTAAGAGCGGGAATCCGTAAATTAGAGGGCCAGCTCGGAAGTCAGATTAAACTCATTTATATTGTTCCTTTCGGCCGCCCTATTTGCTACACTCCCAACAATGTGAACCGTAAGTAGGTATTAAAATATTACAATGTGCAATTATGCAATCAAAGTATTATTAGCTATTCATTTACGGTGGGATTTAGAGTGGTTAAGTTTTAAGTCTTATATAACTAGATGGCATTGAATTCATGAACGACGTTGCTTCAGTCGATTCGTGGGTTCAAGTCCTGATACCATTTAATCCCTTCGTTCTGACTAATCGATCTAATTCATCAACACGAAGTTGTTTATTACGCTACACTTATAAACAACGCGATGGACTTCGGGATTTAGAACCCGGTAAAGTGACCACAGAACGACATCTTGAGTAGCCGATCAATCCTCCAGATTTCCATATCCACGATAACGTGAGGACTTAAGGTATCCAACTACTCTAAAATCGTGAACCATATCAAAAATTGACAAGTTTTTTTATGGTATTATTTTATAGACTTTCTTATTCTCTTTTAAAAGTACCAAGTTCTTTATTTTCCATTCACTAGAACAAAACTACAAGTGTTTTATTAAAAGCAGATGCCTTAACTTTAAACAAGATGTCAAACTTTAAAATGCGTTTTACTCGAAATGTAGTTTTTTAAAAAATGCTCAAACGGGGACAGCAATTGTTCAAAAAGTTTTGAGAATAATTAATTGAAATTTTTTGTGTATGTACTGTATAATAGTAGAAGTATTTAACTTTCAGATTTATTAATTACTGTTTTATTATAAAATTTACAATCCCTTATGTGAATATAATCACTGTTTTTTTAAAGCAATTTCATATAATAACTAAAATCTAGTTTTTGTAAAAATTAAAATATCTCTTATCCTATAGATCATTTCAAAAATGAATAACATAGCAACACGTCAGAATTGAAAAATTGAAAATTTGTTTATAAACTTTTGGTACAGTATGGGTATTTATTTCTTTATTTTGTAAATTTTTACCCATTTTTTCTCTTTTTAGTAATAATTATTTCTTTTCCTCTTCTTAATTTTTACATATTTTTCTTAAAATGTACAATTCAAAGCTAAAAACCCACTAAAAAATCTGCATATCTCCATTTTTTTTTAAAAAAAATAAGTTGTCGCAAGTAGTCGGATTCTTAAATTAATTATATTCCCTGTTATTAATTTTTAACTCATTTGTACAAGGTTGGATTCTAATGCATATTACATAAGAGGAACTAAATGCTTTAAATGCGTTTATTCCAGCTTTTGGCTACTATGTTCCATAGATGCGAAGTGCAAACAAAAGAATAAGTATCTGCAGACGATTCTTTTAACTCTTGAAGAGAGTGTCTTTGTTTCACTAGAACGTTGCCTTTCTCTCGCTCGGTCACGTGCATTCGGCGTCGACTTTGGACACCTTTATCCCAGGAAGGGGAGAAATCTGCCGCCTCACGTGTTCACTCTTACCAGAAGAAATCGCTTGATTTATAGTGGTGCCTTCCAGCTCTCTCCATTCGTCTTGCATTCGTGCGAACGGCAGAAAGAAAGGAATGGCTTGAGGTATATTTGTCTGGATGGAAATTATTTGCGAGCTCTTAACTGTATCTCTTAGAAGGAGACATAGTCAAGACTTCTTAAGAGAGATCCCTATGCAAAAATAGGCACTACCTGAGATCCTTAAAATTACATTATATATAGCATGCATTGTCAAATACTTATTTAAACCGTAATTTGAACCAAGTAAATATGCACGACTCTCAATCTCTAAAACCTAGGCACAAACCGGCTCGATGGTCGTATTTCGATTAAATGAGTTGAATGATTGTTTATGGTATTAGGCCTAGGCCTAGACATGGACAACGGTCATTACATAATAATAGAGTCGTACCAATTTTCCCAGTTGACATGCAGTTTGAAATCCCTGTTTTTCGGAGAATAGGAACGGGAATAATATTTGACCATTAAAATTATCCGGATCATGATCTTATTAAGACAAAGTCAAGAATAGGGCAGTGATTAGAGCACCGGACTCCGGACCGGAAGGCCTGGGTTCGATACCCGTACCGCCAAATACCCTCCGAGTACACACGGAGTACGTGCTCGTTAAATCAGTGGGTCCGAAAGCCTTGTGGGCTGAATCACGAGTGCAGGGAACTGGAAAAAATTTCCTTCCACTTCAGTTCCATGCCTAAATTGTGGAGGTGGAGATAGATGGTGGCGCCATCTATCGTAATTTTCGATCGTCCCTTCGGGAATTTCACCGAGCTAAAATCGTACTGTCACCTGTATGGTGCTCAAGGCTAAGGTCAAAGATAGGCATACATCTAGCCCATTGCCACGATGAATTTCGTGGGCCTCGATCTGACCATGTCAGACAGGTGGCATGAGCAACAAATCAAAAATGAAACGAGGCCCCTCCGAAGGCGAGGCCCTGGCCCATGCCTTAGGACGTTCCTGGACATATTTAAAATCTTATAGATTATAACAAGCAGTCGCTTAGATCTGTTGGATATAAATTGTTCAATTTTCACGTATCTCTATATATTCCGATAATGTGAGATTCTTGGGTACATTTAGTGACCGCGGTAGAATAGTGGTGAAAGTAGCGGACTTATGGCCGGCGTGTCAGGAGTGCCACTGAAGGCCTACCGGGTAGGGGGGCGATGCATGCTAAATCTGTCGAGGCTCCTAATTCTTCCCGCTGGAGTGGTGTGGAAGTTAGGAGGGCAAACTGAGGTGTCGTCCTCGTCACCTATCTCTGAATCCTTCCCTTTGGAATTAATATTACGAAGTGCAAACACCGGTCGCTAACACAATGCTTTCCGCTTCAATTTTCCGTCATCTCCTCGCCTACTCCACGACTAGCACTTGAATAGAAGAATTGAATAGACCAGCATAAGTCCTCTCAACGGAAAGCGGTTCTTAACTAAAATCACAGTTAAAAAGGGTATTTTCCCCCAGAGTATTAGTAGAAGACTGAATAGAACCCGTTACAACTTTACCTTGGTTCAAAATGACTTGGTCCGTCTCCAAAAGCCCTCGAGTAGCTGATTAATGCGAAGTTAATATTCACTTTTTCACTCTCTCACGGGGGCACATTTAAAACCCAATATAAAATGACATGACAAAATTTTGCTTTTGGATCCAAATTTAAACGTCGGCTATTTTGAGATAGAGAGCCATTTCAAAAAATGCTGGTGTTTTAAGTTTGTGGTCTAGCACCAGTAGGAACATTTGATAGAGTACCTTGCAATTCTAATTTTTGAATTACATCCATCAATTCATTAGTATAGCTTTGTGTGTTATTTGTGCTGCAAATTTCGGTTTTTGGGCTCGTACCATAATTTTTTATAAGCCGACAATTTCTGAGCCATTCTGTATTTACGGAAATTTGAAATGTTTTTAATGAATACGGGAACTTTCTAAAAAAAACCCCGCTAAGTTTTAATTAAATTTTCTGAAACATCAGAAGTAGCGATAGATTTTAATTTCTGTGTAACAGTTGACTTTGATTTCGTGTGTCGCCTAGTTTAATTCCAAATTATCCTTTGCATTCTGATATTTTAGCTTTATTTAAATTTTGACAGTCCGGTTTTAGAATCAGAGCACATGTAGTCCGACTTTTTGCTACTAATTATATTACTACTATATATTTTCCGACAAATTTCGGGTTTAGCTGCGCTACTAAATGAATAAATCTTTTTTCGGCTGACATACCGCTTATTTTAAACTGAGCTTCGACTTGATAAAACTATTTTTATATTTTATCAATCCAGAAAGTAGAAATTTTAACACCAATATTTTTAAGTTGTGTAGTATTTTCAATTATTTCTTCCATGTGGACATTTTAGTTCTTGTATATCATCCGAATCACCAAAAAATGTGCCCTTTCTATTTTTAACTTGGAGAAGCCGCACTCAATCATGTCTTTTAATTACTAAACAGTCATTTTCACTAAAAAACCCGTCTTTTTTTAGCTTTGTAATGACAACAAACTTCCAACTCAATATTCGGAACAATATCTGTTCCAAAAAATTATTGTAGTATGTTGTCACACTCTGAATACAAAATATTGGTTGAATATTGGGTATTGATGCTGGAATATCATTATCTAAACAGCTCGAAAGGTTGCAAATAAGTATTATACGAATATAAACAGTAAAAACAATAATATATATATATATATATATATATATATATATTAAAATTAATTACAAATATTAATATTTTCAAATTTTTTATAATGATAAATAGTCAAAAATATTTTTTAAATTAACTTGATAATTATTAATGATCTCTGTCTATATATAATTAAGCTCAATTATACTAATCTCTATTAGAATCTTCTGCTGTTTCAAATGGTTGTTTAATTGGCAATGTGGGTTTGGTGGAATAATCGCTCTGGTTCATGACTTGGCTTTAACACTGATTTTTTAAAAATATAGCATTAAATTGGATTCTAAAACTTGCGTTGCCACCCCTTTTTTTAGAAAAATTTTATCCTTGGCATTTATTTATGCAAATTTGTAGTCTCGGTTGGTTTGGAATAATAACAGAGTTAAAATACTTATAAATTAAAGTATTTTTTAAATATGAAACTTTGACATATCGGTTAGATAAGCATTAAATTTTGTGTCTTTGTATAATTCATGAATAAAAATGAATACTCAGGTTTGTGAGATACTTCCTCGAAATAAATCAAACTTTAGTGCATTTATGTAAATTAAGCATATAAAGATTTTTATATTTACTATAAACACATATAAAGCATCATAGCTCTCAAATTCTATTATCATTATTATTAAAAACTTCCCATTGATATTCGAAAAAGCTATGCGTTACCATTCGTTAAAAAGAAATTTTGCAATTACTATATTTTAAAAAATATTTTGGGAATAAATACATAGAATTTTTTTTTTGGTGAGAAGCCAGTTACAAGCAAATAAGATACAATTCTGTACTTGTTGGATAAATATTAGTCACAGAAAAAAAGTAATACATCAATCAAGTTTTCCATTGATAAAAAAATTTTCCGTGAATAAATGTAAATATTAAAAAAATCTTTATGAAAAGTAAAAAAGAAAGCTTTTTTTCTTTTCTTAATTTTTAAAAATTTAGCATAATTTTTAAAATAACGGTATTGTCAAATTTTATAAGGTACAATATTACAAAAACTTTCTGGAAGAATATTCGTCGTTCAAAATATCGTGAATTTTGATCTATGAGATATTTCAGAAAATATCAGAATTTTTTGTAGAACATTGTTAAAGATAAAGAAAAGTTTCAGGATCTTTATAGATTAATTTCAATTTGAAATTCATTTATAGTTTAGATTTTTCTACGATTAATATTTCTATACTTCTGTTGGTTAGGCTTAATCAAAAGTCTTATTCCAATAAATCACTGATATCCTTTTCTTAAAAAAATAAAAAAACGAGTACGCAAAGAGTTTTCTATGAGTTATAAAATTATTTTTAAAATTAAAAAGGAAAATAATCGATAATAGTATAATAATCGATAATCGATATAGGTTAATACTTAGCGTTTCTCCCCCCCCACACACACACAAATACGCTTTTTATTTCTCACATTTTTGTTGTTTTTTTAATTGAGTGAATCTTCGTAAATCATAGGAATCGTATGAACTTTTGATGGGCATTTTATGTTTTACTCCTACACTTTTAAGTACTTATTGCGTTACGCTTATACGATTGACAATCAAGTTAAATAATAAGTAATTCTTCCCAGGAAACATATTTTAAGATTAAGTTTGCTTTTTCCCCTCGAAATATAAAATAAAGAACAAAGATTAGTTTATAAGAGGAAATATGTTCAAAATATATAAAAAAATTGATAAAAGAATTAAGGAAAATCATATTTGACATTTTTTATATTCATTTAAAATTAATTTACATTATGTTCGGCATATATTAGAAAACTAATTACTTTATTTATACTTACATTCATGGCAACAGAAAATATTTTACAATGGTTAAGAATCTTTTTAAAAGAGCGAGTTTTCAAAATACATCAAAATCTATGTATTCAATTTTAAAAAAAAAGGACTTTGTCAGAATTATTTTAAATTTGCTTATGCTATTAAAATATCGTTAATAAAAATTTATTTTTAAGAAAAAAAAAGTCTTTTAAAAAAGAAATTATTCTCATTTTCGAATGATGTCAACAATTTTTTCCTCCTACTTTTATTGTCCTACAAGATACATCTGCTTAAAAAAAACTAATAATTTTCTCTACATTTTGGAGCTTTCAGCACAAGTCACGATGATGCTGATAGCAGATCACGATGATGCTGATGTCTGCAATTATACTGATCGAGATCGAATTCCCAATAGCAATGCCTCAAGGGGAAGCATTAGACAACGCTGCGACATGCGTGAACGGTCAGCTAACGGCGATAGTGTTGCCAAAACATACAAGACAAGTATTGTTATTTGGAATACTCGTGCTTGTCATTGTCTGTCGTAATATTTAGCCGTGAGAAAATGCTTGAAGAAGCGTAACGGCATAAAATGTAATGCAGGAAAAGTGATGTAGTGACGAATTTTAAGTGGAATTATGTGAAAGGAACAACTGTGTGAAGAAAGTGAGGTAAAATAAATATGATTGATAGTAAAAACTATGATTTTCGATCTTAGTAGAGGATTAGTGTTGATAACAGCATTCGACAGTTTGTGCCATTTTCGAGGTTAGGGTATTTTGTAGGTATATTAAAACACATACACTAGCTAGAAAAAGTCTGCGTTCACGTACTGTTACTTACATGAACAATGAAAAAAAAAGTTTAAAAAATGAAATTTAAAATACAAATTTTAATTAGATTTTATTTAGTTCATTTTAAGTATATATATTCAAAATAACAAAAGTAAATTTAGTTTGCCTCCACAGATTTTAAAATAAAGACCGGTTTGGAACGATACTAACAAAAATCAAGTAGAAAAGTCTGTGTTCACTGTTTTATTAGTAACTAAAAAATTATTTAAAAAAGGGAATAATGAGCTATTTAGTAGCTGGTTGGATAACATCCTCATTTGATAACCTCCTGAAGTCGTTTCGGTATTGAACTGACAAATCTTGTGGTTTTTTCAGCACTTATCTTTTCCCATTGGTCCTTAAGAACACTCTTCAGCATATCCTTGCTAGATACATCGTGTTGACGAATCCTGCGTTCCAACAAATTTCATAGGTGTTCTGTAGGATTAAGATCAGATGACTGCAGGGTCATGTGCATTTGATTTAGGACATTATACAAAAGAAAAAGCTTCACAATCTCGGCGGTGTGCTTAGGATCGTTGTCGTGTTGAAAACGAAACGATTATCCTAATCCGAGTTTGGTGGCACTTTCCTTTAAATTGTTTTTTAGGACATCAAAGTAATCATATTTGTTCGTAATTGATTATATATACTCCAACTTGCCAACATCATTGCTCGCCATGCACCACCACATCATGACTCCACCGCCGCCGTGCTTTACCGATGATACTAAATGCTCTTTTTGAAGTGCTGTGCAAGGTTTCCTCCGTACTAATTTTCGACTTTTTATGCCGAAGATGCAAAAGTTGCCCTCATCAGAGAATATCACAGTCCTCCAGAACTCCAGAGGTCTATGTATATGATCTTTTTCAAAAGCTATCCGCTTAAGCCGGTTGGTCATTGAAATATAAGGCTTTCTGCGAACACCACTCGACTATGGTATCCGGCCTTTTTAAGGATTTTTCTTGCAGTATCCGCCCAAATATATATATATATATATATATATATATATATATATATATATATATATATATATATATATATATATATATATTTGCTAAACTGCTCGTGAATGTCTGTTGCTAATTAAGTTGCAGACAAACACGAATTTTTTTTCACCATTGATGTCATACTTCGTTTTTCTCTGATTGTGAGTTTAGATGAAAGACTTAAAAGAGGTTTGGATGTGTAAACTCTTGTAGATTTTAAGTTAGAAATAACGTGCTGGATAGATGAATACTGCCGTCCAACGGATCCGGCTATATCCCAAAGACTTTTTCCATCTTTTCACATTTTCACATAGATTTTACATTCAGTGATACTAATTTCCTTCTTTTTATTTTCCATGTCCTTGAATTGCTTCGTATATCACAAAAACGTAACAATTATTGCGTCACAATTTTCTTAAGCTATTTTACTTGATAACTAAATGCAAAAACTCTGTTAACCTATGCCTGCTGATACAAATTCCAAGAATCAAGAATATTCAAGTAGTGAACGCAGACTTTTCTGCCTACTTTTGTGTGTTTTGCTACAAAACTCCCGTTATCTTAATTAGTTTTTAATTCAAAACTATAACGAGAGAATTCTTGCATGCTCAATATTTAAATAATAGAAAACAAATTCGTGAAATTTTGTTTTAGAAGAAAATTATATTTCTATTAAATTTTACCTTTTGATATGATTTCTTATCGGTGAACGCAGAATTTTTCTAGCAAGTGTAGATCCTCAGTGTTGAAAAATTTTGAACGCAAGGTACTAAAATGAAAATTGAAAGAAAAATTTATTGCATAAAATTTGAAATATTGTACGTCAAAGTTCCTGTTTTGTAAAATAAAAAAGGTAAAACTAAACGTGTATTCAATTTGAAGTAAAAATTTTATCGTTTCAAATATATCTTCCAAATTCTTCGAAAGAGCATCTACTACATTTTATAATAATTAAATTATTATACATTTGCCTCCCAATTGATAATCTACATGTAATTTGAACTATTAATTGCATAACTAAAGAACATAAAAGTCGATTCAAGTCAATATATATATGATATTTTTCTATTAACAAATTTCAATGATCATACAGCATATTTAATGGCAAAGATGCTTCATCACTAACCTGAATTATTTTTCCTAAAAATCAGAAAATATTAACTTATTTTACGTATAAATACGTGATCATTATACTGTGTTTAAAACAGTTTTAAGATAGCATAGGTATTTCAGAATATCTTTAAAGAATATTAAAAGAATAAATGCATGTTATGTAAAGGGAACGATTATTGAAAACTAAGATTACTTTATTTTTGAAACGCGATTGTAATATACAAGAATAATAAAAACACAACAACAAAACGCAACACAACACAAACAACAAAAAAATTCATTAAAATCTGGAAAAGATTTCACACCACACACACAAGACAAAAAAAAATTGTAGCGCTATGTGCTGATAACTGTGACAAATTGAGAACAAATATGAAACTATATAGTTATAAAATTATTTTGGGAAGAAAAAAGGAGCGATTAATTTGTTTTTAAACATCTGCCACAAAAGATAAATGGTTCATAATTTTAAAATGGAATTCAGTTCTATGTTATTTTTCACCGAGCTCAGAAATAACAAACATTCCAAAAATATGAGCGATGAAATGTTACGAGTAATCGATTTTTATTTTTTGTTTTTTCGTTATTTTTGAAAAAAGTGTTTTTAGAAAACATTCAAAAAAGGTGTTGGGTGCATTTAACAAGAGGGGAAAACTCCCCTTGCATGTTTTTTCAGATATACAACGGAACAGTTTCTGCTCGTGTCGAAGAAAATGGCAAAATAAACATTATGTATCGATACAAATACGAAAATAATATCTATCTCTGGTAAACAGGAAATCACGTGAGGAAAAAATTTTATTACTAAAGCTGAAAAAGCAGTTTTTTAGGAAAGTACTCGGTGTAGGATATGCATATTTTTTTGTTCACATTCAGTAAAGTATGATGATATATAAAATAAATAATAAAATTAATTAATGTGTTCTAGTAAATATTTATGAATGTAACCTGTTACCTAAAATATTTCATATTAGTGTTCCGTAAAAAATAATAAAATGTAACAAGTATAAAAATATTTTATTATTTTTTATCAAATTGCCAAAGCAGTGCTTCAGGGATTTAGATGCACTGAAGTAAATAATTAATCAGGAGCACAAAAGTACCTATCAGATGATCCCTATACCGGCCCCCCCTCTCTTTTTTTCAATAATACTTACTACTTCGCGAATTAATTTAACAAAAAGAAATTTTTAAGAATGTCATTTTATACACAGTAAAGCTTTTCGAATGATGTATTTAGGGGAGGAAGAGTTGGAATTTAAGTGTTTCGTTAGAAATATAGGAAGCCTTAGTTAGAGCATCGGACTCCAGAACGGAAGGCCTGGGTTCGATGCCCGATGTCTTTAAATACCCTCCGAGTACACACGGAGTACGTGTTCGTTAATCAGTGGATGCAAAAGTCTTGTGGGCGGTTGCAGCTAAAACCATGAGTGTAGGGGAGCTTGAAAATATTCCCCTTCCCTCCAGTTCCATGCCTAAATTGTGGAGGTGGAGATAGGTGGTGTCGTCATCTATCGTAAAGAAGTCCAACCTGCCTCACAGGCTCTGGCAACATTCATTCCTTCCCTTCGGGAAGGACAGAACAACAACATTAGAAATAGAGAATGCATTATATTATGTATAATAAATGTTTTAAGCACTAAGTTTCCAAATTAAAGAAAATATGATTTGAAATGAAACAAACGTGTGTGTGTTTGAAAGAGCTGGATTCTTATATTATTTTGAAATAATAGAATACTATAAGGGGTGTGACCCAATGTAATAAAGGGACACGCGGGGAAGGGGTTCTTAATTAAGTCCACTAGTTAATTAAACACGTTTATTAGACAAAACAAACATTTACATACATAACTAGAGAACTAACAGTTACAATAGAATTGAAAGGGATCGGGGAGCGCATGCTCGTACGTCCTTACAGTTCCGAAGCTTGGCCATTACTGAAGATTGTTCTAGCCGCTAGAGGGCGCGATAGTCTTTCTACTGTTCATATGAGAAGAGTTTAAACTACGGGGGGTTACAATCTCCCCTGTGGATCCGACGACGTCCCGGCGAGGAGACATAATTAGCTGTTGTAGTAGTAGCTCTTGTTGAGGGATGGATGGTTCTGTTGGAAACTGCTGTTGTAGCAGTCGACGGGCTTGGAACATGTTTATTTTGTGATGTGGATGTAACTTTTCGTGGTCGGCCTCTTTTCCGAAGTGGAGCTACCGGAGAAGTGATAATGTCTTTAACAGGTGTTAAAGCAGAAGTATGGTAAGTAGCAATCGGTTCAGATGGATTGGCAAGACTTGAGATAACATAAAAAGTCGGTGACTTTTGGGTGAGAATTAGATATGGACCGTCACGCTTTGGCATGAACTTGGAAGTTTTCTTGTTCTTTGCACTACTGATGGGATGTAAAGTAACCCAAACTTTATCTCCAGGAGAATAATAGACTGGACGGCGATTTTTATCATATTGCTTTTTTCGTTGATTTTACACTTAAAATTATACAAATAAATGAATATTTTTTTTTTGAAAATAGCATATAACAATACAAAAAAATTTTCCAGCTTAAATGCTTTCGAACAAGAATTGTAATCATTCAGAGAAAATAATATACATAAATACATATATATTTGGTTTTGTGTTCTCACTTAAGCTTTTAAGTAAACAACGTTATACTTATTAGTTTAAACAATACAGGAAGTATATTTTAAAAACACATTGAATATAATTTAACTGTATATTATGCTGTTTAGCAAATTACACAATTACATTTCTTGAAATAAGAAAAAAAAGATTTCTTAATTTAATTCGAACAGGACGTTCTAAATTTAAATCAGTAAAGAATGTTCTCTATGTCAGAACAATGAAGTCAATTTTTAAGAAATTAAAACTTACACAATTCTTTAGGATATTAAATCCAATTTGCATTTGGGCATGCAATGGTTAATTTAGTATTATAAGGTATAATACTTAAAAGAAAATTCAAAGTAAAAACTTTACTTGTTCTTCAGGTGAAGATAAATCCAACATTCTACAGGTGAGAACGGAACAATAGCGGTTAACCTGAAAATTAATAGCGAGCAACAGCCAACTATAAAAACACGTTGGGCGTCAAATTATAAGGGGTGTGACCCAATGTAATAAAGGGACACGCGGGGAAGGGGTTCTTAATTAAGTCCACTAGTTAATTAAACACGTTTATTAGACAAAACAAACATTTACATACATAACTAGAGAACTAACAGTTACAATAGAATTGAAAGGGATCGGGGAGCGCATGCTCGTACGTCCTTACAGTTCCGAAGCTTGGCCATTACTGAAGATTGTTCTAGCCGCTAGAGGGCGCGATAGTCTTTCTACTGTTCATATGAGAAGAGTTTAAACTACGGGGGGTTACAATACGAAATATTCTCATAGAAATCTATTTAGATTTCTTTACCAATCTCTTTCATCATTTTTTAAACACGTATTAATATGCATTAAGACAGTACGCGTTGTTTTTTTTCTCTATTTGATTATAAAAGATAGCCCAAGCTACCTAGAAGCCGTAGTAACCAAGTGGTCATGGTCATAAACTCGTGATCACTTTATGTTTTAGTTCAATCACTTGCTCGGGTTCTGATTCTAATAAAGAAGCGTCGATTGGCAGTTTGATACAGATAAAGTCAATCGAGACGAAATTCTTACACTGGCATGGTGTGGAAGTTTGGAGAATGAGCTGCCAACTCAACTGTCGCCCTCGTCACTTGATTATGAGTCAGGATTACGAGATACTTCACCAATTTCCCTCATGTTTCCACTAAGTGTTGTGTTTATCAAACGAGTGATCAATCAACTAAACTGTCTAGAACATTTCGTTATGCAGGTTTTATGGAAAACATTTTATTTCATTTAAGAATATAAAGAAAGTGAACTATTTTTGTTTATACATTGTAAAGATGAGGAGTTACAGTGATAACATTAGGGATCTTTGTTCCATCGAACTTGTTGTAAATGATAAAAATTTATGCAAAGAGAACGTAATAATTAGAGAAAAGCTTCTTCTCTCTTTGAAAGATAAAAGGAATTGATTTATCGAAATTTCTTTGCCAATATTTTATGATCTTTTTCCATTTGGAATACTTCTGAAATTATTCAATGAAAAAACTTAAATAAATACCAAGAAATATAAAAAAATTCAAACTGCTGTTTGTTAGTTTTAAAAGGGCGCTCATAATCTTCGTAAAAATTGAACTCAGAGAATAGGTTTCATTCTTAATTAATGTTTAAAAAAATTAAGATAATTTAGACTTTTTAAAAATTAACCACGTTATGGTAATTCATATTTTTGATCCTTGAGTAGAATTTAAAAGATCTCGGAAATTATGATTACGTAAAAACAAAAAGATTTAATATCATTTAATTTGTAAAAGGTGATCAAAATTTATATAGAAAATTAGAAAAATTAATAGTAAACATTTTCTGTAAGGTTGCTGTTTTTTGTTCCCATTTTTATTCCAAAGTTTTCCTAAAACCATAAATAAAATAATAAAATATTCGTATAATAAGAAGTAGATAATTTTACTACTATCAATAACAAACACGTAATATGAAGAAAAGTTAATGAAAAATATTCCAGCTAGTTACTTCGTTTAATTGAATTTAATGTTCTTAAAAATGGCAAAACATAATTATTTGTATATTTTCCATCTTTCGTTTCATTTTACAAAATATTCATTCCAAAAAGAAGGGAAAACAGCAATGCTATCTTTCGAGCAGCGTTTGTCTGAGAATTGTATCTACGTATACATTTGTATTTTCTTATCCTTTATTTTCCTGTCCGTGTCTGTGGAAGCAAGCATGGAGCTCCTAGATAGCGAAAGCAAAACGTAATAACTCGATTTATGTCCGAGACATTAACTAGAAAGCAAATGGGACTTTTCTGAAGTGAAGTGAAGATATCGCATTTGTCGTCTTAACGCGCGGCCGCTTTAATGGGGGCGAAAGTTTGCACAAGTTAAAACTATATGGGGTTGGGGGAGTTGGAATTCCTCACGGTGCAAGAACTTGTGATGACGCTGCCTAGAGTTGAATATCATTTAATGACCGAAATAATGGGAGATCGTTTCTTTTTCTCTTTGGAAAGTAAGTTTGAAGCTCTCTTCATATGTGTGTGTTCGGGACTTATTTAACTTTAATTTCCTTTCGGGTTTAATTTTACTCTTTATGTTTCGACTTTGATGTTTACTTTTAAAAAAAAAAACTTCATGGGATTGTGTTGTGGTATTGAAAAAATTTAAAGATGGGAAATTTATAAGAATGAAATAAATTACTCTTATAAATTACCCTAAATATAGAGAAAATGTTTGGATAGTTCTGTCGAAGCGGGTATAAGATAATTGAAGATAAAATAGAACTACAAATTTATTAAATCCAGAACAGAGTCTTAATTCTTTTTTGCTACTCAATAATCTCAGTTATAAACCAAACTATATATTTCAAAGAAAAGTGAATAGTGAATAACATTGAGAACAAATATGAGAGAGCAGACAATTAATAAAAAATTAAATCACAAGGTTTAATCAATAGCGCTGTATCGATGTTGACCTCAAAAATAATTATTTGTTCGATTTGTAACTATTCATATATATGGTAACTCAAATCTTAGCTACATAAAATTATTCTGAATTTTTATTAAATATTTATATATCTGCTTAGAAAATTCATATGTAGACATTTGCAGTAATTTGAGACATATTGTTTGATTTCGGAATACTTTTTATTCGGATACTTTCTAATTAATTTGTCAGAACATTCCGAATTCTCCATTTGTACCGGTCAAAATATTCAGAATACATATAAATCAAATTGATACCTCGTACTATATAACACATTTTTAAGATTTCTATTTAAATACTATTTTTCTTTAAACAGTACTCTGTCAGATATATATTTTTAATGTATTGTTTCGTGTGTCTGTGTACGTACCAGAAATGTCGTCATTACTATTTCTGCTTGGACTCGTCTTATTAAACTTCTTACTAGTTCTTTTTGCTCATTAAAGCCTTACAATGAATGGGATTGTTTGCTAAGTAAATTTTAGTGCTGAAAATATCCTGTCTATTGTTTCGTTTAGTTGTTACCCCATACATTCTTAATACTATTTGTAAAACTAGATTAGGATGAAAAGCCCTTCACAAATACGCTTTACCGAAACAAGCTACAAATAATTATTTCTGCATTCTATTTGTATTGAGTTTCCATGCATTCCGATAAAATTACTATTTTTCTGGACAAAAATGTTTCGCTGCCTTTTGTGTGTGTATGCCCTTATTAAAATAAATATCAGAATAGAAAAATAACACTTGAGACAGAGAGAGAAAACAAACATTTTTTTTTATTTTCAAACATATTTATTTTTCTTCTTTGAATCTAATAACACAATTTTCTGAAGTAGCGTTAAAGACTTCAGATTCTATTTCGAATGGAACATTATGGAATTCGAATAAAGGAAATCTTAACCCCATCGTCGTGTTTTCTCTCGAAAAATCAGAAAATGCTTTTCAGAAATCTACTCAATAAGAGCACTCTTCATAGAATTGAAAAGAATTTATATTCGTTATTTCGCTAGACATACATATCTTTTATAAATCATCAGAAAACTCTCCCAAAATTCTTTGCTTTCGTTTCAGAACCAAATATGTTTACCCAGATATTTTTACTAACAAGTTGATAGATTGTTGGAGGTCTTCATTATGCCCGGATTAAGTTCGCGATATCCGGCTTTTTACCTTCCGGAAGAAAAAAGCAATATCAAATCGTAACACAAAGAAAAAGTTCGTTCCCGCCATGATCTGCGCTCGAGGCTAAGCGCAACAGGACGATAATGAATAATACTCTCGTTCTCTCTTTATACTTATCGCGCGCTTAATGGCGTTTAAAAATCGTATTAAGAAGAATCGATAAAATGTGCAAAATAAAAAAAAAATAAAAATCTAGGAGAAAAAATATTGCAGCGTCTTCTAAATGGCATTTTGCTAACGATCAATATGTTTCTTCTAAATATCGCGAGCACGTTTTTTGGAATTTTTCCTACGGAAATGAAGCAGGTGTTGCGAGGAAAAGTTTAAATTTTCTTTTAGAATAGATTTAGAATCACGATAGTTTCTATTAATTTACGTAAAATAAATGCTTTTTGCATTAAAAAAAATTGTATCTGGAAGAAAAACCGTGAAGAAAGATTTTGTTTTTAAATCTGTTCTTCAAGAAACATTTTTATAGATTTTCGCTTTACCGAAATATTTTATATTCTTTTATGAAAAATGTACATTACCTGATAATGCATATGCGGTTTTTATTTATGTATTCAAATAATGTAATTTCTTTTAAAGATTTTTTTCCCTTTGAAAAGAATAATGTGAATTTTTTCCCTTGACGTCTGAATCAGCATACATGCAATGCTTAGTTGTTCTTTAAATTTTTTTGTATATTTTTAAGTTTTTCGGGGTTTTTTCGAATAATATAAAGAAGATAGCTTTAGAAATAAAAAGAAAATAAATATTAAAACAAATTAGGTTTACTTTTTTGGTAAATACTCTGTGTATTTAAAAGAAATGACATATCATCAGATTCTGTTTCGTCTTTTCATCATCACTGCTACTATAATCCATAAGTAAATAATCATCTTCCATTCCATCTAGATTGTTAGATATATTACAATATGTATTTTAAATGACTTTTTAATTGTTTCATATTTATATATATATATATAATTTCTCTTTCTCTACCATTATTATCCTCTCATATACTATTTCTAGACTGGCGAGACGCAATTGGTCTCCTTTCGTAGATGATTTTTCACCTTCCAACATCCATATATTTTCTAACGCCTTTTATCTTGCGCTTAAGGATTTTAGTTCGAAAACTAAACCGTTATTTAACAACCAAAACTCGATATCGATATTTTTGCAGAAATTTTATTTGAAAAGGAATTCTTTCGAACAATTTAACATGCACTGTCATTTTTATCCAGTTAAATCTATGTAAATATAGGTTCTTGATGGGGTAAATTGATTTTTCTCAAAATTGATAAAAACCATAGATGCCAGATCTCACGAATTACCTCTGGTTGAAAAAAAACAAGATATTCCTTCGAGGTTTAAACTTTTTGCATCTAATTTTGGTACAGCGTCCAGAAAAAAAAATCACGAATATACTATTTCAATTTGTCTTTATTAAGGTAATTTACACAAAATAAACAATTGACCAAGAGGAGCAAATGTTGTGCCTATGTACATGAAAGTTTGAAACAAATTTCAAACTCCACAAAAAGCAAAATAAAACAAAGTTTCTATTTAAATATGTACTCTTTTTCCTTTGAAAGTTCTTTGACGTTCTTTGTTCTTTTTTTGTTCAATCTCAGGTCTGCGTCGTGCAACAGTAGTCGGTGAGCATGTTTTTATTCCATCTTCCTTCATATTTGCGCTCCATATTTTTCACCCACCCTCTCTTCTTCACTAAATTTTTGGGAGAAAATTTCACTTATGAGTGCAAGAAATGTATTTTAACCCAATCAACCTAAACTTCTTTTTCTTTTGCTGTCATTGTGTATATATATACAGTCTCAAATTTTTTTATTCTCTATAAGCTTGCGGATATGTGGACCGACACACATAGATTCCTTCTTTCTCAATTTGACTTTAGGTAAACCTGAAAACCTTTTGCACAGATATTTGAAACAGTTAATATCTTGTCAAACTGCTTCATTAAACCTAATTTTATACGCAGAAGGAATTGTTGTTCTGCTCAACTAAGCAATTCCGAATCATACTCTCGATGCTTGGCTTAAGATTCTGTCTTTTGGTCCATTCTGTCGTAACGCAATGTCGAGTCTTATCATGACGGCCCCTCCCACAAATAAAACAAGGAAACATTGCATATTTGCCTTGTTGACCAAGAAGTATGGAGATAACTTTCAAATCACTGCAAATGGTCCAGCAGTGAACGGCATATTTTATTTTGTTGATGATGAGAGTCAAACTTTCATAGTGTTCTTTTAAATGCACCGAGTGTTTAACTGGTACAGACACATACTTTATTAAAAAAGAAAGCTTTAAGGCTCCTATACGATGAATCTATAAACAACCTGCATTCATTTTTATTGCAAGTGATATTAATTTGCTCATCAATCCGGAAACGACTGAACAATAGATCAGATTCTCGTTTTCCTGAAAGAACTTATCAAATTATTGTTTTCGACTCCTGTACCATTATAAAAAGGTTCATTTCGCAAATAGGGTTTTTCTTTCAATCTGGAGCCCAACAATTGAGCTGTTTTTTCGAAAGGCATAGATCTCTAGTCAGATCATTAAGTTCAACATATGAGAAGGGACCAGGTGAATCTTCTCCAAAGGGCTTATATTCGGTATCGGAGCCTTGCACTTGTGGATAGAACAGCGTTTCTCAAACTGTGGGGCGTGATGAACCTACGAGGGGGCGCGAGCATATCGAAAATAAAAGATTTAAAAAAATTATTTACTGTAATTAAGTAAAACAAAATACTTTCTGACATAATAAAAAATACACATTTACACTGATATAATTTTTATATATCATCTGCGATATTACGTCATCAAAAATAAAAGCTTCTACTTCAAAGCCTCATTAGCTATCTTTGATACTATAACCAAACAAAAAACATTTGATTTGATTTGCTGTAATCCCACGATGGGAGATTTTCTTATTACGTTTTCTTTTTAAGTATAAAATGCTACTCTTTCAGAGAAAAAAAAACAAAACCCAGACCCATAGTGAAAAATTTTTTAGGAACATAAAAAAATTCATCACTGTTATAATTATTGAAATAATGTACACTAGTTGTAGGCAGCAGAATGTATTTGCTGCTGTTTGACCTTCGTACTTTCTTGTACGGTTAGTTACGCCCCTTCTCTTATGTATTTGTTTTTTCATTTAGGGAAGTTGTAAATAAACTATTTATGATGCGCTTTTTTCCTAGTAAAATATTTTTATGATTTTTGGAAAAGCACAAAGAGTACTTTGAAGAATTACTTGGCTAAGATTTATTTTTATAAGTATTCCCAAACATATAAAGCATAATGAAAAACGTTTTACACAATATTTTTTAGAACATCCATATTGTATTAAATACACTTTTAACCCGGGAGCGGTCACGCCGAGCACAGAGTGCACGAAATCGGTAATTCTGACAAAACTGTTTAATTGTTACCAATGGTCCTGGCACTATCCTCCTGTTTGACAGTCTTAACGGGAACTAAAATATATTTGTCACATATCTCCCTCTTTTTTGGGAGTGACAAAAACGTTTTCTTACAATCTCAAGGTACTTGTTTTGACTGAGTTCCCTGTGCGATCACTTTTTTTCCAAAATATTTTCTGTGTTCATGCTACATCCCCCCTTATGAATAACTTAGTGATTTTGATTGCCTTGTTGTACGGCTTATTGTAGTTTGGTAAATAAGAATGATGAGCAGATAAATATTTGGTAAATGAGCAGAATATATATATATAAAAGTAATGGGCATCTTTGATCTCTATTGAAAGAAGTTAAAACTGATAAAAAAAAAGTGATAAGCCTGCTGAAATAATGCATATTAAAGTAAATTTGAGAAAAGCGATGAACATGAAACGAAAGAAACATTTCAACTGCTACCAAAAGAACTCCATCAACTAAAATAAGCAAGCAAAAGTTCAACATGCTGTTTGTCGAACATAATAGGACAGTAAAATTGCAATAACTTTAACAAAATATGACAGTTTTGCCTGAAAATTGCATTCCTGTAATGTTAGCGAAATGTATCTGTAATTGGTGTCTTTTTTTAAAGTTCACTCACATTTCAAACATTTTAGTTCAGTTTTCTTGGATTTTTTCCTAAAATTATCAAAGAAAAATTGAAATTCCTTGAAAGTAGGTAAGTATATTTTCTCTCAATTAAATTATTCTCTGGAATTACGATTATTATTGTGTACTATAAAAGTAATTATAAAAAAAAGAATTGGGGGTGACTCAATAACCCCGCTCGACCATTAGTATCGAGTGCGCGCCTGCTCCCGGGTTAAAACATGTTAAAGTCTTTTCGCTTTAAATATTAAAAATAATACAATTATTCTTCATCGGAATTTAATATATATATATTATTGTTAATTATTTAACATCAATTCTAAATGTGTGTAATTCTGTGAGGCTTAAAATTACAGTTCGCTTAAAACTAATTGTAATTTGAGAAATCATTTTAAAAAAATCATTTTACATTTTTGTAAACATTGTCGCGCACTTGGCTTTACTCTCCTTACAATTCAGCGATTATATCAATAATGTTTTATTTTTTTATAAATGAACTCGTGCAAAGAGCGGGCACTTCAGCCGGTATACTTTTAATGCATCAGTGTTGCACAGAGTATTTTATAACTAATTACTTAATATTGAATTTTGAACAAGTTTAATAAGTATTAGCGATTTCCACGGGCTTGTCTTGCAGAGCAAAGTTTTTCAAAGGAATGCTTATGATTAGAAATTGATCCTCTGAGTTCTTTTTCTATATTTAGCTGAGATATCTATATTTTGTCTTCTAAGCAGCCACCGCATTTTACAATATGTTTCAATTTAAAAGTTAGAGAAAGGAAAAATAACAGAATAATTATCCTATTACTTATTATTTTTTTTGTTTAAAAGTAACATATACAAAATTTAATACTTATGTTATTAATTTGTACGGTTTATAATTAAGATCGCGTATTGTAGCTTTAGCGTCAAAGTGCATTATTATTGCATTCAGTACATTATAAAAATTGTGATTGAAAAGGGAGGGCGCCAGTATTGAAAGTTTGAGAAGCACTTTGATAGAGAGACAGCGACGCGAAGGTGTAACCACACACAGTGGTATTTTTTATGTTTACCCACTAAAGAATGAAGTTCAACCATGGAGGGAAGAAAATCAACACTGAAAATTATTTTTTGGTCAATACCCATAAAAACTTAAATAAAATTGAATTTTTCAAGAAAGCGTACACGTGATAGAGGTTTTATATTATTATTTAACCAAAAAGTACATAAAACTTTGAGCTTTTACTTTTCTTGTATTTTTTTCCATCGATGGCCTGTGTTATTAGAAGAAACTTCATACATGGAAAAATAACAGGAGAAAAAAAAATTTGCTTTTCGACCCATAATTTTAATTAAAAAAACTACTGCTTTTTTGAAAAAGAGATCCCTTTCTTTTATTAGATCCAATATATCAATATATCTATATATATATATATATATATATATATATATATATATATATATATATATATATATATATATATATATATATATATATATATATAAGCAAGTTTCAACAATGCTAAACCCTTATATCTCCTTTCTAAACAGTGTCATCCCAGCTTTGCCATTTTAAATAATACCTCACAATTCTAACATCGAGTTCCAATATCCAATGAAGCCTCGCTGAACATGTATTTACAGGCGTCTTTTATACCCCATATTTTCGATTCTACAACCCAATAGCACCTTCCATTAATTCCCCTCCTCGGCCCTGGGGATAATAAACACGGGTGTCTTCCAGTCATCAAACAAGACTTTTGGCGTCCCCCGCAATCAATTTTCCAACCCTTTTGTGTGTTTGGGGGTGGTGTATGTATCGGATGCTCTCTGACCAGAGAAAAGATGTACCATTTTTCTTACGGCTTTCCGGTTTATAAAATATATATCTTTCATATCCGCCTTTTTTTTCTCCCTCTTCTTTATTTTGCTGCTTTTTATTATCTACCCATGTGTGTTTCTCCGTGGCTGCGTTTTGTTGTGTGCTTCGGGTAACACAGAGAAATGAATCGAATGTCGTGGCAGATGTTTTATGAGGGAGAGAGAGAGAGGTCTCTTTCATTGGCTTTGGGGATGGGAAATCGTATCAGAGATTGGTTAGTGTCGTTTATACAATAAAGTTTTTTTTTCCTCCAATTGGTTTTCTTTTTTTTCCGTGTCTATTTTTTTTTTCTTTTCTTTTTTTGGCTCTTTATTAGTCAAATAAATGTTTGGGGCTGAAAAAGAAATGTTTTTCCAATCGTTTCAAAGCATATTATTGATTAAATATGATACCTCTGAAGATGGAGCTGATTATGCATTACTTATATATATGCATCGGGATAATTTTAACAAAATATCCTAATTAAAATATACTGATAATAAATATTACCCCGATGAGATTCTTAGCTGTACCTTTATAATGATGGATCGGCTAAAGGGGCTATTAAAATGCTGGAGCTGGAGTTTTCTCTACAGACTACATTGTCTAACTTTTGAATAACTTTGATGGTGAAATAGTAGCCATTTCTTTAGCCATAGACAAGTGAGTGATTTTGAATTTTAATGGCGCAAGGGCCAATTTCGGCCAAGCTGCGCCTAGCTATAGACAAGATAGAACAGTATGAAAAGGAAAGTGTTCTTTTTTGTTGATTCCAAGTGTCCTTAAGACATCCCTACAGTTGCGTAAACAAGAGTGTAGTTTAGGGGTCTAACCCCTCTTCCATCACATGCATAGATTTTCTGTTTTTAGCATAAAAACTGAAGGGTTTTTTAATAGTTGACAACAATGTGTTATAATATGAGCTTCATGCCATTTCACGCCAAGTTGTGTGATTAAGACCGATTTTATTCTCACGTGTGGTGTTGAGGGAGTTAGGAGAGTGAGGGGGGGAGAGGAGCTAAGACTTTCATTTCAAAGTTCCAGGAATTATTACCAATAGCCCCTTTCCAACAATGTTAATAAAATAAACCCCAACACTGCTGCGTGTTACATTTAATTAAAATTGAATAATTAACATAAACAAAAATTTTCAATAATAATTTAAATGACAATGGGCAAGCTGTCTATTGTACTACTTTGATCTAACCTGATTATTAATGCATGCTGGACGAGCAATTTCTTAACTAATACATATGCTACGTGCATTTCTAATCCTCATTACTTTAATAGTAATTTCACACATGCTTGCCATTTGCGAAAAGCTTGTCTTCCAAACGTCCCTTGCTGCTTATTATTTCATTTCGAACACATCTTCTGCAGTTTCAATGATGAATCTCCTTACTTAATAATGCACCACCCCACGTTCGATTCGGCCGAGACAGAATGTATATTTAATCACACTCGCTTCTGCCCAGGTAAATGAAACCCCCATCACAATCCTTCAGTGTCAAAATATATCGCCGCGACCACTTTTAATGCAAAATGATAAGAAGTGGACATTCTTGGAATAAATTTCAAGGGGGTTGGGTCGTCTAACAGAGAAGATCATTTCACAGCCGAGCGAGCACGTGCGTCATATATGCAGACGATTTCGAATGGAATATTCTCACGATGGGGAAATTTTGACTGATGGAAGGACTTCTCTCTCTCTCTCATGTTTAATTTATCGTTTGCGGTTACGAGGGGGAGGAGGATTGCCATCGTCGTGACGCAACGAAAAGGTGGGAAAGAAGAACGATTTGTTGTTCTTTATTGGTTCGGTTCAAAGCAGTTACAGTTTGTGAACAATGAGTAAAGAGGATTATGAGTACTTTGCAGAGAGTTTAGTTGCCTAATGGCATTGATTGTGGGGTCGTAAAATAAAGAGGGCGCACACTGTGTGGTTGTGACAGCAATGTGAACTAACACCTGCATTTGATTATCTAGTTTGTGGGCAAGTGCCTTTGACGTAATGGTTGCCTTGATGTATAGATTTTGATTTGATCTGTGTCGTGCTGAAATTATTGCAGTAAATGAGCTTTGTGGATACATATGACAAAACCGTAAAATTAATGGGATCATTCTAGTGCAATCAATCATCTCTAAAGGGATACTTTTAGAACTGATAAATAATATTCACTTACACGGTTTACTTGGTGTGTGAAAAAAATAATAATAATTATATTTCAATTTACTTGCCATGCACTTAATATTTTTCATATTCAGAGTAACGAAAATAATACACTACTAGATAAGTATTTTGCCAGTCTTCTGTAAAAACAAGCGGATGAATAAATAATAAATAGAAATCGAATTTTTGTGTGTGTGTGTTTAGACAGTATTATTTCTATCTTATCTACAGTTTTGGAACTCTCAATATAAGTTTTGTGTTACACTATCTATTTGAACGTATCCTTTGAGGCAATATTTTTCTTATTGTTTATGAAAATTCGTAGGATTGCAAATAATTCATCCACTTAAAAAGTTTATCCATTGATAAAGATTGAATACAGTAAGTATACTTTGATACCGTAACGTACGGATACATCTCCTATCGGAAGGTTTACATTCTAAAAAGAACGCAGATGAAATCGCCAAAGGGGCAATCTTTGCGGTAAAAATTAAAAATATGTAGAAAGGAATAAATAAGTAAATCCTTTGTAAAACCTGTCAAGGCTATTGTATTTCATTCCAAAACCTTCGGAATATAATTATACGGATAGAAGTGCTGAGAAAAAATCGTAATTTGAAAAGTCGTATATATACGTTCGGGGCAATGAATGCATTCATTGGCTGAGCGAGACATTTATATACGCCAATGGGACTTAAGAGGTTAAAGTCGTACTGTAGCTTTAGCGTCAAAGTATATTACAGTGGGTGATCGGTTAACGAACAGATCGGTTAACGAAAACTTTCACGAAAGATTTTTGTGTTCGGATAACGAACACTTTCAAGACAGATTTTATGTGTTTGGACAACGAACACATATTCGGAGGTGATCAGGGAGACACCCCTGAAATTATGAATGAAATTTTGACAATTGTTAGAGATCTGGAATTGGAGGTGAACGAGGATGACATAGAAGAGCTCATAATGGGACATGAAGATGAACTGACAATAGAAGAACTCCAAGAAATTTTGAAAGAACACCAAGAAACGCAGTAAAATGTGTCTCCTTCGGAACAAGAGGAAGACGAAAGAGGACCAATGCCGACATCTGCCATTAAAGATCTTTTGAAAAAGTGGGCGGATGTCAGAGCAATGGTCTTAGAATGGCACCCAAACCAAGCTGATGTCAGTAGCGTTGGGGATCTTTACAACGACAATGCTATTCATTACTTCCGGATAATCCTGAAAAAGAGAGAAAAGCAATCGACTTTGGACATGTTCTTCAACGCCCCATAAGCAAAAAATGAAAAGGACTGATTAATATGCAAGACTATATGTGTGTATCATTTTTTAAAAAACTTACTAAGAAATTATTTTTTTTAAATTTAATTTTTAGGGTCTCCAGAATGAATTAATCGATTTGACATAGAAGTCTATGATGAATCGATGATCGGTTAACGAACAATTCGGATAGCGAACATAGTCTTAGAACGGATTATGTTCGTTAACCGATCACCCACTGTATTATGGAATTCAATACATTGTTTTTGTATGGGGAGGGGGAGTGCGATGAAAATTATGATTGAATATTGGGTCGCAAATATTGAAAGTTTAAGAAGCACTGGATTAAACATTTTGGAACATTTCAGGTACCCTATCTCCGTATGGATTGAGACAACAATAAAACTATACCTAGATTTTCCATTTGGACGCATGAGTCACTTTTACGCCATAACTAAGCGAGTGGCCGATCCCCTTCCGAACGATTTTTTCTGAGGGAAGGAAGATCGTAAAGAGTAAAAATCGTCTGCAACTACCTTCCTTTCAAAAAGACGCCCCCGGGATCAGAAGAAAACTGATGGTTGTAGAGGCCGGTCATTTCTTCGCTTGACCATCCCATAACGACTTCTGCCCCATGCACTCACATCTTGGGATGGAAGAGAAGAAGCGGAACGAGAAAGAATTTTTATGGAACGGCAGACGATTTCTTTTCTTTTCCGTGGGGTCGGTCTCTTTTAATGGGTAGGATTTATTTCTCCGATAGAAGAAAGGGGAGAGAGATTATTTCGGAGGGATTCTCCTCTCTCTTAAAAAATAGATAGGGCTAAGTGCGTAGGTAAGTTCTTTGGCTGGGGGTAAGAAAAAGAATCTTTTATACAAGGGTTGCTGGTTTCCGTTTCTGGAAGTTAGTTTTGGAATCTCTTTAATCTTTTGCTATGTGTGGTCTGTTTTTTTGTAAGAAAACTTTTTCTATCAGGTGGTTTTTGACATTTATTTCATTTTACTTCTTGTAGAATTGTGCTAAGGTTTTTCTTTTCGCGCGCGTGATTTGTGGATATATATTTTAATTTATTTTGCAACGCAGAAACTTTTAAGGTGAGACAAATTTCAGAAGGAAGTAGAAACAAAAAATTTATGTGAAATAATCGTAATGACGTAGCACCATTCGATACCTTTCGTACAAAAATTTTATAATTCTTTTTCGAAATAACGTGGATTAAGTATGGGGGGACTTAATTATTCTATTTCGTTGCTTGCCGTGGTATGGAAGTTTTGATAGCTCCATCCTAGCTCAGGAGTGATACTCGTTACTTGACAACGGTTAAAAATTATGAGTTCATTGCCAACAGCTTTTGAGTTACTTTGAAATACGTCGTTAGTAAACAATTAAAAGTAACTCAAGGGATATTGGCGACAGGTGAGCGAGTGAGTGAATATTAACGTCGCACAATTCAGCCACTCGAAGGCTTTTAACGAAGGACCTCGTCATTTTGAACCGTGGTCAAGTAACAAGGACAACACCTGAGCTGGTACCCCCTCTCCTAACTTCCACAACACACCAACGGGAGGACGTTTGTACCTCAATATATTTAACGTGCAGCGGGTCTTCAGCGTTACTAGGCTCAAATTCCGACACGCCGGCCGCAAGTACGTTACCTTGACTACTAGGGTACCACGGACACTATTGGCGAAGGACCTTGTAATTTTGAACCGTGGTCAACTGTCGAGGACATCTGAACTGGCACCCTACTCTCAAAACTTCTACTATTGAAGACCAGCCATTAGAAGGGGCCTATGTGCCTGTTAAATCTGTCCAGACTCAATGTTCTGCCGTTCGTGTAGTGTGGTAGTTTGGTTACGGGGTTCCAGGTAGGTGCCGTCTTCGTCACTTGACCGAGGTTCAAAATTAGGAGATCCGTTGCCAATAGCTCTCGTGTTGCTTTTTATGTGGCGTTCATATAACACTCATTCTCTCTCCAAACTTCTATGTCAACTTATCGTGAGGACTTCGAACCATGACAGATTTAATATGCATCTGCTTCTCTCCACTTTTTGTCTTAAGTGGCATTAGGATTCGAACGCGCAACTCGACAACGCCGTTCACGAGTTCAGAACTATGACCGTTTGGCTACCGCATCACGCAGGGACTTTTTAAGGCACTAGGCCCCTACATAAAAGAAAGAAGGCCCTGGTCCCAACACAAATGTAGGCTCCATTTATTACCCTTAAAAATAGACAGTACCAGTAGCGCACACAGGAATTTTTCAAGGGGGGCGGGGTTGAAAATTCACCATTCTTGTATCATGCTCCTTTTGATTTTGTCTATTTTCGGGAACAAAACACAGTAAAAAACTAATTTTTGAGTGAATTATTAGCATTAATTAATAAATTAATCATTAATAACAAGTAATTAATTAAATTTTACGTACTATATACTTAGAATTATAATCAATCGGGGAAAAAATCAAGAGCTTTGGGGGGGGTCTGGACCCCCACCCCTTGTGTGCGCCACTGGAGAGTACATTGCATGCATTGTCAAACACTCGCACAAACAATAACCCGAAACAAATGAATGTGCATGACTTACAATCACACAGACCGGCTCAATTGACTGCCGCCTTTTAACTGAATGAGTAATGAGGGTGTATGTGGTAATCCTACGCCAATACATGGACGACGGTCATCCCATGTAGCCAGTTGACACGTCGTCAGTAATTCCCAGTTTTTCGGAGAACACAACCGGAAATAACATTTGATCGTTCAAATTTTTCGAATTATGTTCCTATTAAGGCTGGGTCGAAAACGAGACGTGGTATCATTGTAGCCGAGGCCCTGGGCCCATGTCTTAAAGCTGTCTTCGGTAAATGTACGAGAGCTTGAACTAAACACGAAGCATATTTTCAGACAGAAAACATGCCTCAATTTCAATGAAAATTTGCAATATTATAACGCAAACCTCTGTTAACAATATAGTCTTTTTAAAAATGCCAAAAAATATTCCATGAATACTTTTTTTTTTTGTTTTAATATGGGAAGGCATAGCCCATTTAACATTACGATATAGGAGAAAAAACGCAAAACACATTTTATACCAGAAAAAATGAATCAACTCGGTTAAAAACGGGAAGTATGATAAAAAAAAGTTCTGCTCTCTAAAGGATAGTGAAAACAGAATATCATATTAACGTTTCATTTCTTATAAATCTGAAAAAATGTTCCAAATTCTGGTTCTATTCTTTAACATTAGCCGAAGACAACCCTAAGACGTTTCTGTTAACAGGGATGCATGTCAAATGCTTACGCAAAAACTCAGCAGCTAATGGAATGACTGCAGCAGCCAAGTTGTTACAGTCACGAAGTAGTAGCCGCCGTGTCGCAGGTTCGAGTCCTAGTGGCAATGAAGTTTCATCGTGTAGAGGGGGCTGATGCACGCTAAATCCGTAGAGGCACAGAATCCTCTCCTTGGTGTGGTAGTTTGAGGAGAAGAATGTCAGCTCGGGTGTCGTCCACGTCACCTGACAGAGGTTCAAAATTACGAGGTCCGTCACCAATAACCCTCGTGTTGCTTTATAGTGCAATGTTTTTATCTCTCTCTTCTCTCAGCAGCAGCTGGCAGCATTATCTGCGATATATCGAAAACGAATATCTCTATATATCGGTTAAAAACAATTCTTAGCTTTATATACAGAAACCAGTATTGCATCCAAAAACTGTAAACTTGAAACATACATCACTTTTGCCAAATTGTTCGAAAAGCAATTGAAAAAATTCGCTTCAAAAAGTACCGAATGAAGAATGCTCTATAAAATAAGTACTTCAGAAAGCAGTAAATGCAAGTTTCTGAAGAAAGAGGCGGAGTGGAGGGGGGGGAGGTTACACACCCATTTGAAAGTGAAAGGAAATGCTTGAAGAGGTCGCGTTTTTCTATTGTCAGACAAATGGAACGACGTGATTTTATTTGATCTTCAGTCTTTTCTTTCGCCCAATTTGAATTTCGTGCAAAGAGTCTAAACTTAAGAGAGGCACCTGAAAGTTTCGGGAAAATATTCGTATTTTTTATGGTGAATGTGTTTTACGAAATAAATAAAATTTTATTTGGGAAGAATTTTAGAAACAATTTTATTATGGATGCAGTCTGGGTCTTTCTATAAGAGCGTGGAGGGATATTATATAATTTAATTTAACTGTATGTATCCAATTTCGAAATTTGCTCGTGTATTCAGTGACAGTATGCTATTAGGAAAATTAAATGATTTCAAAAGAATAATATAAATGGAAATAGTTGTTGTGTGTGACCAATGCCACCTGCCTGACGAAGTCGGATCGATGCCCGCGAAAATCTTCGCGGCTAGGGAGTAGAATTTTTACGCCTGTCGTTAGCCTTAGCTTAGAGCACCATGCAGGTGACAGTATGATTTTGCTCGGTTCCACCCCAATTTAGAGGAAGAAAACCCTGGGGGTGGCCAGGGGCCTCCCACCTCTGTTCCCCTTCCACCAACCACACGAGAGGACTTGCGGCTCGACGGCTATTTAGAGTACCCCCATGCCGCAAAAGCACTATGCATTTACAAACATCCATGTCTTCTCCGGGATTCGATCCCAGTCCCTACGGCACCGCAGTCAGCGTCGCTAACCACTCTACCGGATGGGCGACGGAGTTGTAAAAAGTCCAAATCGAAAACAGAAATTCAAAAATATACCTAAAACTTCAAAAATGTTAGAAACTTCAACCTTGTAGAAGGGCTAGGCACATTAAATATATCACCTCAAATTTCTCTCACTGGTTTGGCATGGGTGTCATCCTTGTCACTTAAACGCGGTTCAAAATTGCGTGGTCCTTTTGTCAATACCCATCGTGTTGTATATTAAAATCATATATATATACAGAAAGTCTTTTTTGCACTTTTTGGAAACGATTTTGACCTTTAATTTTTATCTTTAAATGCCTTTTCTTTTGTGGCCATTTGCATCTATCTGATAGCGATGATTCCGAGCACAATAGTTCTATCTCGAATTTTCCATGAAAGTAAACTTTTCTTTGTACTGTGTCATGCCAATTTTACTCCATTCCCCTCTAGAACCGTTTTCCGTTTAGTGTTTTTAGACGCCGTTTTTCTAAACGCTCGTTTTCATAAACCGAAAACATAGAAGTCCATTTGAGAAGCGTTAGGTGATATTACATGTATTTCATCAAATGGGATACACTTTATTGCTATTTCTGATTCTTTCTTTGCTGAAGCGGCAATTGACTTCGACGTGTGACTAGAGTTTTTTGTCCATGTGAAGCTTAACTTTATCAATGTCCTTTCCATATAAGGCTGGATTTTTTTTTCAAAAATTAATTCTAAAATATTCTGTTGATAGTAAAGTGAATTAATTTTGACTTTACTCAAGACTTTTTTGATTTTTACTTTGGCGTTGTGACAAAATCCTGCAACTATCATGAATTCCTTTGGGAACTTTTTGGCACACTGACGAAGTCATTTCGAATCATTCCCGTCAGTTGAGCAATAGAAAATTGTGTGTGTGATTTTCTTTTATTACAATCTCTTATATTTACCCATGCCTCATCGAGTGTTACCGCAAATTTCCAGTTTTCGGCAGCTAGGTGTTTTTCATGTAATTTTTAACAATTTTTTTCCAGCTATATGTTTTAGAAAAAGAAGATGAATAGGTTTGAACATGTTTTTTTAACTTTAATCTATGTGAATGCTTTTACTTACAGTATCGGAAGTCATTCCTTGTTTCGATGGAATGAATCTTTGAATCAGTGGATTTTCTTTTAGCATCAGAGACTTCACTTGATAGTTTTCTTCGTTCGAACAGTCTTCGAATGTGGTTTTGTGGTCATGTTTTGTTTTTTCATTTCAAATTTAATGTATTGTAAATACCTTTTTTTTAAAAATACAATAATCGAGATTTTTACACCGCCTTATAATTTGTTTATGCAAATTTATTGCTTCTCAGAAAGCGCAGTTACGTAGCCTTCGAGCCATCTATCAATTTTAGGAGCCATTTTCAAACTAACTTTTTTATTTTACATTCCAAACAACTACAAAAAAAAACATTAGCAGACGATTATTCTGAAGTTGCCAAAATATTATCGCAAAATAGAAGCGAGAAAATAAATTACAAAATCGCTTCTGTAAAACTCAAATGACCTTCTGTATATATATATACAGGGTGTTTCAGCTAAGATGTTACAAACTTCTAGGAGAGGTAGGGGACAACAAGACGACTCGAAGTATATAGCCAATGCTGGGTCGGAAATGCTTTCCTAAGGCTCCACGCGCCGACAAAATTTAGGGTGCAAAACTTCAACTGGTCTTAAAAACGGGAAAAATTGTCGAAATGCTTTGGGATTTGGTCAAAATTATTGTTATTATTTATTATTTCATAAAAAAATTCTGAACAATATTGCTGCTAAAGCATCGCTAGAGGGCGCTTTAGACTTTGGAACGCTAGGGAAAAAAAATTTTCAATATTTTTTTAAGTTTTTTGATGGCTTTCATAAGTTGAAACTTTAACTTGAATTTTGATACCAGATTTGGTATCCTCCGGGGAAAATTGATGTAAAAAATCGAACATTGTTCAGGACACTTAAAGCACAAATGGTGCTAAAAAACGAGCAAAATGTTGGATTTCGGTGTGGTTTGCGCGAAAAGCATTCCCTTGCTGACTAATTTGTTCAAAACAAATTTTGACATTGTTGCCAAATTTAAAACCAGAGGTGCTTCAGACAAGTAAAAAGGCATTTCCGATCGACCTTTCCTATGTAATTCCGAGTCATCTAGGTGTACTCTTCCACCAACGAGGTCGAGTACACCTAGACGACTCGGAATAACATAAAAAAGGTGGTCCAGAAATGCCTTCCTGAAGCAGTAATACCATCGAAAGTCTGATACGTAGCCCAGGAATTGCAAGTGTCGTGGCAGTGAATAAAGCGAGCAGGGTTCTCGGCGAAAATTTTAGCGAGAGAGTGTTAAAGGCAGAATATGCAAAATTCCCCGTCGCGAGTTGAATTAGCCGCCAGAGGGACAGAACGATAAGAAGGAGTCCGCTGGAAGGAAGCTTTATTTCCATCGCACACAGACTGGCTGTTCGATGACAGAGTACACGAACGCAGAGAAAGCAGATATGATTCTGGCGCACAGGGCCACAGATTGCAACGGTCGAGCCACTCAGAGGTTGTACGCCGAAAAGCATCCTGTCAGGCGGACTCCTGCTCATACCATGTTTGCTCGCCTACACCAGCAATTATGTGGGACCGGTTCATTCCAGAAGGCAGCACGTACCGAATTGAACGAGGAAATTGTACTAGATATGGTAGAGACCACTCCCAGTTTAAGTACACGAGGTATCGCTAATGAAATCGGGATTTCATACAGTAGCGTTTGGAGGATTCTCGATGATAGTGCCCTGCATCCATTTCACTACCAGTACGTCCAGTCACTAAAAGAATGTGACTTTGCACCTCGTCAGGCCTTTCCACAGTGGTACTTGCAGCAACGAATTGCAAATCCCTTTTTTGAAGCATCCGTGTTGTTCACAGATGAGGTCGTCTTTTTCGAGAGAGGGTATTTTCAACACCCATAACAGCCATTCGTGGGCAGCAGCGAACCCACATGTAACACGTACTCGGGCTGCACAGGATCGTTTCCTGGTTAACGTATGGGCTGACATTCTAGGGGATCATCTAATAGGACCCTACATTCTGCCTGGTCACCTGACTGGTCCACGCTACCTGATATTCTTGGAACAAGTTTTGCCAAAGTTATTGGACAGAGCACACGTTACCGCTGCGACTCGTACTTCCATGTGGTTCCAGCAAGATGGAGCCCCCGCACATTTCAGTATTTCTGTTCGGAATCACTTGGATGCAGTATGTGGTGAACGATGGATTGGCCGTGGAGGTCCAGTGCATTGATTTCTCCGATCGCCAGACCTTTCCTGTCTGGATTATTTCTTCTGGGGGCAAATGAAATCGTTGGTGTACGAAACACCCGTAAACAGCGCCGAGGAACTTGTAGCACGCATGAGTGCAGCAGCCGGGGAAATACGAAACACTCCAGAAATGTTATCGAATGTTCGACGCTCCATGAAGCGAAGATGTGAAGCCTGCATCACATGAGAACGGGCGTCAGTTCGAACACCTCCTTTGACAGCAGTTTTTCCTTCTTTTCTTTACTTTTTCTTTTATGATTATGCATAACAGTTAGTAAACAGCTTTTTTCCTCCTATTTTGAATCTTTCCTTGTGTTTTACTTCTTGTAATTTGGTACTTGTGTTTTTTACCCTCTTTTACTAAAATTTTTGCTATAAAATTACTTTTTTGCAACACAGACCAACTCGAATCTCATTTAGGAGGAAAAATTGCTAGTAATTATTCGGCTTACAACCAACCACAAAATTATCCAAATGAGTTTCCAAGTTGCAATGTCTGAAAGCGCCCTCTGGCTTTGATTAATGGCTACCAAGTCAAAATTTATTTTGAACAAATTAGTCAGTAACGGAATGCTTTTCGTGCAAACCGCACCGAAATCCAACATTTTGCTCGTTTTTAGCACCGTTTGTGCTTTAAGTGCCCTGAACAATGTTCGATTTTTTACATCAATTTTCCCGGAGGATACCAAATCTGGTATCAAAATTCAAGTTAAAGTTTCAACTTATGAAAGCCATAAAAAAACTTTAAAAATATTGAAATTTTTTTTCCTAGCGTTCCAAAGTCTAAAGCGCCCTCTAGCGATGCTTTAGCAGCAATATTGTTCAGAATTTTTTTTATGAAATAATAAATAATAACAATAATTTTGACCAAAACCCAAAGCATTTCGATAATTTTTCCGTTTTTAAGACCAGTTGAAGTTTTGCACCCTAAATTATGTCGGTGCGTGGAGCCTTAGGAAAGCATTTCCGACCCAGCATTGCCTATATACTTCGAGTCGTCTTGTTGTCCCCTACCTCTCCTAGAAGTTTGTAACATCTTAGCTGAAACACCCTGTATATATAGGTTGCTGTTGAATATTATATATAAAGTGCTAATATAAATTTAATCCGTATCATAATCTGTGTTTGGAAACTTCCAAAAAAAATATTTTTCTTAAACAATTAAAAGTACATCAGATTAACTTGTAATTGTGTTCGATTTGTTTTTTGATTTACTTAACATTGTGTTTCTATTCACAGTGAATTTTTGATAATAGAACTCGTCCGAATTGGATTTTCTTTTCCAAATTCGGAAACCATTTGAAGATTTGTATACTTAGTAGAAATAAATCTTCAGTAAGAGTTATTTTACTCCAAACAGACGCTATTCTGTTAAAAATCGATTTCACCGACCTTGTATTTACCTGATTGCTCCACGAGTTTGTCGTGTCTGAGTGTATGACTCTTAACTGAAGATATAAAACGAGATATGACGTAGATTATAATATTTATTAATGCATTTAAGCAATCATACCAAAAGTAATAACATTTTTATGTAAATTTCAATAACTAATTATATAATACTCATTATATAGGAATTACGATAGTATTTATTAGGAATAAAATGTTTACTAAGAAGAATCAGAAAGGAAATTACTATTTGCATTTTTTCGTCACCGATCATTAAGAGATTTAATGAGAAATTCTTCAAAATAGAAATCAAATTACAGAAAATGGCGTAATTCGCTTTACAAAAAGAAGAAAATCCAGTTACGTTATCATATCGCTAATAAAATATCGGAAATCATTTTAAGACTTAATGCATTATAATTACAAAAAAGTCATTTACACAGTTCCTTTTATATTTTTATTATTTCTCTTTACAGAGTCAATTTTAAATTTTAAGTGTTTTTCACATAAAATCACATTCAAATCTGTGATGCTAATGATAAATGGAGATTAAAAAGAGACATCGAACAAAAGATCGATTTGCATTTAAATATAATTACGCGAGATTATGCGTGAAATACATTTTTATTTTTCTCATATCCAGAAAAAAATTGAGAATCCTTTTCAAATTTCTAATATTCCGATGTGATAGATCACAGGTGTGATCTCATCCATGTTCATAGTTCATGGCTGGAGATCGGAGGTCATTTGAGATGGTTCCTTTGATGTAATTGATATTATTGATGATAGTAATATATTTTGGTGGTAATTAATATTGTATTTACCAGAAGGTCATAGAATATTGTCTTATATACTAAAAATAACTTGTTAAAATAATGGATGAAAGTACTATATTGTAATCGATATATAATAAAATAATTGATGTAAAATAAAATAATCTAAACTGCTTTGAACTCAGTGGCGCAACAGCCCATAAGGGCTAAGGCCTACTGTTACCATCTCAGTTTACGTGACTTTGGGTCCTGAGGTGCAAATGCAGTTGTTTAAGGTCAAGTGGTCAGTCTGACGGAAAACCTCCAGTGTTCAGTTTCCAAGCAAGCTTGGTACTCATTTATCGATCAACTGAAAAGATGAAAGGCTCAGTCGACCTTGCTCACCCCGGAATTTGAATCCCGGACCTGTGGCGTGGAAGCGCAATACACTACCTTTCGGCGACTGGGCTTAATAACCCTTTATCTACCGCATTATGATTGACTGCAAATTTTTTCATGCAATATTTTTTTTTAAATCACTACATTGAAAATTAAAAGATATACATAAACAAAATACTCAACTTTGGGAAATTTAATTAGTTAGAGCTAATTAATTAATTAAGGATATTTAACTGTAAAATTAACTATACACATTGTTCTCTTAAAATAAATAGTCAAATGGTTTTCTAAGGTCTTCATTAAACACACACACACAAAAATAAGACACTTACCTTTTGACATTAACTATATATATTTTATTCGGGACCGAAATGACAACCTTCGCAATCCGTTGAAAACGCCGTCAGCTGAAAATGCACTTTCTTCTATCAAACTATTCGCCTTCCCCGCTAAAATACTCACCATAGAACCCGCGCGTTCTGCCATATATCTTGGAAGAGCGGATTTAACAGAATATTCCTGCTAAGTATCGTCAGGGTATTCGTAAAAATGGGTATTCTACGTATAATTTTAAAGTTAGTGGTACTTATAAGTACCGTCGGTAGTTAAAGGGATAAAATAATCAAACTCAGTGGTGCAAAAGCCCATGAAGGCCAAGGCCTACTGCGCCCATCCCAGTATACGTGACCTTTGGGTGCTGAGGTGCATGAGCAAATGTCTCGATCAGGTGGTCAGTCTGAAGTGTGACCCCCAGTGCTTAAGTCCTCAGCAAGCTTGGCACTCATTTATCGACCCACTGAAGTAGGGATGCAAGGCTGAGTTGACCTAGCACAGTTCGGGAATAGAACCCAGATCTGGGGCGTGGAAGCGCGAAACGCTACCACTCGACCACTGGACCTAATAAAATAATCAATATAATGAAATAATCGATACAGAAATGTTAAATTTTTATATTATTTTTATTCCTCAGTGTTCCAAATCTTAATTTCAATTGTATGCATCAAAAACAAAAGATTTTCTTGGAGAAAGCGTAACGCAGCTTATTGGATTGATTTTCAATGCACTTTGGAAATGGTTTATTGGATATTTCCGTGCCATATAGACCAATCTCTACATGAAGAGTCTTAATTTCTCAATGTCACGTGACATTCGACTTTTTTACTATCTCATTTTTGATAAGCATGGAATAATACATCACCAGAACGAGTTGCCCCATTGCATGTTCTTTAAGCCTTAAGAATAAAAATAAATCTCTTACAGCAGATGAATGAAATGTGCTTCAACAGAGTTTACGTTGGTTTCACATAACTCTTGTAACATCGTCTTGTAGTTGAATTAAACACTCTAATTAACCGGATTTACCGTTTTATTATTTCCTTCAAAACACATCACTATATTAATATTTTCATTTACAATTAAAAGTTACAACGGGAACTACATGCAGCTTCGTCCATTTTACTTTCGAGACTCTTCTTCTCTCCTTCCCGCCCAAAGGCCAAAACAGTTCACAGCAGCGCCCTCTTTCTAGTCTATCGTGTGCTATGTGTCAAGCCTCCTAGTGTACTATGTGCCACGCCGTTACACTGTCAATTACTTTTAAAAGATTTCTCCATTTCTTCCTGGGATGAAATGAACTAGTTCATCGAAGAGATGGCGTCTCAGTTCTTATTGTCATAGTCGATACGTAGAAGTCATAAATTTTACTGGTTCAAAGGTGAGCTTTGATACCACCTGACACCTTTACGTGGAATAAAGTCATAAAATCAGTCGATAAGTGTCGGAGTATAAAGGTTTGGAGAAAGAATTATCAGCGCAGGATATCACCCTCGTTGTTTCATTGCAGTTCGGAATGATGGGGTCAGTCATCACTATCAGTAGCGTCTTGAGGCCCTGGGTTCCTATGTAATAGTAGATCCTACCTACGAACTTTTTAAGTGGACAGTATAAGGCATATGTTGTCAAGTACTCGTATAAATGGTAATCCGTAACAAATAAATATGCGTGCCTCACATAACGACTGGACCTACTGCCACCTTTCGACCAATTTAAGTGTCTTCAACCCGTGGCCTGCGGGCCATGAATGGTCCTCTGAAGGCAATTTAGTGGTCCCTCATTTGAATTTTAGGTTATTTCAATAAAAATTGCCTTGTCTGCTTTTTGACGTAAAAAATGCTATTTCTTCTGTTATTCTTGGTATTTAAAACATTTCACTGATGTGCTTGATATCCATTTAAGATAAAATTTTCTGAAAATCTGACAATTCATAAAGTTACAAAAATTTTACGACAAAAGGCGGACTTATATCTTTAACAGGTTTGCAAAGTATTTTAATTCGACTTCCGCTTAACTTTTTTGAAACCGAAAAAAAATATATACATACAGATCTGTGAACACCATCTCTTCCCTTAGAATCAGCTGTAGTATTGTACAAAAAACCTATCTTTTTTTAAATAAATTTCCTGACTACAATATTTTTGACAGTCGTGTGACCTGCGGATCACTGTGAATTCATTGATGCAGCCCGCGGTTCATTGAACATATGTTAATTTGGCTCTCGAGCGTTAAAGGTTGAAGACGCCTAGACTAATTGATGGTGTATGGGGTTAGGTTTAGGCCTAGACATGGACAGCAAACATGGCATAATAATGTAGCCTTGCCACTGTTGCCATGGACATGCAGTTGAAAATGTCCAGTTTTTCAGAGAATATGTTTTTCGGAGAATTAACAATTTTAAAATTACTCGGATTATGGCCAAGTCGAGAACGAGATGAGGTTCTCAATCGATGCTGAGGCCCCGGGCCCTGTTGGCTCATGCCTTAAAATGTCCCCGATCACCACCTATAGTTCAGCGTCAATGCAATGTAAACAAGCCTGATAACTCAACCGAAAATAATGTTTTAAGTTAACTTTGTGAAAGGAAAAAATCCGTTATTCCAAACGAAATACTACTACAATCCAAATACAAACACTTTATCCGTCTTTTCCCTTAAAAAAATAAATAAATAAGCAAAATCTGCTGCAACTTTTTGTGACAGCTCAGCGGAACGTGCCGAAAAGAGATTGATAGAGGAAATCCGTAACTGTTGCTTGGTGGGGCTTATTTCTACAAATAAAAGGAAGCAGAACTGGCGAGCAATTAAATCGAGAACCATCACCGATGCCATCGATCAAGGTCAGCGCAGACGATTTATGGAAATAAAAAAATCTCTTTGCTCCACCCCTCAGTATGAGGGGCTTTTCGGAAATCGATAGGATCGCTAGTTTCATTTCTGGAGAATGATCCGTTTTTATGCTCTGCTAATCCGGAGTAGATTGGGGTTGGGAGGGAATTTTCTTGACATGCCAATTTGTCGCGTGCTTGCGATGCATGCAGAATAAAAATGCTTTTGGGGTGGAGAGGGCGCATAAATTTCTATACCGTATGGAAGAGCCACTACAGCTCACGAACATTAAATCCTGTTTTTTTTTTTACTTTATTTGGAATAGAATATTGTTGGAAAGGTAATAAATAAAAAAGAAAATTTATATATTTCTATTTATTCTCAGCCAAAAGCAATAATTTTGAATTTACATTTTCCAAACAACTTCTATTTTTCCATTTCTAAATGCAACTTTAAAAAAATTGTTATATACATATATGTTGCTTCAAATAGACTTAATTTGCATTATTTAACTACGATTTTATAATTCATTTTTATCGCTGCACAACGGTAAAATGGTAGCGCACAAAGGGGATGCAGTAATACAGAATATGAATCAATTTATTTCGTTCGAATTGTTTTTAATGGCGATAATGTTTTAATGGCAGCTTAGCGATGGCTCAATAAATTTAAGGAAATGGTTTTCAATTTTAAAATCTATTAACATTTTTGATGTTGTGAACTTATTTTAATTTAAATCTAATTTTTGTCAATAGGTTTAATAACATACAGTACAATTTCTCTCTCTATTAACTTTCATACTCAACCACAATGAGGCCACGGAACGGCAGTAGCATAGTGGTCAAGGTAACGGACTCGCGGCCGGCGTGTCATGAGTTCGAGCCTAGTACTGCTGAAGACCCGCCGTGTAGGGAGGGGGAGGCATGTTAAAAATATCGAGGCTCAAACGTTCTCCTGTAGGTGTGGTGTGGAAGTTAAGAGAGGGAGGTGTGGTGGTGTCGTCCTCGTCACTTGATCACGATTCAAACTTACGAGACTTGTCGCCAATAGCCCTAGGGTTGCTTCAGAGTGTGATGTAAATCAACTCAACACCATTTGAGGACTTGAAGAGCCATTTCTCGTGCAGCATCATGTATTTGGGTAACACCTTAATCGCGGTTTTTAAAAGAAATTTAATGTAATGTACTCAGGGTACAAAGACATACAGATTCAGCATAAAAATAATATATAATTATTGACCCCAAAAAAATTATTATTGTGCTTATAAATTCATATTACAGATAATTTTTGCGTTATTTTATGTTTGCGCATGTTTTAAAAGTTCATATAATAGTTAGTATAAAGATTTTTTCTTAAAAAAATGTTTCCACGAAAATATAAATCATAATCTGCCATTAGAAATTTTTTTAAAAAAAAAATGTTTTCTTTCTTTTTCTTATTCCATGTACGTTCTTCAGTTGATTATTACTGATTTGTTATAAAAGGCTATGTTATTTTAAATAAAATTGACCCTTTTCAAATAAAGCGTTTGTAGTTATGTATTTGCCACTCGCGCGCGTGTTGTTAAATTTGGATGTGCCACTAGAACTTCAAATTGAAATTTTTAAAACATAATTTAATTTCAGATTTGTTTTTCACATGACCTCTAATGAACTACCCTAAACCCAATCACACGATGTTATTTGATAACTTCAAAGTCTTGCAACCCTCAAATAAAGGGATTTTCATGAAACAATAAAGTCTCTGGTATATAATGGAGAAAGTGCTGGCGTCTGTGTCAAGGTGAATCTGTCTTCGTTTCCTCCCGGGAGATTTCTATCGAGTCAGCTTACGCCGAAGAGTCTTCCTCCAAGACCTTCAGGGGCAGATGACCCATATCGGAAAAGTGTCCTCCAGGGCAAACCGCAAGTGCGGTTGGGAGTGTATATATAGATATTTCTGAATAGTTTAACCTTAGAGTTGTCCCGTATTAGCATGGGAAAGTATTCAATTAAAGTCCGTGAACTATTTTATATTTGTCAAAACATTACTAACTCAGGGTGTAATTTAAAATGTGATAAAACTGAATTACAAGTATTTTTTCAAAGAAATATCTTTAATTTGAGGATTTTGATTGATGGTACATTGATTGTTTTGATTAATGGTTTCTTGATGGAAGAATCAATGAAATCGTTTATTTTATCAATTCAACTGTATATTTCAGTCATTCATTAGTTCATTCTCTATTTAATAAAAGATTCTCTTTCGGTGTAATATGCGGATAATTTTTTCCTTTTAATGTATTAATAGGGGGTAACAAATAAGCAGTGATGTTAGAAAGAAAATTTTTAAATTTAATTAATCTTATTTAATTATTTGAATTTATTTCTATTAAAAAATAAACTGTAGTAAGAATAATTTACCAATAATAACTTGGAAACAGCATATGGAAGTGTATCAATTAGTTTTCGTGTATAGTTACTACAGCAAATCGAATGGGAATCTCAAAAGCAAAAGGTCTCTTAGATGTTTGAAAGAGAATCAAAATATGTTTTTTAAGGTTTGTAATTTTATTTTAACATCTTAAATAAGTTTAAAGAGAAGCTAAAATGTTTTATTTTTCTTGCATCATTAAACGGAGTGTTTAGAAAAAATATGAAATCTTCAAGAGTTTCTTTAGGAAAACGATTTATTTTATGTATCGGGGCATAAGTAATACTTCATTTTTATCAACCAGTTTTATATATATATATATATATATATATATATATATATATATATATATATATATATATATATATATATATATATATATATATATATGTTCTTTTACCTTATTTTTAAATTTTAAATTTATTTATTTGATATCTGAAAATAATAAAAAAATAATAATGCTGTACAAAATTACAAACATAACAAGTAACATAGAAAAATTTTATTTTATCTACTTTTTATTAAATAATTACAATTAACATAAATATGTATATGCATAGGACAGAATCACAATATTAAGTAACAAAAGAAAAAGCGATTTCCCTTTTATTTATGGTGTTGGACTATTATTTTTGTTTGTTACTATTTATTCATTCATAAATCACATTCTCAGAAATTAGACCATCCCAGGTAGGATTGGAACCCACGTCCCATGGATTATAAGATCAAAGCGTTCTCCGTTGCGCTACAAGGACCCAGGGAGCGATTTTCTTGTTTATATATGGGGTTTGACTTTTATTTTTGTTTGTTACTATTTATTTATTAATTACATTTCATTAATGTATTAATATTTCAAAAACTGTATTAACATCAAGTATCATTCACTACAAGTTTTGAAAAATGTATTTGAACTTGGATGGATGAATAAAAAGATTAGTAACAAATAAATTTAAGATTGTATTTTATTAAAGATTGAAAATTTGAACAAGATATACATATAAATAAATATATATATATGGAGAGCGTGGATTAAAATAATAGGAATTGAAAAAGAGCTGTTTCTTCTCTAATACTCTATATTGCTCTTACTAACATTTATAGATCATTTCAACGGCCGGTTATATTTGTGATGGAGATCTAAATAGTTTTTTTTTGGGGCTTCTTTAACCTTTTATTTGTGAAAATCATCTCAACGAAATATTTTTGGAGTAGAAAAATGGTTCTTTGTCAATACAAATTTGTGTATATATTGTATTTGTCAAATATTTAAAATTAAAAAATATTGATTGAACTGATAAATTTTGATTATAGTAAATGAGCTAGAATCATTTTGGTGTTTTAAAGTATAGTAAACTTAATACAAAACATGTTTCATTCTGAATAGATAGGCTGTTTTTCAACAGAACTGACTATCAAAACAAAATATGTACACGAAGAATTCAATAGTTAATAAAACAATTTAAAGAAGATCCATCTATGTTCAAACACTTATAGCATTAATAGACTAAATTCATGTCGATCACATGATACATGCAATCACGTGTTCTAAATTGAATTGAAAACTGACACTAGACTTGTAAAATTTAGATAAAATTTCAAATTTAATGATTGGATTAAGATGTTCAAGTTCTAAGTTTTTCAAAATTAAAATAAAATTCTTATATTATACGTATATTTGTAAATCAACTGCATTTTGTTTACCAATGTGCGTTGTTATTCTTAACAGATATGTAAACTCATGGACAAAAAAATTAGCGCACCAAGAAATAATTGCGGGAACGTAACGAAACTTGGCATGAAGGTACATGTCAGGGAGATATGCAAATGATTATTACATTACGGTTAGCTTTATTATTACATTACGATTATTATACGGCATTACGTATAGCCGGGGTAGAGGGCGTTTAACGTCGTTCTCCGTGGAGTATAAAGCAGATTGAGTGTGCTTAATCGTTTACAATGGAAGAGCTGAGGTATACATGCCATTACACCGTTTTCGAAGATGAAGTCGTTTTCGCAGTTTGAGAGGAGGAGAATCATCGGCATGATGGGAACTTGGGGGTTAGCTAGACGAGTAGCTCGTCAATTAGGCCGCTCTGATTGTATTGTGAAGAGGTGTTGGGACCAACAGATCCGAGAGATGTCATTTACACGAAGACCAGGTTTAGGACGCCCTCAACAAACCACCACATCGTAAGAAATGCACGCGTACAGACAACTGCTTCATCGGCCGCCATCCAGGCACATGTAGCACCTTCATTAGGGGACCCTATGTCTTTCCGAACCATACGAAGGTGCCTGGCAGAAGGACATTTGGGATCGCGGCGCCCATTACGTGTGCTGCCCTTGACGCTCACCCATCGATGCCTCCGTTTGGAGTGGTACCACGCACGAGGAAACTGGACTGTGCAGCGGAATGGAACCAGGTCATCTTTAGTGACAAATCTAGATTCGATCTTAGCAGTGATGACAATCGTGTTCGTGTGTGGAGACCCCGTGGGGAACGCTTCAATCCAGGCTTTGCTTTACAGCGACACACCGCTCCCACAGTTGGTGTGATGGTATGGGGTGCCATTGCCAACAATACACGGTCACCCCTAGTATTGATCCGTGGCACTATGAGAGCCCAGCATGTCCATGACATCCTGCAACCACATGTGTTGCCACTCATGCAAAGGCTTCCACGAGCCATTTTTCAACAAGGCAATGCTCGGCCTCACACTACAAGGGTGTCACAAGACTGTCTTCGCATTGTTACTACCTTTCCTTCGCCTGTCCGATCCCCAGATTTGTCTTGAATCGAGCATATCTGGGATCATTTTGGGCGGCGAGTTGGGCATTTCACGAGTTTGAACGAACTAGAGGCAAGGTTACAGCAAAAATGGAACGAAATGTATCAAGACATCATACAGAACTTGTATGCCTCAATGCCCGATCGTATCACATCGTGCATTCGCGCTCAGGATATTCAGGTTCAACAGGGTATTAAATCCTCCGTTCTTTTGCCTTTTTCTCTGAAATAAATGACTCGTTTTTGTTTGATTTTCTAGTCATTTACTTATATCACAGTAGTCATTACGTGTGCAAAATTTCGTTTCATTTTGACGACTCCTTCTTGGTGCGCTAATTTTTTTATCTATGAGTGTAATTTTAAAGAAAGTTTCTACAAAAAGCAAAAGTTGACAATATAGAATCGCATGAATTGGTTGGCTGGAAACACGTGTTTGCAGTTATCATGTGACAATGACGTTACATAAATTTAGCACGTAGTGTATTAATGAAACCGATGCATAATTACACAGGCAATTCCCTGAATTGAGTATTTTATTGTCAGCATATAATAACGCAGTTATACATTTTTCTTAGAAATAGATTAAAACTTTGCAAACATTCGGATTTTGCCCAAGAAAACTTTAAAAGTAATTGCCTGTTTTTCTTTGAGGAGTGTTTCCAAATGCGGAAGAACAGTTAGTGGTTATGCAAGTAAGTTTTCGAAGTTAATATGAATTATAATATTTCGAAAACATCCAACGGCCAAATCATTTTCACTACCCCCCTCCCGACAGAGAATATTTTGTAGCATGCATAAGAATATCTCTGCATACATTCAGCGGGGTATTTTCTTTACCAATTTTAAGAGATGGACCGGCACCATCATATTTCTTATGCCCTTGTCGCTTTTATCTATAGATTCATCGGTTTCTCAGTTGTGCTTCCCTACGCTCTTGCACGTCCTCCCGTACCCTCAAAAAATTTTTTTCCCACCTACATCCCAAAATGTTTTGAAAGTCAAATTTCAGAAAACATTCTCTCCGGAATAGGCCTAAAAACTTTTCAACTCCACACAAGATATATCTCCCTCTCCACCCCGATTTTTCTCCTTTAATATGCAGACGAAAAATGAAAAAATATTCGAAATTCTCGTATCTTATTTTTTCTTCTTCTCGCCTGCGGTGTAGTGCGGGGTGGCCGAAGGGTGGTTTTGAATTTATGTCTGCAAATTTTGGTTTACGCATTTGTAATCCGGAAACATTCATATTCTGTCGCCCGACGCGTCGTGTTTTTAAGGCCCTTTTTTTTTGGCACTTCTTGGATTTGTATTTCCGTTGGCTATGGCTGAAGAGTTTTTTGCTGATGTTGTTGTTTGGCGTCCTTCGTGTTTTGTTTTCGTCCTCGGAGAGCGTGAGATCGAAGGAATATTTCTCTCTGATCAGAAAACCATATATCCTACAGAAAGAGGGGAGGGGGGGATGTAGAAATTCTTGAAAATACGTTATGTTATAAATGAAATACAATGACAAAACAATTCTAGAGAGTGTAGTTTCCGATTCTAAGAATTGATACGGAATATTATACTACTTTCATACAATAGAAATAGAATAAAGTTGCTTTTCAAAAGAGTGCAATATATAATTTTATTGAAATCATATTATGTTCTTTTCATTTATTTGAAATCATAACTAGTGGTCATATTCATTATTTTTCTGAACTAAAGTCTTCAATAACCTGATTGGTCCAGAAACTAGATAATTTCATTCCCGTAAGGTTGAGGTTCATTAAATATACCCTCCTTTCAGTGGCGAAACGGAGAATATTTGGGTACCCTGTAAAGTCAGGCTTTGTCTTTAATATTTTATAAATTAGTTAACCTTTCATCTACCGCATTATGATTTACTGCAGTTTTTTTCATGCAATTTTTTTTGAATTCCTACATTGAAAATTAAGGGATATACATAAAAAAATACCCAACTTTGGGAAATTTAATCTGTTAGAGCTAATTAATTAATTAAAGATATTCAACTGCAAAATTAACTATAGACACAGTTCACTTAAGAGGACTTGGTACCCTAAAAATCACAAACCTATCGTGTTTTTTTATTTTCCTTTAATCTTATTCTTTGCATTATTATCTTTCGATTGATATATCACTTGTGCATGTCGGAAAGTTAGAAGTTGAATAAAACTTCATTTGAAAACAAATTAGGCAATTCAGCCACACACCCTTTTTAGAAAAAAAAGCTAAAAAATGCGTTATGATAAGAAAAATCTATTTTATAAATAGAAATAATAACTATAAAAAAGAATGTGTAGTATTAAAAGCAGAATATTTCCGAGGCAATACAATAATGTATGTAATTTTTCTTCCTTGTGAAATGTGTGCATGTAAAATTTTTAAATTAAGGATTTTATATTAATAATTTTATAATTTCAGTTCTTATTCCTGATATATTTTTCATACAAATGTAATACTTTAATATTATAAGAAGAAAAACAGCTAAAATTTCTGTCGTGACAGAAAAAAATTTTTTAAATTTTTCTTGAGTTTTCTTGTGCAATTAGTACTCTCTAAAAGTTGATCATTTATAAAAATGTGTGGGTTGAAAACATATGAAAATGCAATTATTTTAAAGAAAAACGTATAAGTAATATCTTTAAGTGGTATTTTTAAGTTTAATTAAGCCGATAATAATTATTTTTCAGAATTATAAACTTTAAAGTGGTTTTTCTCAGTTTGTGTTTTTCGAAACCTTAGTGCATTCAAAATGCTACTCCTTCAACAATTATTTACCAATCACTTCAATTTTTTTCCTGCGTGTTAAAAATAAAGCATGTAATAAAATTAGGGATCCGTTTTGCTATAAACTGAATACTTTTTTTAAAAAAAAAATAAAATGTAAGACATGTTGGCTTTTTCGTTGATTTTTAGCCTGTATATCAACATGTTATTTTTTTCTCGAAAACGAATGAAGTTATTCTAAAATCGATCCCTAAAGTTGTTAAGAACATCCATAAGAATATTATAAAAAAATTTCAGGTCAAAAATTAATTTTTACAAAAGGAGTAGGATTTTAAAATTTTCTTAATTTTCTTCGAAAACGAATGAAGTTATTCTAAAATCGATCCCTAAAGTTGTTAAGAACATCCATAAGAATATTATAAAAAAATTTCAGGTCAAAAAATTAATTTTTACAAAAGGAGTAGGATTTTAAAATTTTCCCAATTTTCTTCAAAAAATTTAAATTTTTAAAATTGTGTGAATAATATATGAAAATTTTCATCTGGTAACATTTTCTTGAATAGAAACATTGTGTAAAATGTTAAAATATAATTTTTAAATACGTAAATAAAGAAGTTTGCTCAAAGGGTGCCAAGTCCCCTTAAAATAAATAGTCCAATCGTTTCCTAAGGTGTTCATTAACATACAAAAAAGATAAGAAAGATACAGAAAAGATTTTCGGAACAAAAATGACAATCTTCGCAATCCGCTGAAAACGCAACTTCTGCTATAAAACTATTCGCCTTCCCCGCTAAAATACTCATCACAGAATCCGTGCTGCCATATATCTTGGAAGAGTAGATTTAAAAGAATATTCCTGCTAAGTATCGTCATGATATTCGTAAAAGTGGTTATTCTATGTAATTTTAAAGTGAGTGGTACTTATAAGTATCGTCGGTAGATAAAGGGTTAAAAACGTACTTGGCCTCAATCAGGTTTTGAGCCCCCTAGAGTTCTGAGCCATCCCACGATGCGGGGGTGTACATTTCGTCTCTGCCTCATTCTCAAAAGACTCCAAGTAAGCGAGATTTGGATGTTGTTTGAGTTGATTTATTGATTGATTGTTTATTAACATCGCACTATAAAACAATAAAAGGGCTATTGGCTACAGACCTCGTAATTTTGAGCCCTGGTCAAGTGACGAGGATGACACCTGGATGATAATCTCCTCTGCTTGTGAGCCAGGCAGGCTTAACGTGTGTCATCCCCTCTACTTGGTAGTATGGATTATGGAATTGAGATTATTGTACAAAAAAAAAAAAAAAAAAAAAAACTTCCAACTCGACTTTAGACTTGGGTTCTAAATAATGTAGTGCAAAAAAGCAGCTTTTTTGCTTGAGTAAAATTAAGTAGATGGATTTGAAGTTGAAAATTTGTTTTTATTTTTTCATTTTGACATGGCTTTGCTTTGTCCTATCGATTCTACCTCTTCTAGTAACTCCATAGTTCTGTTAATAGTTCATTTTCTGTTGTTTATTTGAGCAATGGGATGTTAAGAAATAAATTGGGAATTGCGGGGGTCGGTGTTTTTTTTTTAGTTTTATGTATATAAGTACTTTATTAGTATATATTTAGTATATATATTATGTACTTTTATCAAATACAGTTGACAAAAATGTCATAAAATCAAAGCGAAATTAAAGATAAGATAGAATAAACTGAATTTATACCTAGAGTATTATAAATATATTTCAATTTATTTCTTTACTTCTGCTTAGTTAATTACTGTTTCCGTTTAATTATGCTATTCGAACCGATAGCTTGAAATAACTTGTTTAAATGAAGTATTCAGTTATTAGTCTACCTTATGGGTTTTACCTGAACATTTTGCAGTGAATCTAAGAGAAAACTGCAACGAATAGAATAAGTAAATTGAAAAAATTCCAGTTTTATCAAAAATTGGAAATCTATACAACAATTTTTATCATATATCTATGTACAATAATACATGGCTGAAATTCTTTTCTATGTAAAACTTCATATAGAATTTTCTATTAAAATTAAATTCTTTGCTGCTAAAAAAACAGGCATAAGCGATATTTTTTCAGCTTATTTGGAATTTCTTTCCCTTCATAACAAAATTAAAGGTTTTTGAAGTATTTCTATTGAGACTGTGTTTTACTTGTAAAGCCCCCCCCATCACTCTCTCAAAGTCTAACTATCCAACTTCGAGGATTCTGGGCTTGGAACGTCGCAAACGCTAAGAAATTATCACAAGCACAAATAATCAATTAACAATTTATTGATTTATAGGCTAACTCAGAGTGCGGGTGAGAAGGAGTTCAATTATCCATCAAACACTAAATAATCAAAATACATTTATTTGTAAGCATCAAAAGATTTGCAGGTTCTCTAGGCGCTGAGATTCCAATAAATAGAGGAATCTCTGGAACAGAAACGTGGAATCTGACGCACAATGAACGTTGTTCGGACAATTCTTCACGATAATTACTTTAATAGTAGGTACACGTCTGAATCCAGGCAAGTGCGGAAATTACTATCTATCTGATTTAGTCAATAAATCACTCTCTGGCAATATAAATATCAGCTAACCTTTTTACCCGCGCACAAAACCCTTAATTTAAATACTGAAACTATTCTGAATATCACATTTCCACTGTGTAAGGACGGGTATATAATTAAACATTCAATTCAAAACCTTAAAGTAAACAACCCTTAATTAGTTATGAGAAGGAAATTTATATACGCGAGATACTCTGCTACATATTAAATTTCGAATCACTTAAATTTTGATTATTCTAAGGTATCAATTGATTAACTTGAACTAAACTTAATGATTCTAATAATTAAGAATTACCTCAAGCTCTTTATGTGCTATTTATATTTATGCAAAGCATTGCGTATCATGCTGTGGTTGCCATTTTATATAAATTAATTTACAGCCACTGATTCAAACCGAAATATTCTGAATTATTTTTCTTTTTTATAATCGTCTTATTGTTTATGGCGGGACATTAATAAATAAATAAATAATGTTTCTATTCATATCAAGAAAGAAGCAATTGTTCGATACTTTTAAGCACTAAACAAAGGAATTTAATGACAATGTTAAAGTATAAACATTTGCTCCTGTATAAAAATATTTAAATCCGTTAGATATAGACATCTATTCTTTTTATTTTTTACTGAATTCATTACATGTAAATAAATCTTAAGATAACTAAAAGTCCTAAATTTTCAGTGCAATCTTTCGAGCCTGATATCTTACGTCTATGATATCACATAAGCTTATTAACTTTTTATATTTTTTACATTGAAATTACTTTTTAAATCTTAATTACCATGAAAACTTGATAAACTATTCAACCGCTGTGAAAATATTAAAACCGTATTTATAGAAATTTTAATCTGCCTCTAACATATACTATATTTATTAGCTAAAAACAAATAAATCTTCCTAAATAAAAATGATAATTTTTTTACTTTTGGATATAAGGCATCCATTGCTGAAAAATGTCACAGTAAAAGTTGATAAATCTTCAAAATAAGGATCTGAAAAAGATAAAAAACAAAAACAGATTTTCTGTGGCAAAAGTTTTCTTCGAAAGAATCTACATCAGGTTCATACTTAATCCTCTTTCGAATTCCTGTCCTCTTACAGCTTAACTAATACAAACATTTTTCTCCTTTGTTTACGTCAGAACTATTCTCTAACAGAACAACACGAATAAAAATAACCTTATCGCGATGTTTCGCATTGTTTAGTTGACAAACGTTCTGTTCTCAATCTCATTTGGAATTAAGTAGCAGCCTCATTTTGCCTGGAAAAGAAGGTTTTCTTTCCGATATTATCAGCCTTGTTCCCAGAAGAGTTGTCATGACAAGAACTATCTAACAGTTAATAGAATAATCCTCCGACATTGAACACAAAAAAGAAGAAAACAAACAGTTGCTGAGCCTTTGAGAGATTCTTGATTAAATATTGTGCGAGAATTCTTTTTTTTTTTTTATTCTTCCTGAAATAGGAGTGTAATCGTGACAGTATTGGAAGGAAATTTTTATTCTGTTCTTATTCTCAATTTCGCGTATTCTTATTTAAAGAAAATGGCAATTATGGCGTATAACTTGCAGACGATATTGAGGAATGATAAAATTGTTCTTTTGTACGATTTCTTTTTCCAAGTTACGATACGATTTCAATTAATAAATAAATTTCTTTTGATTTCTCAGAGTTTTCAAGCGTTATGAACAAACAAATTGTTACACATAAATTGTTTTCTCAAGATAATGAGCGGTTTCGATTAATTAATCGAAATCTTTTAATCGTAACTAATTGATGCAAAATTGATCAAATTATTCCGTGCATTATTTATTCGCACGAACGGATTGCATTTCAAATAACATTGAGAGAAAGTTTTAAAAATACTTCTATTTAATATTCGTCTTCAACCAGAAGATGTCATTTTTAATTCTAACAAAAGAAAAAATAATTTTTTAATACGTATATGAAAAGTGTATTAATCAATAGGTTAAATTCGTGACGGTCACGTCATGAATGCAATCACGGGTTCTCCATAGAATTAAAATCTGATATTAGACTTGTACTTGTTCTACTTCTAAAATTTAAATAAAGTTTCATATTCGATCATTGTGTAAGTATAATTAAGTATTGAAATTCTCAAAAGGTTTTTGAAAATTCAAAAAGAATCTCATATATTTCGTGTATTTTTCAATTATTAGCATTTTGTTTATTTATATGCGTTATTATTGTTGACAAATATGTTTATCTTTAAAGAATGTTTCTGAAAAAAGCAAAAGTTGGCAACTGCGAAGTGTAAGAACTGATTGGCTGGACACATACATAATTGCATTAATCATTTGATTATGACGTCGCATGAATTTATGAAATGATTGGTTTAAAATACGTGATAGTAGTTATCATGTGACCATGACGTCATATGAATTCGTCCCATTGAATTTAATTCATATTCTTTATTTTAGAATTGTTTTAATCTTTATACTTACTTTTATAGTTTGAGGGTCAAAATACCATCTCATGTTCAAATAAATAAATAAATAAATTTTCAACTTTTTTTTTTAAATTATTCATATTTACTCAGTTTATAACATTAAATTAGTATTCGCCATTTTTAAATTATGTGCTTCAGACTACATTAACGTATTCGATTTTTATCAAAGAAAAATTAAGAACGATCAAACAATGAGGATAAGATCAATATTGTGAAAAGTGTATCAAATTTTTATCTCTATTATCATTCTTTTCTCCTCAGATAACTCCCGAAAGCATTTTTTTTCGAAGCAAATCGCCGAAGTTGTTTGAATTAGATTGAAAAGAAGTTTTCTTGCATAAAACGAACTTGGTGGACTTCACTGAAAAACAGCGCAGCTATAGGAAAGGCGGGCTTTAATGAAATGCAACAGCTGCAACGTCGTTTTCTGAAAAGATATGTAAATTTTTGCCAGATTCGCTTTCGGCGATAATTTCGCTCGCTGAGAATTTCTGATTGTGTAAAAATTCTAAACTGAGATTTACTTTGAAGATGTGTTTTATTCCGAGGTAAGATTCTGAAAGATCAAAAGTATAGAGAGTTTTATGCGTAAGGAAACTGGATTGCGTTATGCTGCTATATTTTTGAATATGTTACTTTTAATTTCATTCCGATTTGTCTCATCAACTGTAATAAAACATTATTATTTATTTTACAAATGCCAGGCCATTGACCATCAGGTCATTAGGCAACGGGCTCTCCAATACCTTTTTACAATGCAGTTAAGATCATTCAGTGCAGAGCACTCGTCCAAATGAGCGGCAGTCATGTCTTGTCCAGTGTCACACAAAACGCAGATAGGTGAAGTCACTAAGTTAAAACGAAACAGATGAGCACAAAGGCAGTCATATCCGGTTAAAAGTCTAAATTTAGCCACAGCAGCAGCACGAGGAGAACTTGGAATACCGTGGGATTTCTTACATAGTGTATGTACTCCAAGGCTTATCACGAGCAACACGAGAAGCTGTAAGGCGAAATGATTCCCTAAAAATCCTTTTAATTTCCAGTTTGGCAGAATGAAGTGTCAGGTCTCTGCGAAAGTTCTGAAGGATACCCGTTCCCTTTTTTGCCAAAAAGTCTGCCCTCTCATTTCCCCAAAGACCACAGTGGGATGGTACCCATTGAAAGACGATCTTTCCTTTTATCTTTCCCAGGAGTTCTCTACAGTTCTGCACACGTAAACAATTATTCTCATTATAGTTGGACAAAGCCTGAAGGGCAGAAGTAGAATCTGAAAGAATTACAGCTCTTTCAATGGGGGAGACGAACAGCAAGTTGCTGAAGGGCTATATGTATAGCTTCAACCTCACCATCAAAGTGAGTTGTCAAAGGGCCGGCGTGTAAATAGAAGGAGAAGAGGTGACTAAAAACACCAATGCCAGCGCCTTGGGCAAAGTCCAAGAGTGAGCCATCTGTGCAAATGTGAAGCCACTCCTCCGGTGGGAAGCGGGTATTGATAGTTTCCAAAGCTATAGCGTGAAGAGCAGTTGGACTTAGATCACGTTTTCTCACATTCAGAACAAGGTCCAATCTGATGTCGAGTGTTGCGTAGTCGAGTGGGTTAGCAAAAGACAGTAATTCAAAGGGCACATCATTAATGACTTTATATTGAATGTTCTCACGAACACATTGGATAAAGCCCTTTTGAGTCTTAAGATTACGTCCTCCATCGGAATCATAGTCCCGCCAGAATGAATTATTTGGGAGTCTAATAAGTCTATTGAAGAGAATAGCAGCATTCTTCTCAATTATATTAGTGAATGGCTGAAGGTCGCAAAGTAACTGCATGGCAAGAACTGGAGTAGTTTTAACTCCGCCAGTGATCATGCGAAGGGCTTGGTTATGGAAAGTGTCAAGAAGTTTTCTAACGTTCTCTGAGGCATAGAGATCAGTACCTCATTGCAATAATTTAGAACTGGTTGAATATATGTCTTGTAAGTTGTATTTAAGGTCTCCCTATTGCATCCCCATTTAACTCCGGTCAATCTTTTAAGAATGGAGAGTCGCTTTCTTGCCTTAGAAACAACAAGCTCAGCATGTTTAGTCCATTTCAATTTGTTATCAAGAGCGCAACCCAAATAAATTGAAACATCACTCTGTTGAACAGGCATACCGTTATAAACCAATTGGGGACTGAATGGTTGTCTATTTAAAGTGAAGAACTGTCAAGTAGTCTTCTTTAGGTTTACAGTCATATTATTTTCAATACACCAAAGGTGTAATCTTTCAAGGGTCAGATTTAGGATGGTATTTAGTTTGGACTGATCCCTCTTTGGTGTGCTGCACCAGATGGCAAGGTCATCCGCAAATAGAGCCGTATTGGTCAGTCCATCAGATGCCAAACTATAATAAAACATACAATCAAATATATATTTTTTGAATACATGAACGCTAGCTTCGTAAAAATGATTTAACGGATGAAATAAAAGATAGATTGGGGGGGATTGTAAATCAGAATTCGTTTTAAGATGTTCTTGAAATATTATTCTAGAACTGGGAGCAGGCAACCTATGGCACGTATGCCACATGGGGCTCGCGGTGCAATTCTCACTGACACTCTGCACTACTCTATAAATTTGTCAATTTTTCGGTTGATGGAAGTTAATAAATTTGTAATAGATGTTATTTGACAACCATCTTCAGGATTATAGACATTTAAGGAATTACGAAGAAATCTGAAAGGTAACTCTAAAGATAAATTTATAGCTGTTTTGTAAATTATGGAATGTCATTGCTTGAGAGATTCAATTGTTTGAAGAGGAAAAATTGCATATTATTCGCTTTTCACTTTTGGTTCTACAAATCAAAGTAAAAAAAAAATTTCCTCAAATAAAAATTATTTCGAGTCTGCAAAGAAATTGTTTAACAACTGAACGTTCAGAATCGTGTCAAATTGAAAGTCACACATTATACCCCTGATTTTGCGATGTGAAAATAAGAGTGGTGTAAGCACTAGGTTCGCATTCAAATTTTTATTTATCTTTTTATTTAACTATAATGAAGCTGAATACTTGTATCTTAGGTTGTCTATTTCACCTTTTAATAAATGTTCTAAAATATTTAACAAATGTACAATTTTAATTTTTTTATTTGTGTTGAAGAAACAGTTATATGTTATGCTGTTTATTTTTATGTTAAGAAATATCTTTAAATTATGCGAAATTAATATATAGCAAAACTGTAAATCTATTTTATTGACCTCTATTTTCTAACTCATTATCGGAGAAATCGTATTTTTTTAAAAAAAATAAATTACTATAGAGCACGCTGAATCATATTGATAGATTATTTTGTCACGCCACAGCTAAAAGATTGCAGACCCCTGTTCTAGAATAATAAGATAGTGTTTCCTCGAACTCTAAAAAATAAATGTATTATGTGAAACGTATAAATTTATTTCATTCTTAATAAACATTATTATGTGATCAAAGCTGATAAACTTGACGATGTTCTCATTTTATTATTAAGAAACAAAAACTGCTATTTTATCGGATAGTTAATATTAAGAAATATTTTAAGCTAACATTAATTATTTTACATAAGTCTTTGTATACTTTTAATAATTTGTCCTAAAAGCTTATATATATTTTGCTAATTACGAGATAATTACTGCTTGATTAGGAATACATGACTCTATGTGGGCAGGACAGAATAACAAAATTACAATTTTAAGCCTATTCGTTTTTTGTTTTTTTTATTTGTAATAGATACTGATTGCTGTCTTAAGTTGGTGTTAGTACAATTTTCTATGCAAAATACGTAGTAACATTTCATCTTTACATCCTTTTCAGATTAAAATGGAGGTTCTTAATTTTTAAAAGTGTTTTTATGTTCCAGTTATATTATTAATACCGCTTTACTTTTTCAACTAGCATTCGTACCTAAATTCCGAGAAGAATATTTTTCTTTTAATCATTATTTTTATCTTTTTTCTAAACATTAGATTTCATTGTTTCTCAAATTATTCGCCAACAAATATTTTTTTTTACCTTTGTAGAGGTATCTAAATAAACCAGTAATTACACATCACGCGAAGACGATCGTTTTGGAGTGATCGATAACGTCCTGGCGTTCGGAACGGAAGGTGCCCGGTTCGAATGATCCTACATTGATGACCGTAACTGAAGTAAAAAAAATGCAACTTTCTGAACTGTCGTGGCGCCATCTACCGCAAGAAAATAAATAATAAATAAGAAGAGAAGAAAAATAAACAATAAATAAACACGCTCTCAGTAACAAACAAAAAATCGTTCGCTTATCCACCTCACTGGTGGGAGAGTGGTGTAGCGGTATCTAAATAAACCAGTACTTAGGCATCACGCGAAGACGATCGTTTTGGCGTGATCGATAAAGTACTAGCGTTCGGAACGGAAGGTGCCCGGTTCGAATCTTCCTACACCTTTATGAAAAAGTCAGTTATATTACTATTACAGTAGTTTCGCAATCTACTGAACTTGAAAACGAGTTAAAATTTCAAGGATGACACAAACAAATAAAAAGTAATAAAAATTCGAATAAGTTAAATTCTATCAGCTTAAGCTTACGTATAATACGACAAAAAAAATTTTTTATACATAATTAAATAAATGAAAATGTGAGTTTTGCATTTTTATTTGCATCAAAGCTTTAATAATAGGTATTAAGCAATAAAATTAATAATAAATGATAAATTATTTTTTTAAAAAAAAGGTTACATAATTAACTGTATCAAATTTAAATTTTAGAAACATAGAAAACATAACGATGGTAATTTATTTAAAGTTATTTGAGGTCTAAAATAAAAATGCTAAATAGAGCTTGATTTATTAGTATAGTTTTCAATTAGTAAAAGGTTTAACTTTTTTCTATTGATATATCAAAAAGATTCTTCTTCATATGGCTATAAATTCTTCTTTTTTTATGTAATCGTTAAAGTAAAAAAAAAAATAAGAAGAAGAATCATTTGTCAATGAAGCACTACTAAAATGCTTATAAACATAAGTAATTTATACCGTTTCACACAGATATGAATCAACCCAATAATAATTTTCATATTCAATACTCATTCATTTATCAAATGAAATTTTGTTACAATGTTTCCATATAAAAAAAATCTTCGATATGTACGTTTTGTTGTTGCGAATCGCTTGCTTCATGGTCTAAGATCTTTCTTAAAGTCAAAATTAATTAAAAGACGTACAAAAGTTATTCTTTATAAACTAATCATCAGATCCGTATTTACCTTTGGAGCTGAAACGTGAACTTTGACTAAATCACAGACTGAACAGCTAGCCATATTTGAGCAAAAAGTTCATAGATATATCTTTGCTGCAGTGAATGAGAATGGATTGTGGAGACAACGACATAATTTTGAACCATACAAGCTATATAAGGAAGCAGATGTCATTCAATCCATCAAGATGGGTTGTTTGAGGTTTATGGGCCACATCTGCCTTATGGACCCCTCATCCTTGACGTTCAGAATTTTCTATAACAAACCTAGGCTCAAATTGAGATGGGCTGATTGTGGGGAGGACGATTTTAGTTTTAAGAGTAACTAATTGGGGGGAGAACTGTTGCTAAGCAGAGGTCGAAATGGAGGAAAGTTCTTGGGAAAACCATTGCCCCCCCCATGGCTATTGTGTTATTAGAAGATGTATCGTAAAATCCGACGTATAACGCTCACTCATACTTTCCAGTTGCATTTTTTAATGTTTTGAGTATATTCGCCGCATGACGCGCACCTCCAATTTTACGAAGAAACCTGAAATATGCGTATGTATTGCTCTTATATTTTTAAGTCAATTATTCGAGATGTTGTTCCAAGTTTTAGAAAAATTAGTATACTTCTAGAACTACAACCCTTTAAGTTTATAAGGAGTGCTGTTTCTTTTAAATAAACAGCATTCCGACGTATGTTAAAGTCTAATTTTTTTCAATAATCACATATCCCTATTTTTATTTTTAAAGTTCTCATTTTTATACCCGGCGTATAACGCGCACCGGTGAATTTCGATCTTATTTTTCGTGTTATAAGTGCGCGTTATACGTCGGATTTTACTGTACGTTTTAATTTTAACTCTAAATTTTATTGAGTTAAGAATTAAAATTAAAAACTCAAATTCTATAAGTACCTGACCACCAGTTTTAGTTAACTTACGTTTATTAATAGCCTCATTATACAAATCCAGTTACACTTCACAAAGAAATAAGGAATATGAAGAAAATACAGGGTGTTTCATATTGAATGGTACAAAAAGAATAGCGCAGCGTGGCTGCCGCAATGTATTTATTCTGCCGAAACAAATTTATTATGAAACTACAATTATACAAGTTTTATTTGGCAACAGGGAAAAATTATCGAATAAGGAACTCGCCGCTAGAGGCGCTGTTAAGCAAAATATCGTCCATGCAGGAGAAAGCGTATTGCGTTTTCGAATATGCCAAAACCTCCTCGGTAACTGTCGTAAAGGGTGTTTTTTTAGAGGTATAGAATAAATTGCAATAAAACAACGATGTATTATTCGATTGACATGAATTTTTTTTATTCGAAAGATAATCTTGCGGCATTACATTTTAAATATGATTTCTGGCATAGGACTGCCACGGCTGGCTCGGAAGTAGTCCAATCTGGACGTCCAATTTTCGATGACTTTTTCCAACATTTGTGGCCGTATATCGGCAATAACACGGCGAATGTTGTCTTCCAAATGGTCAAGCGTTTGTGGCTTATCCGCATAGACCAATGACTTTACATAACTCCACAGAAATTAGTCTAACGGTGTTAAATCATAAGATCTTGGAGGCCAATTCACAGGTCCAAAACGTGAAATTAGGCGGTCACCGAACGTGTCTTTCAATAAATCGATTGTGGCACGAGCTGTGTGACATGTTGCGCCGTCTTGTTGGAACCACAGCTCCTGGACATCATGATTGTTCAATTCAGGAATGAAAAGTTAGTAATCATGGCTCTATACCGATCACCATTGACTGTAACGTTGTGGCCTTCATCGTTTTTGAAGAAGGATTCCACCAGCCCATAAAGCGCACCAAACAATCAGTTTTACTGGATGTAACGGTGTTTCGACATACACTTGTGGATTAGCTTCACTCCAAATGCGGCAGTTTTGTTTGTTGACGTAGCCATTCAACCAGAAGTGCGCTTCATCGCTAAACAAAATTCGCGTATGAAAATCGGGAACAACGGCAATCTCGTTTTGGGCCCATTCGACGAATCTATGCCTTGCTTGATGATCGTTTTGATGAATTGCCAAACCAAACTGATAATAAATCACTTGACAGCTGTTAAATCGGTCGCCATCTTGGAAAGTAATGCCAACTTAAACTTCTATACCTGGAAAAAAAGCACTCTTTACAAAGTCATTTTCGCACGAAATTTCGTAAGGAACCATCGCATCGGCATAACATAGCAGGTGGGTGAAGCAGTTCCAGGATACCGGCTGCTTAGGCAAAAACAAAAGCCCAGGAGGAAAAGAAACAAAACCCGAAGTGGTTGAAAGAATTCGTTTTTACGGAGTCCCTCAAAATCAACGCGCCGTGCAGGTTCCCGCACACAATTGTGTGGCTTGTTTTACAAGCCGTACAGATATCAGATGGTCCAGGCATTAAAACCTACTGACAAACGGTTGCGTAAGAATTTCTGTGTGAAATTTCAAAAAAGGTTCGACGTGGATGGTTTCGAGAACACACTGGTGTTTACCGATGAAGCCACGTTCCTCTTATGTGGCAAAGTTAATCGCCATAATTTGCGATTTGGGGGCCCGGAAAATGTCCATGGTACCTTAGAACATCAGCGTGATTCTCCCAAGGTGAGTATTTTCTGCGCTTTATATATCAAGCAGTTGTGTTTTTAGTCCACTTTTCTTTGCAGAAAAATCGATTAATGGGGACATTTACCAAGACATGCTCTCTAAGTGGTTGCTTCCCCAGCTGGAGGAAGCTGTTCCTGATTTCATTTTGCAGCAAGATGGGGCTTCCCCACATTGGAATAAAAACGTACGTGAGTTCCTGAACAAACGTTTACCCCATCGCTGGATTGGCCGTACTGGCTCACAGGATTTGACATATCTTCATTGGCCGCCGAGATCACCAGATCTAGCACCTTGTGATTTTTTTCTCTGGGGGTTCGTTAAAGATAAGGTTTTTATGCGTCCACTTCCTCAGGACTTAGAGGAACTGAACTCCATCGCAAGGAATATGCTATCAAGAGTGTGGCAGGAGCTTGATTACCGTGTAGACATTTGTTGTGTCACCGGAGGGGCACATATTAAACACTTATAGAAACTTGAATAAATGTAGTTTTGAGGTTAATTTGAATTTTCTAAATATACTAATTACAACGTTCACAATAATGTTTTATTTTTGTACCATTCAATATGAAACACCCTGTATAATACGTAATACACACATAATAGCAAAAAATATTAAATTGAAAGAAAAAAAACATTCCATAGTATATATTTGTTGCCATATCTGGAATATAAGAATTAACTAAATAACATTAAAGAACAAATTCTCCTCGAAAAATTCACTCGGTTGAAACAAATGAATAACTTTTACAATATTTATCTAATTCTTTTTACTCATATATTTCGATTAAGTGATTCTTATTTTGCTAAACCATACTTAAGTAATATTTAACTTTCAATTCATATAATTTATTTCCATTTGGTTGAAAGCACAACCATGATGTTACACGCTAGTTATATCCAACAAAATAAAACCCCTCAAATGGCTTAATTTCGCAGATTCATTGAACTTGCAATAAAACCCCCAAAAACAATACATCTCCAGTGTCCAAAGACTGCTTTCTTCCAGATTAATGAACCCAATATTTCCTCTAACTTTCTTCAAGGGGGTGATCTATGGATGCCCTGAAGGAAAGAAGAGAAAAACTTGTTTTGGGTTGGAAAAAGGCAGAACCAGACTTCTTGCGTTAATAAGTTCTTCGTCCGTAAGCAATAAGGCTTGTTTTTGTTGCAACAGCTGCGGAAAAGTCTTGAAATCCCCCTTTTCAAATGAGTTATGCCAGAAAAAGTATATTTCTTCTTCCTGGGGATCAAGAAGTTTTTTCCCTTTACGATGGGGTGTTGTGTTAAGGTCTTTTCTTGGAGAATGAAATAGTCTTATGGGATTTGAATTTTGAAATATTATGTTTTTTTACACCCTCTTGAAAAAAAGAAGAAAAAATTCTTTCAGTGATTGGAGGCTGTTTCGTGAAAAGGAATGAAAAACATATAGCAGAATTGGAGAAAATATCTAATTTATTTCGCTGAACAGGAATCCAGTGCTTTGAAGCATGTTTCTCTTTCGAATATTAAGTCTGCATTGGATTTTTTTTTCTCAAATAGAAAGATATTTGTGAAAACATTCGATTTTTTTTCACTGTCTATGGTTAAATGTGTTGGAAAACTTTTTTAAATCTGTTAAAATAAACAAAATAATAGAAGATCTTAAGACTTCCTATGAAATGGCGTTTGTATTCAGTACATCCTTTCGATTCCTTTTACTTAAAATTTGAATAATGGAAAAATCATTTCTCTCTCTCTCTCATAAAAGATACTTTTCATTTTTTTCCATTTGCAATATATTTTCAGAAAATTATAAATAATGGCCTTTCTTTCCATAAATGCATACCAATACACAGAATTCCAAACGAAATTTTGAAGAATGCCTTACACTTTTCTACATAATAACAAATTCGTCAGATTTATTGCCATGAGGACCAGTTTTCTTCTAAAGCTTTGATTTATTTCTTAGTCGTCCTTTTTCTATTCGTAAGGAAGAAAATTATTCTTGGAGCAGCGTTTGTAACGCAATATGTCATGAGAGATTTTTTTATCTAAATCAACATTTTTAGATATAATCGAAAAGTGGATCTAAATATCTTTGATTTTTTGCTGGATATTTTGCATACTTGGCAACATGCTATATTTAATAAACATGGCTTATGAAACTACTTTGTTTCACCTTACAGTTTACGTAAAATTAAATATATTTGTAAACCAGTGGTTTTCAAACTTATTATGCCCATGGACCCCTTTAATACCAAAAAATTTGGCAATGAAACTTTAAGGTATCCGACTATGTTCGAAACCGTGATTTTGCGAAAGCGTGTAAATAGATAATATTTATAATATTTGATGTCACTTATATTAGAAAATGTATATAAAATTGTATTAAGAATAGTATTACAATAAAAAATTATTTAAGTATAATATTTTGACAAAAAGAAAAGAACATAGAATGACCCATTTTCAAAATATTCTCCTTTTGTGAAAAATGCTTCTATTATAATATTTTGGTTGTATATACACTCAGGAACATTGAAAATAGCGACCCAAGAAGAAAGCATCGGATTGAAATGAAATTTAATACACATAATGACACAGATGAGAGATTCACTTGATCTCAAAAACAAGACAATTAAACGAATACAGGGTGTGCAACGGCACAAATACTGGGCAACTTCAATAGCGCGTTGGACCACCTCCAGCTGCAATACATGCCGCCACACGGTCCGGCATTGAGTTGATTAGACACCTTATGTTGTCCTGAGGCAGATGAGCCCACAAATCTTGAACAGCCAACTCTAAATCATGTACAGAGTGACACGATGGCATCTGCCGTTTTAGCTGATCCCACTCGTACTCTACAGGGTACAAATCGGGGGAGCGGGCCGGCCATGGAAGAGTCTGAAAATGACGCAGGAAGTTTTGAGCAACTCTTGCTGTATGCGGTCGAGCATTATCTTGCTGGAAAGTTGCCCCTGGGAGACCATTTAGGAAAGGTCCTAAATGGGGTCGAAGAATATCATCAACGTAACGTTGGCCCGTTAAGGTTCCACGCATCACAATTAAAGTGGACCGGCTATCTTAGGCTATGGCCCCCATACCATTACACCAGCTGTGTGGGCAGTGTGACGTATAACAGTGTGGGCGGAATTGTACCGCTCACCAGGGCGCCTCCACACCCGTACACGGTTATCATCTGTCTCCAAAACAAACCGGGATTCATCACTAAACACAACATTTTGCCAATCTGTGACATTCCACATTGATCTGGCTTGGCACCACTGTAGACGCAGTTGCCGATGTTCCGGTGTAAAAGGGAGAGCACGAAAAGGGCGCTTGGATTTAAGATTTGCTTCTGCAAGGTGTCTGGAAATTGTTTGTGGAACAATTGCTACGCCTACGTCTGCTCGTATCGTTGAACGAGTCACTGTGAGGTCCACAAGTGCTTTCCGCACGATCCTTCGATCCTCTCTTCTCGTGGTCTTCCTGGTCGCTCCAGACACTGTTTTCCGCGCGTGGGTACCTTCTCGTGCCCACTGCTCCCAACAATTTCTAACGGCACACTCCGAACGATCCACCTGGCCTGCAACACGGCGCGTCGTCCAGCCTGCAGTTTTCATCCCGATGATCAGGCCTCTCTCAAACTCGCTTAAGTGTGAGAAATGTCTTCTAACACGTTTACCTGGCATGTTTCCCTTACCAAAGTCTTCCTACAATCGGCGGGTAATCGTCACGTTTATAAATCTTCGAATTTGCTCTGGCTTATATAGCACCCTCTTCCTGATTTTAGCGCCACCTCGGCGTGTATGAGCATGCGTATTGGCACAACTCTTGGATCATTTGCATATCACATTACGCTGTACTTATTTGCAAAATTTCGTGATTGTACTTAGCTTCCTTCTTGAGTCGCTATTTTCAATGTTCCTGAGTGTATATCAGACCTCTGTACAGAGACTCAACTAGAATTTTTGAAATGTATAATTTATAAGTGGGTTTATCCATGTTTTACGACAACAGAGGGGAGAAATTTTAAGAAAAAAACGTCGATAATTATTTCAAATGGTTGTAACTCCGAAAATAATGTGAATTTTTCAAAAATCATAGCCTCTGTACAGAGGTCTGGGCTATATACAGGCAAAATATTATTATAATAGAAGGATTTTTCACAAAAGGAGAACATTTTGAAAAAAAGGTTATTCTAAGTTAATTTTTTTGCCGAAATATTGTATTTAAATGCTTTTTTTTTTGTCAAAATGTTCTTAAAGCAATTTTATACATGTATTCTAATCTGAATGACACTAAATATCATGAAAATTATCCATTTTTGCGCTTTTTTAAAATCACGGTTCCGAACGTAGTCGGATACCTTAAGTTAAATAACTGTATTTCAATGTGCAGAATGGAAAAATTATAAATTTATACTTTGCTGTCCTGAATGGTAAATGTTTTATTATTATTATTATTCCTAATGGGGCTACGAATTAGTGTTTTACCATTGCAGACCTAGTACATTCCCCGGGAGCTGGTGTCTCTTTTTAGCGCGGCACCCTATAGGCAGATACCAATCGCCGCAGGTACTTTTGATGCCCAGTTGGTCCGGGGTCAAACCCGCAATCTTGAGCGCGTAGGGGCAGCGACAAACCAACGAAGGCGGTTGAATGGCAAATGTTGACGTAAAAATAAAAAAATAAAGCATTGTTTTATCTGAAGTAATATTTATTTCAATTATTACTTTTGCGTTAAAATATAAAACCACATTTTTAATGCGATGGGTGAACCAATGGGAAGGTCATCTCCGCGTTCAATACAAATAATAATACAGTTTTCTGTTCAGAACTACTAAAAATTTGTTGCATCTGCTTCACATATCGGGATCATGCACAAACTTAACTGTTGGTTAGATACACGGACTTTTTATACTGGCATACTTTAGACAGTTATTGTTTGTGAGTGTGTAACAGCAATATTCCGTAATATTCCGTTTCTATTTAAATCTGCATAAACTACCGCACCCGCGATCGGACAGACTTCTTCCGTGCGATGCTTGTTGTATATATATATTACATGTGTATGTATTTTATTTTTACCTATCTAAAACATTTCAATCTAAACTTTTCAATTTTTACTCTAGATTGTTTTCATAATTTATTTTAACTTTCATATTAATCTAAATAAATTACACACAAATATTTTATTTTATATTAAACCTTTCGCGAACCCAATAACGCGTTGCCCACGCATCTCCAAATTAATTTTTAATTTTCCACCGACCCCCTCAGCAGTTCCAATGACTCCGCAGAAGTCCGTAGGAACTACTTTAGGATCTCATGATGTAAATATTAGAACTGTAGAAATATCAACTCCTCTGTACATACAATACCATAACTTTCCAATATCCTTTGTAATATTCTTCCGTTCGCTTACACCTCTTTCTTTACTTAGCTGCAAAACAAATTATTTGCTGTAGAAAGAAAAGCTCTTAAAATAAAATTCAATATCCCATCTTCTCTCCAAGAGAGTGAAATGCGGAAGTCGTGTCGTGAAATTCGAGTCTATCCTGAAATTTTTTTTCCAGTTTTTCCTCTCTTTCTCTTGATTGACGAGCCGAAAAAAAAGGGAAATTGAAGTCTTTCTCTCGCCAAAAGCCATTTCCAGATGGATTGCGCAAAAATCAGAAATTCGATTTCCATTTCAGATGCTCAAGAAACCCGATCTGGTTCCGCTGAAGCGTCAAATCGGATTCGCTTTGCAACTCGTTCTTAACCAATCGATTTCCGAAGAATGCCGTATGTTCTTCCTGTCTACAACCACTTTTTGAGCTGCAGAGAAGGTGGAATTTTACGATTGGGGCATCGGTCTCCAAACGGTTTCTCCGGAGGACCGTTAATAGCATCCGCTGTGCCGCGTGTGGCCCGGAATGAAGAATGCGTTTGGTAGCAGAACAAAATGGATCGGATCGTTTTGAAAAATTGCTTTTGAGTGGATTTAATACATGTATGTTAAATTGAAGGAACATATTTTTTTTTAATTTAGTGCAACATTTCATTGAAGAACTCACATAAAGTGATAGAGCGAAATGTGTGCACCAACACGCATGTAGTTACAATACTGAACATCAGCGCGCGCGTTCTATTCTTTCTTTCTTTCTTTTTTAAAATTTTTTTTTCATTTCAGAGTACTTAGCTATTATATCTTTTCTTGCCAGAAGCTTCTAGTGCAGCGTTTTTCAAACTGTGGGGGGCGTGATATGCTTACTTGGGGGTGAGCATATCGAATAGTCGAAAATAAAGGATTTAAAGTAAGTATCAATTGACTGAAAGAAAGCAAAAAGATATATGCATACACATTCTGATATAATAAAAAATAAAATACATATTCACACTGATTTAAGATACTTATAAATGTATCAATACCGTAAAACGCATTTGATAATTAATTTATCAATATTAAATTAAAAACAAGTTCAGTAGTATCACAAGACAGCTGACAACTCAGGATTATTAAAAATAGTGTACTATACGAAAGAACAATTCGTTCCCATTGTCGAATAATATTTTAAAACGTACTGGTCATGTAGTTTCCAGTTTGGGTGGCCAGTATTTGTCGCCTATTGGTCATTTAATTTAGCGTTTGGTTTTTTTTTTATCTTGGGATTTGAAGTGTAAGGGTCATGTTAACAAGCCTATAACCATTCATGTCTTGAAGAAGAAAATTGAGTACTGTATCAACGAAATACAGCCACATTTATGCAAAATGGCCATGGAAAATTTCAACTAAATAATGGATGTTTGGCCAGTAAAACCGTATAGCCTACATTGCTGCGTATATATTCTACAACCCTATATAGTGTACTTTCTGAATCAATAAAAATTTACAATTTTAAATTACATACGTGTGTTTTTTATGAAAATTACTTCTTGCGTGAATTTTGGGACACTCTCTATATAGTATATGCTATTGTCCGTGGTGCACACAGGAATTTTTCAAGGGAGAGGCAGGATCGAAAGCCCATCATACTCCAATACGCCGCCTAACATTTTCTTTTGGTTTTGTTGATTTTCGGAAACGAAAAACAGTAAAAAATTACTTTTTGAAAAAGTAAGTAGCATTAATTAATAAAATAAATTATTAATAGCAAATACTTAATTAAATTTTACGTACTATATACATAGTATTATAATCAATCGAAAAAAATCAAGGGCTTTGGGCGGGAGGGGTCTGGAACTGATGACCCTCCCCCACTTGTGTGCGCCATTGGTTATTGTACGTGTTACAGTATGTGCTATGATTTTACGGAATTCGACCGTATAATGCGTATGTGCTAGCATGTATTTCAAAGGCAATCAATTCTCATTTGTTATAAATTCGAGGTGAAACCAGTTTGGCATTTTTAACAAGACAATTAATCAGCATATTAATTGATCTAATAAGACAATTAATCAGCATAATAATTGATTTACAAAAATGTGTTTAAAAGCACAATGCATTGTTCCCATTATCAACGATCAAGAAAAAATTTTCAAGAAAAGGTACAATTAGAGGCGATTGGAAGCTTTTATTTCGCCCTATTTCGAGCAGACACCTTTTTCCTTGATCAAACTAAACGTTTAATTTCAAACCGCAAAAGCAATTTCATTGTTACATCTGTCAAATCCAATACCACATCTCTCTCAAAACCATGTCAATGGCATTTTTTCTTCAAAAATTTCAAAAGCAGAAGTCTTTCATTTTCTCCTTCCATCACACATAATGGGTTTTATTTAATTCTTTTTTACTATCGTTCTAACCGATTCCCATCTCGTTGCCATTCAGCGTGGGCTTTATTGCGTGGTCCAAACGACTGATTAACCTAACGTGTTCTTAACCTTTTTGTGAAAGGCACACAGTCAAGGTCTGCGCTATCCCAGGTACTTGACCTTTTCTTTCCATGTGTGACCTTCACAGTTCAAACTGCAAGGTTGTCCTTACAAGGCTTCTTGTTTAAAAGCCTCTTAGCTCACCTGTCACGTGCATGGGTGAATCAGACGACCAGTATCCAGTGGCGTCCATTTCCACCTTCGTTAGTCTGCCGGTCATGTAGCGGAGGACGAAGTGGCATCGAGGGTCGTGTTGCTTGTTTGGTCGATCGGTCAGTTAACCCGAATACATTGATCATGTCAGCATCCCCCGTGAGTTCCAGTGAAAGTATATCTGTTACTGCGGTACGTGCTTGGACGAAGTTGAGATTTTAAAAAAATGTTTCGGTTTGTAATGATTGAGATAGTGCTATTCGTAATTCCATCTAAAAAGTTTTTATCGTGTTTTGCTTTCTTTTTTTCTCTCTTTTTCTTGTTCTCTAAGTCGTCAGATGCCGAAAGGAGATTTTTAGACGTCAGAATTTTTTTTCTGTTTATTTTGAGAAGGTTAAAGTTGAATGTGAAGGACAAATGCTTCCGTTATAACTTTTCTTCTCTCATAAAACGATTTTATGACTATCGCACTTAGAAACAACACAAGTGCTTTTGAGGGAATGACCAAGAGGATCGAGCTCATTATAGAGGGTTTATAACAGTGGTTCCTAAAGGGGTCTATACTGAGACTGATATTTTTCTTCAAAAAATCGTCTATACTTCTAGTTCAGCGATACTCAACCTAGTGCCCACCGAGCCTTTCTAAGTGACCCGGTCAGTGTCCATTGCTCTGACAAATTCACTTATTTAAGAACAATATATTAAAAATTTGGCGTCAAAAAATCAAATATATCAATTTTGCTTTTTGCTGTCGATGTTGTACGAGTGCGAATTGATATTCTTTTTTTTTATTTGTAACGGTTACGGTTAGTGATAACAGACAACAGTGGAGTAGTGATAGTTTTATGGGTGGAACTAATTTTTATAACTTTCGTTCATAATTTACAGGTGAAAAATATATCGTTTCAAGGCGATTGGCTGGTTGACTATTTTGTGGTGAAAAACAAATATGGATCAGTAATTGTTTGATTTGTCAGGAAAGTGCTGTATCGAAAACATAAACAAGAATCATTCAATGACACTTTTTCTCGAATATCTCTTTCAAGAGGTTATAAATAGGATTTCTTGAATAATCTTTGCAACAGCAACAAAGTGTTTTCCTTGTGGTAATGTCACAGCGGTAACAAAGACATCCTAAGAAATTTGTTATATTATTGGTAATCATACGAAACCGTTGACTGATGCAGAAATTTTGAAGGAGTTTTATTAAATGCTTCTAATTCAGTATTAGTGACAAACATAAAAATATGTAAAAAATAGTAATTGAAAAAAGCAAACCAGGAGTTAAAATATTTTGATCAATTTTCCACATTTTAACCCCCTATTGCTAACATGCGTTTGCTGCCTGCGTAAAAGAACTAACATATGTATGCGGCCCAGCAGAAAAAAAGGTTGAGTACCCCTTTCTAGTTCATTCAACGGAATTAAATGTGCCTTCTACAAGTAGTTTTATGCGAAGCTGAAACAAAAAACTACTAGTGAACATCAAAACAGGAAATCGAGAAATATTGTACATGGAAGGATGATATAATTATACGATTGACGTTAATTTGGGAAATATTGATAAGTTAGTTACAGTAACAAAACGACTGAAGATATATTGAACCGAAATACACCGTTATTTTTTTCGATTCAGTTCCGTTTTCATTCCGACCACAAAAAAACCGGTTTTTTCCAGTTTTCGATTCAGTTCCGGTTCGAAACCCTGGTTTTTATTTTTAAAAAAGAGGATTTATGAAATATGTTATGCATTTCATATCCTAGTCTAATAGGGCATGAATACATTCTTGGAATATACAATGGAATATTTGCGGCTGTACACCTAAGTACGAGCTTACCGATACGCTGGAGGTGCTGAAATATATATTGCTGCCTCCAATCCTCCGTGGATTATTCGCGGTCAGCCTCGTGCCGATGTCCGATCAGAGGAATTAATTGGGCGCGAACGCTTCCTCTGGTGCAGTGAGAAAGCGGATGCGTTCTGTCAGTCCTCCCTCTGACCATCCCTCTCTTCCCGTGTCCTCGCTTCCCCTCTCGACTTCCGCCACGAGGCTTCGATGCGGAATTCATTTCCACTCCAGCCCCTGTTTGGAGATAAAAGAGAAACGCCTATCAATGTTGAGTTAAAAAGTAGGATTGTTTAAGTAAAAGAAACTATAATTTATTTTCGTTATAAATAATTTCGTTCGTTTCGAAAGAAAATATTTTGAACGGATTTTTCCAATAATTTGAATTTCATAATTTACTCTCAATTACGACTTTTAATACACTGATCCTGACTGATTCACTGTCTTACACTGATCCTGATTTTATCAGTTATGTTAATTGAAAAGCGATTGTTTACTTTTTAATCACTGGGTACTTATTACCTATACTACTAAAATTCGTTGTCTGTTGTAAAGAGTGTTTTTTTCCAGGTATAGAAGTTTAAGTTGGCATTACTTTCCAAGATGGCGACCGATTTAACAGCTGTCAAGTGATTTATTCTCAGTTTGGTTTGGCAATTCATCAGAACGATCATCAAGCAAGGCGTAGATTCGTCGAATGGGCCCAAAACGAGATTGCCGTTGTTCCCTATTTTCATACGCGAATTTTGTTTAGCGATGAAGCGCACTTCTGGTTGAATGGCTACGTCAACAAACAAAACTGCCGCATTTGGAGTGAAGCTAATCCACAAGTGTATGTCGAAACACCGTTACATCCAGAAAAACTGACTGTTTGGTGCGCTTTATGGGCTGGTGGAAGCCTTCTTCAAAAACGATGAAGGCCACAACGTTACAGTCAATGGTGATCAGTATAGAGCGATGATTACTAACTTTTTCATTCCTGAATTGAACAATCATGATGTCCAGGAGCTGTGGTTCCAACAAGACGGCGCAACATGTCACACAGCTCGTGCCACAATCGATTTATTGAAAGACACGTTCGGTGACCGCCTAATTTCCCGTTTTGGACCTGTGAATTGGCCTCCAAGATCTTGTGATTTAACACCGCTAGACTATTTTATGTGGGGCTATGTAAAGTCATTGGTCTATGCGGATAAGCCACAAACGCTTGACCACTTGGAATTCGCCGTGTTATTGCCGATATACGGCCACAAATGTTGGAAAAGGTCATCGAAAATTGGACGTCCAGATTGGACTACATCCGAGCCAGCCGTGGCAGTCCTATCCCAGAAATCATATTTAAAATGTAATGCCTCAATATTATCTTTCGAATAAAAAAAATTCATGTCAATCGAATAATACATCGTTGTTTCATTGCAATTTAAAGTTCTATACCTCTAAAAAAACACCCTTTACATTGTCTGATTTGCTGTGGATAAATGTGGATAGGTTTTTGGAGACTCACTTTTAAGCTAACGGTATGTAACGATTGATTGATAAATGAAAATTTGAAATTCATTTTATTATCTTGGATTCTAAGAAATTAATCATTGCTAAAAAATAACGAGTATACTTAGTATTTTGTAATATTTATATGAAAAACATTCACTTTTCATTACTTTAAATTAATATTTTTTATTATCAAAAGCAGTATTGCTTTTGTAAGTTATTAATGCAATATAGTCATTTGAAGAAAGATATAATCTCTGGAGAGGAAAAGAGTTTTATATTCGAAATAGCTCGTCCAACGCTGAACTAAATAGAGAGAAAAGAAACCTGTCCGACTAGGACAAGAAATGGAAGAAATTTAAGAAAAATGAATTTTAATGAAATAAATATAGAAATCACTCACATCGCATATATATACACATCAAGATGTGCTGGCTTCGAGAAGGAAAGGAGAAATTTCTATGTGGATAAAGTTATACTTTTGGAAGAAGCCCGTGCAACACCCTGCTAAGCGGAGATAAAACATACCCATCCAATAGGACAAAGGGATGAAAGATATTACTAAAAATGTAATTTTTATCACATTAACATAGAAAGCACACAAACACATCAGGAAGTGCTGATACCAAGAGGGGAAGGGGAAATTTCCAAGGCAAAAATACACTTGAAGAAGCCCGTGCAACGCTGGACCATGTAGCTAGTTGAATTGGAAACTATCTATTAGGAGTTTTGGCCGTATTCCTATTCTGGCCTAATTCAAAAGATCCCACAGGTCAAGTTAGCCACAGAAAGAGATAGTTCTGTTTGTGATGAACCTCCCCTTGGAAGTATATCTCTCGAAGTATCAGCGTGAGCTAGAGGTGTAGTGTTAGCGAAAGAACTAGGATCAAACATTATCTTAATATGACTTTATTAAGATATTCAACTTAAACATTTAACAAATATAATTATAATAATTAATATGAGAGAATCTACCATGACTCAATACGCAACACACACAATATATATATATATATATATATATATATGTGTGTGTGTGTGTGTGTGTATATATATATATATGTGTGTGTATATATATATATATGTGTGTGTGTATGTATATATATATATATATATAATCTCAGTGAGCGAACCACCTAATCCTCAATTCTAATAATAAGTAATCAAACCTACCTTATATTATTCCGTAATGCTACTTGTCTTTATCTGCAATGGGATGCAGCTTGACGGCTAACTTCTAGTCGAACACCAATATGTTTATCCACGACACGTAGAACTTAATCAATCTTGCACCACGACTTGCAATAATCATCAACTGCCACAACGCACATCAATTGTCTAACATTCCTTTACATTGCCATACCGCTTACTCTAAGATCCTATATTTAAAGTCTGTTTATTTGCATCTCTTCTTCACATCTCGTTTCTTGGATTTGGTTGGAAAGGGTTGCTATTAATTCTGGCCCAAAGGACTTGTTAAAGAAAACACACGTAAGACGTCACATGTTAATTGAACTATATCGACATCGCAGTCTCACTTTTTCAACCTGCCGGGTAAAGAGGGTCCATACATGTTAAATATATCGAAGGTCAATGTCTTCCAGTTGGTACGGTGTAGTGTTTAGGAAAGGAACGTACCAGCTCGGGTATCGCCCTTGTCACTCCAAATTAAAAGATCCGTTACCAAATGCCCTCGTTAATAAATATTCTCTTACTAAATATATTTCAAAGCAGTTCCTTAAATTCATTTTCCTACCAATTTGTAACAGCTCGACCACCATCTTGGATTCCATATCACTCGACAACAAGCGCTGCATGTTGGCGCGATTAAGAAATTGGGCCAAGCAGCGCACTATAGTAGCACGCTTTAAAAAAATTATTTCTTGGTCGATTCATTTTTTATGCAGAAAAAGGGATTGAGAAGCATATGATTTATGATTCACTAATTTTTTCTGTAAATTGTATCATCAACATAGTACATTTGAAAATGCTGAGTTGCATTTCATAATCAAGTTCTGAGAGTATAATAGCATTATGTGGCAGGATTTTTTTTTTAATTCGGAGTTTCTTTTAAAATAAAGAAGGCGACAGAAATAAGGTTTTCGAAAAATAAAATATTTTTTGATAATAGATAAATTTCTCATTATAGTTAATTAAAAAGATTTTGTGGGTAAATTGTTTATCGCAAAGGCAGCTTAAATGAACCAAATAACTCAACATGCAAGACATTATTTACATTATTAATCTAAAAGTAAAAGCATTTAATTAATTTTTGTAAATAACAACTGTATTAAATTTTTTTGCAATATTTTAATTGTGTTTTAATGTTGTGATAAATTCCTCTAAAAGGTATAAAAAAATTAGTTTCAATTCATTACATTCTTTTATCTTGTATAAAAACTTTATTTTTTATTTCAGGAATAAACGCTTTTCTGTAAGAAAAAACTGCCTATATAAAAACATTTGAAAATGTCCATTTCAATATACACCGCAGTTTTCTTGGTGATGACGTTAATTGGATTTAACCAGGTAAAATATTTTCCAACACTTTAAAAGTTTTTTTCAATTAATTTTAAAAATTCAGTTCCTCAGTATATATCTTTTGATTTACTGTTATCTATATTTGTTGTTTATCTACCTATTACGTTTCTTTTGTTTTAAAATACTTAAGACAATTTTTTAAGCTTAAAACAATCTGTTTTTCTTTTGTAATGAAAAGTCTAAGTAGCAAGAAAATATCCAGATATTAACAGGAAGAAAAAAAAAGAATCTTATTTTAATAAATCTGGCTCTCCCTTACCGTTAAACAACCACTGATAATGAACTCGAGGAAAAATAACAACAGCAGCAAGAAGAAAAAAAAATCGTTTGGGGGGATTATCGTCATAATCATTAGTGGTTTTCGAAGAGATTTGTTTTTTCCATATTCTAGAACAAAACAAAGAAGTAAACTTTGCCATTTTCTTTTTTGGATCTCATCATTATTCTTCTTCTTGAATGTACTTTTCTGTGGGTTTTTTTTATTAACTTTTCATTACCTCTTTTTCTGAAGTGTGATATTATGATTGATGAAGAAATCACGTAATTAAATAAATACAGCATCTTAGTTTTTTATTATTTAGATTATTAATTACTACAACTTCAAATCAAGGGAAAAAAGAAGACGAAAAATTAGTATATTCATTGATTCTCGTTTTCACTTTTACCAATTGATTTACTTGGATTTTAAATAGCCCTGGAATTAATTTGGAGTTTATTGGCAACGATCCAAGGTCATTCCGAAAAGGGGGACCTGAGGACAGCTGAGTGAAGGAGATGGATAATTTCCTGGAGGACTTTTCAAGGGCAATTGGCTAACATTAGTATAACTGAATGAATCAGAATCGATTAATGTGTAGTTCTGGAATTACTCAGTCAACTACTGATAAAAATTCTAGAATTTTTTACAAACACATCATTTAATAATGTTAAAGCAGAAAAATTCTGTTCTAAATTTGCTTCAAGTTAATTCTGATTTTTCTTTACTGTCTTGTGTAGATTACTGTATTATTATAAATTATTGGCAATGGTTTAAATAAATTAATGTCGGAATAAGTATGCTTCGAATAAAGAAAAATGGAAACTTTCTAAAAAGCACTGAATAACATTGTTATCGGTAGGAGAAAAGCGATCAGGGAAATTAAGAAATAACAGCCACCATCTGTAATTTAAAGAAAACACACTTTAGAAGGGAAATGCGTCTGCCGGTTCTAAATCCGGACGCCGTAGAAGACGTGACTGGAAAGAATAGAGTTCTTTTCAGTCACTCTATGACTAGGCCTACCCTGCAGGGAATTACGTCAACCTTTAGAACCAAAAAGGTGTTGCTCCCAAGCCCTTAAAAAAAACGTCTGCCGTATCTACAGCATCGAATGCACCTCATAGGCTTGGAAAGAGATCCCACTTTGGCGAAAAGAATAATTTGTTTTAGAACAGTGGCGTAGCAAGTAATGAGTGGGCCCTGTGTTGAATAGTAAAAGCCGTTAGGTAGCGCTGTTGCAATGAGACACTTCTATTTAGAAGTAGTCTTGTGGCAACAGTCAGTGCATGTATCTTTCTTAAGATGCAAACACTCGTTTTAGTGAAACATTCTATTGTGAAGTATTCTTATGTCGAAATGCTAATACTTGTGAACTACGTACATTATTACATGTGAACTATTCTAATCATATTGAAATGTTCTTCAGCATTGAAATATATCCAATTATATCAAATTGAACTTGGACTTATCATTGAATCAATTTTCTTTCAACAGACAGCAATTCGAAACCGAAACCTTTTAGTCTTAGACCACAATTGTTTACAGTCCGCTAAATTCGTCGCTATTGCTAACATACATAAATTAATGGTCCGATCGCTCGGAGTATCTAAGCATTTAAAGGTTTTTATCAGGTTGTAGAATTCAAAATTTGTGTTTTCGTTTTGTTGAGGAGTTACTTGTGTGTGACCTACATTCGGCGTTTCTTTGGACGAGTGGATTACTCCATTGGTTTCTTCTGGGTGCTTCTTGGATGGTTAGGTCGGGTGAGTCAGTTCATTTTGTAAACATATTATCTGAATGCTGTTTGTGTGTGCTTTTAGCTTGTTTTATTTCTATAATGCTTTAGTATTTTAATGTGATTTATTTCTGTGAAGATTTATTTAGTGTTCTTTCTGTTTTTTGCATTTGAGTAGTAAAAATCAATGTGATTGGATTCCGAATGTGAAAAGCACTTGTGTTACTTATTTTAATTTGATTTAAATATCAATATGAGTGGAATTCTTCTGATCACAGTAATTGTTCAAAATTTAAATATGAAATCTAAAGCGTGCTTAAATCAGAAAAAAGCCATTATATCATCACTAAGGCGTTTAAAAAATAAAACGTTACAGGATATTAATGAATTGGATTCAACCGAGCTCAAAATTAGAAAAAACAGGTTTGATGTAATAGGGGAAGAATTGAAAACCCTTTTTGATAATTTATTTAGCCTTGCTAGGGATGATGAAATTGAGTGCTATATTTTAGAAAACAAGAGCTGCTTCATACATGGGAGGAAATGTTAATTTTATTAGAAAGACGGGTCTCGCATCTAAATAAAACAAATAAGAGTACGGAAGTAATTCATACAAGAAATTCTGATTCAACCGAAATTAAACTTCCTACCTTGTCGCTTCCGACATTTTCTGGAGTTATTGATGAATGGTTAACTTTCTCGGATCTGTTTCAAGCAGCCGTTACAAATCATCAAAATTTAACTGGTGCTCAAAAATTACAATATCTCAAAAGGGTTTTAAAAGGAGATGCTCAGAAGATAGTTCAATCACTTCCAATAACAGATGGTAATTTTCAGATTGCTTGGGATCTTTTAAAGGAAAGATATTTTCATAAGCGTGAAATATTGAGTTCTTTAATGAAAAAGCTTATGAATATTACGCCGATAACTTGTGAATCCCATGCTCAAATTCTAAAGTTAGTCGATTCGACTAAAGAATGCGTTCGATTATTGGAGACTTTAGATCTCAAGGTCGAGGGCACAGCAGACATAATTCTAATATGTTTATCATTCAATTTAAGTTAGACAAGAGGTTGGTGGGAAAGGTCTCTAAATAATGAAAAAATTCCTTCGCCCAGCGAGCTTTTACAATTTCTTTCGAATCATGCTAGATCACTTATGACTGAAGGTTATGGAGTTAAAAGAAACATTAGTAACAAGAAAGTAACCCTAGTTGCTTCAGGTTTCCAACTGCATTGTTCTTACTGTCAGAGCAATCATAATTTAAATAAATGTGATGCATTTCTAAATCTTTCTGTTAAAAAAAGAGTGAATTTTGTAAAATCGAATAACATTTGTTTCAATTGTTTGACTAAATTTCATAGGAAGTCTGCTTGTAAAAGCACTAATAAGTGTCGAAAATGTGGGAAATCGCATCACACATTGTTACATTTTATGACTCCTAGTGAGCCAAATTCTTCCATTCCTAGAGATGCTAATAATTCAGTACTTTCAGCTTCAGCGAAAGTGTTTCACCCAATTGTGTTTGATGCTACTAATGCTGATACAGGTCCAAATCCTTCTAATGTAAATAATCCAAGTATAACTTCCTGTTCAGGGTTCGATTCCAATTCTCAAGTGCTTCTATGTACTGCACTAGTCAATGTTTGTGATTCTTTCGGTGGAACTCGGTTGTGTCGTGTTCTTCTTGACCCGGGAAGCCAGGCTTGCTTAATTACTAATAGTTGTTTGGAAAGACTTGGATTGCCTAGGAAGCGAACAAATGTGCGCATTTCATGCCTTGGAGCATCAGATACTCGAACTAATGGTATTTCGGAGATTAAGTTTACACCTCATTTTACATCTAATATTTCGTTTGTAACTTCAGTATATGTTGTTGTTGTTGTTGTTTCTTATCCTCTAATTGTCTGACGAAGTCAGACAAGATCCATTAAATTGTTGACCCTCAAAAAATCGATAACAAGAAGGGGAGAATCGTACAAGTCTTCTCTGGAAAGACCCAGACAGTCCAGAATATGTTCGGCAGAGGCCTGCTGAACCTTGCACTTGAGCAGAACTTAAAAGTCTTCCTAACCTCAAAGAAGGAGAGACTTTTCGTGTGTCCACTAGCCAATCTGGAAATGGCCGTTTTAGATGCTCTGTCGCAGTTGAGATCCAGAAAAGAGCCCGGTTCCCTGGCCACATACCAGTGGTGGGAGGGAGGAATCTTCCACTCCTTAGAGAGTTGCCTATTAACTTTGGACTGGTGTTCTGAGTAGGTAATGGCAGGAGAGGAGGTTGTTAAGAGACTACAGCCCTCTCTGGCTAAGCGGTCCGCTTGCTCATTTCCAAAGATGTCAACATGGGATGGTATCCACTGAAAATGAACATCGTGATGCTTTGAAATAAGTTTGAGATTGTGAAGGATGGAGATGCTTGTTTTGTCTCCTACTTGAGTCCAATTGTGTAGATGTTGAAGGGAACTGCGACTGTCCGACAAAATCCAGAGTTCTCCATAGTCACTTTCATTGATAATAGCTTCGAGGCCAAGTTTGATTGCCATTAGTTCACTTTTAAAGACCGAAGAGAAATCCGGGTTACGGTGACAGAAATAAAAGTTTTTTGACCAGAATTTTCTATGTAGATTCCACTACCTGCACGATCGTCTAGTCTACTGCCATCTGTGTAAATTTTAATGGCGTCACAGGGGATTTCATTAATACTTTCCAATGCAAGTTGCCTAAGATGAGCTGGGATGAGATCTTGCTTTGTTACCGGGGCAGACATGTTGAAGTGGAAGTGGACTCTGGGAAGTCCCTCTGATGGACTTAAACAAGATTTTAAGGAGTGGGGTTCGATATGAGATGAGGGCAACTGCAGATGATCAGCATAACTGAAAGGGCTGTTTCTCTTCAGTCTCTGATTATTGTGCCAATTGTTAAAGTATAGAGAGGTTTTGTTGTGATGTCCATAGCTAGAAAGTTTATTGAAGTAATTGGTGAGGATATTTTTGCTTCTAAGATGAAGAGGTTGGAGATCAGCCTCGAAGAGGACAATTTCTTTCGGGCAACTACGTCTCAATCCAGTAATAATTCGCGCAGCACCGAGCTGAATCTTTTCCAATTTCTCAAGACTGGCGACGGACGCACAGAAGTACACTGGAAAACCGTACTCTAGTATGGGCCTAATGAGAGCCAAAAAGGTGTCTCTCAATGTTACAGCATCGGCTCCCCAGTCTTTGCCCGCTATAAATTTAAGAATACTTAAACGTTTTCTACATTTTGAGACAATATGACCTATGTGCTTATGACTGGACCATTCAGGATCAAGGACATATCCGAGATATTTTGGGTGCTTTTCATAAGCAAGATTCTTGTTATCCATCTTTAAGGTTGGTTGATAGCTGTACAATCTTTTGTTGGTGGTAAAGAAAGTAGCGATGGACTTTGTAGGATTAAAACAAAGTTTGAACTCCAAAGCATAGTCTGAAAAAGAAGATAATGCATTGTTGAGATTCCTTTCCATCTCAACCAAGTCTCTTCCTGAGCACCAGATGACGATATCGTCTGCAAACAAGCCTACTCTCATCTCAACTGAAGGTATTTTCTCAATGCCTGCTAAATATAATGAAAATAGAGTAGGGCTGAGGACAGAACCCTGTGGAACGCCCTGTCCAAGCACAACAGGATCCGAAAAAGTGTTGTTAAAATTTACTCTCATAGATCTGTGATGCAGGAAATCCGAGATCCATGCCAAGGTGTTACCTCGAATATTAAAAGTGTCATGTAATTTAATTAGTAGCTTGTGCTTCCAAACTCTGTCAAACGCTTTCGTTAGATCCAGAAGAGCAGCCATAGTATGGTGGGTGGGCTTGCAATTTTGTGCATCTCTAATGCTCTGACAGAAGGAAATAATTTGATCGACAGTACTATGGCCTCTTCTGTAGCCATACTGTTCACCAGGAATTAAGTTCTTGCTGTCCAAAAAGTACTGAATTCTGATTAATATCATTTTTTCCATTATTTTGCAGGTAGTACTTGTTAGGGCAATGGGTCTAAAGTCCTTAGGAGACCAGTTGTTTTTACCAGCTTTCTTGATAGGGATAATGATCGCTCTTTTCCATTCAGCTGGAAGACGACCTATTTTCCAGGATAGGTTTATAATATCTAGAAGTCTAAGTTTTCCCCTGTGACCAAGGTTTTCGAGGATTCGCCCAAATACACCATCCGGGCCGGGAGATTTAGTCAAATCCAAAAAGGCCATTGCTAGCAGAAGTTCTTGCTGTGAGAAGTCCCTGGACAGGCCCTGATCACCCACATCAGAGGTGCGACAGCCATGGATGATGTTCTTAGCTCTTTTCATTACTGATTTATCTTCAGAAGTGAAGACCAACTTGCTGGTTTCCTGATAGTAGACAGCTAGACCATTTGCTGCTGCTTTGTCGTCAGGGAAAACCTGTCCGTTAGTGTCGATTACCGAGTTACTCTCTTCACACTGTTCTTGCTCTTTGTTGATTTTCTTGACGATTCGCCAAAGTTTCGAGTTTGTAGTTCTAGAGTCTAGATTTTTGGACAATTCTCTCCATCTTGATCTCTTTAGTTGTGCATAAGATTTCTAATTTTAGCATTTATCTGGTTGATTTCAGTCCTCAATCCACCTTGACTATCGTTTAAAGAATTATTTTCATTAAAAGACTCTAACAATTGTTTTCTCCTGTCTAAAAGTGGTTTAAGACTTGAAGCATTATGAGTGAATAAAGGTATGTACCCCTTAACATTTCCTCTTGGGATATAGAGCTTCGCATTGTCTAGAATGATGTTCTTAAAGTTTGTCCAGTTCTCTTCAAGGTCATTAGTGAAGGGGGTAGAAGTCAAATTTTGATCAACTGAGTCCATGTAAGAGTCCCAATTAGCCTTTTTGAAATTCCAGAAATTATTCTGTTTTATCTGCACCTTCTGTCTTCTCTTAAAACAAATTAAGACAGGGAAGTGATCACTGCCAATGGTGTCCAACACCCTCCAAGAACATTGGGGAAATAATTCCGAGCTAGTAATTGCAATGTCTAGGGCAGCGGAAGTGTTGTAGCTGTAGGAGGTGAAGGTATGTGTACCGTCATTAAGGATCATAGATTCTGTGTCGTCTAACAACTGAAGTAACTCCTCCCCTCTTGCATTAGAACATGAACAACCCCAAGAGGGGTGTTTGGCATTGAGGTCACCCACGATAATGGAGTTTTTATTAAGGAGATTAGATAGAGCTGGAGGAAGCGGCTTATGATTAGGTGGATGATAAACATTAATGATGTCAAGTGGCTTGCCTCTCCATTGAATTCTGATACCCTGGACCTCCAGGTCAGACCAGTCGGTAGGATATTCAATTTTTTGATAATTAATATCTCTGACGAAGAAGGCCAAACCTCCTCCACTCTTGGATTTTCAATCAACTCTAAAGATGTTAAAACCTTTAATGATGTGCATTCTTTAATTTCGTTTCCTGTACTGCAATCACCTTGACATCCTGTTTTAAGGCAATTTCTAGCAGTTGATCCAATTTGATTCTAGTTGCTGGGGAAGTTAAGCCGTTGATATTGCACTGTAGGATTTTTAAGTTATGTGTGGAGTGTGGAGACCGTATTTTCACTTGTAACCCTCTGCCTAAATCACAAGCGCGCCCCTAATTTATCTGCGTGACGGGCGATGCAGCATCAAAGTTCTGTGTCAACAACATCATTGGAAGAGGTAGTAAGCACAGCTTCTGTTGATCATAGAGATCTGAGCACCATGAAGGTAGAAGTCTGTCTTGGCTCGTGGTGGTGTTCCTTTTAGTCTGGCACTTACCCTTCGGCCTGCCCGGCTTGGGAGACCGAAGATTGTAGGTCAACTTCCACATTTCAGTTTAGATTCTTCATGGTCGGAGCCTTTTAGTGATTTGAAGTTAGCTGATCCTACTTTTTTAAGAGTGGTCTTATCGATATTCTCATTGGTGTAAACATAGCTCTTCCAATGCTAAAGGGTCAATCTCTTTCCCTTGGGGACAATAAACCCTTTGCAGTTCGTTCAGATTTAGGGTGATAGTCGCAGGAAATGTTCCTTCTGAAGATATGTTTTCTTCAATTGCGGTTAATAGCATCCAGGTAGTAACTGGCGAGTTAGTGAGTAACTTTTGGAAGTTAGATTCAGTATCTGAAGCTAGCTTATTGACTAGTGAAGAAAGGGCATGTGAAGATCATTTCATAGATATTCATGTTAGAAATGAGGATGGACGATATATAGTGCGATTACCATTTCATTCATCACCATCTAAATTAGGAGATTCGAGAGAATCAGCTATTCGAAGATTCAAATCATTAGAACATTCACTAATCAAGAAACCTGCGATTTATTCTCAATATAGAGACTTTATGCAGGAATATTTAACTTTAGGGCATATGGAGCTTGTTCCTAAAAATGACTACGCTAAAAGGGAAGCATATTATCTTCCTCATCACGCGGTTCTACGAGATTCCAGTACAACAAAACTGAGGGTTGTCTTCGATGCATCATCCAAATCAACATCAGGGTATTCTCTTAATGACATACTAATGGTTGGACCCCGAGTGCAACGAGACGTGTATCCAATTCTGCTTTCCTTCAGAACATTTCAAATAGACTTGTGCAGACTTGGAAAAGATGTTCCGTCAAATAAGGATCTCATCGGAAGATACCAATTGGCAACGAATTCTATGGAGAGATAATCCAAAGGAGACAGTGAAGGAATATAGGTTAACCACTGTCACGTATGGGACATCATGTGCACCATATCTTTCCACTCGAACCTTGACTCAACTTGCTTTTGATGAAAGGGAAAGGTATCCTTTGGCTTCATTCGCTACACTTCCTCATTTTTACGTAGATGATTTGCTAAGTGGTGCCGCGACTGAAAAAAAAGCAGTTGAACTCGTCTGGCAACTAAAGGAGATGATGAGAAAAGGAGGGTTCAACCTTCGGAAGTGGCAGTCTAACAGAGAAACAGTGATCAAGGAGGTTGCCGAAAATAAAGATCTTAAAAAGGTGCAAAATGATGAAGAAATAAAAATCCTTGGGATACAATGGAATCCCAAATCTGATTTCTTCAGTTTCAGTGTTTCATTACTAGAAGAGAGATGCATTTATTCCAAAAGAGATGTTCTTTTTGAAATTGCTCGTGTGTTTGATCCTGTAGGACTTTTATCGCCATGCATTGTTTTTATGAAAACCCTTTTACAAGAGCTATGGAAATTAAATCTAGAATGAGACGAACCAATCCCGGAAGCTTTAAATAAACAGTGGACAACCTTCCGAAAGGAACTTCATCTTATCGAGAAAATGAAAATACCGAGGTGTGTCTTGCTACCTTCATACATTCAACTTGAGATTCATGCCTTTTGCGATTCTTCCGTAAGAGCATACTGTACAGCAATTTACCTCAAATGTATCGCATCCGAGAGTATAAGTGTCTCGCTTCTCACTTCTAAAACAAGAGTAGCCCCGCTTAAAACTCAATCTTTACCTCGGCTTGAGCTGTGTGCAGCATTGTTGCTGTCTAATGTGTTACAAGTAGTGTTAAGGGAGTTTCTTTTATCTATTCACAGAACCATTGCCTGGGCGGATTCGACAATTACTTTAGCTTGGCTAAAAACAGAACCATATCGCTGGCAACCATTTGTCGCCAACAGAGTTTCCAAAATTCAAACAACAATTCCATCCGTTGAATGGTGTCATGTTTCGGGAATTGAGAATCCAGCCGATCTCTAGGCACGAGAGGACTCTTACCTTCTCAGCTTGTAGCTCATGATCAGTGGATTCAGGGACCTCTCTGGTTAAATCAACCCATGAATGAAACGTCATCTTATAAAATCCCAGAGACTTTCTCCTTTCCGGATAATGCCTTGAAAGAGAAGAGGAGCGTTGTTACATGTGTTGCTAAAATTGTGCCTTTACCAGAATTTATTGACAGAATAACGTCTTTTACAAAGTTAGTTCGTGTCTGTGCCTGGATTTTGAGATTCATAAAAAATAGCCGTTCACCAGCCTCAAGAACTTTTGGTTACTTGAAATCATCGGAACTTCATACTGCAGTTGTTACTATTGTACGTTTGATTCAACAAGTAGAATTTCCAAATGAATTTAAATGTCTTGTTCAAGGAAACCCTTTACCAAAGGATAACAAATTACTTCCATTGAACCTGTTTTGTGATTCTGAGGGAGTTCTTCGGGTAGGAGGTAGACTTTCGAGGAATACGCGTCTATCACATGACCAAAAACATCCTATGCTTTTGCCCAAAAGTCATGAGTTCACAAGAAAGGTAATAAATTTTTACCACATTACTTATCTTCATGCAGGTCCACAACTGACATTGTCTTTGATAAGACAAAAATTTTGGTTTGTGGATGGTAGATCAGTAGTTCGTCATACACTCAAAAAGTGTCTAATTTGCTTCAAGATGAATCTGAGATCTTCTCAATTAATGGGTTATTTACCACCTATCCGATTTCAGCACATTCGTCCATTCGAAAGTACTGGCTTGGATTTTGCTGGTCCATTAACCACTAAATGTGCTCATAAACGAAGTGTGACAAAATTTAAATCTTACATTTGTCTTTTCATTTGTACTGCTGCTAAAGCTGTACATCTTGAACTTGTTTCGGATTTATCGACTGCTGCATTTCTAGCTGCTTTACGCCGTTTCATTGCTAGAAGGTCTTGTCCGAGCAAAATCATCTCGGATAATGGATCCAATTTTAAAGGCGCTTCGAGTCATCTGAGGAAGCTCGTGGATTTATGTCTGCAAGAAGTACAAAATTTTCTTTCTCTCAAAGGAATTGAGTGGTCTTTCATTCCTCCATATACCCCACACTTTGGAGGTTTGTGGGAGTCAGCCATCAAGAGTGCCAAACAATTACTCATAAAGGCAACTAACTCTGTACTTCTTAATTTTGAAGAGTGTTCTACCCTATTGATCCAGATAGAGGCTTGTCTTAACTCAAGACCTCTCACAGAGCTCTCTCCAGATCCGTCCGACTTCACCGCATTGACTCCAGTCCATTTCTTAGTGGGAGGTCCTATTCATCAGTTTCCAGAACCATCTCAGCCCTCAAGGTCTGTAGGTCTTTCTGAAAGATGGAACCTGATTCAAAGACTACGTCAGTACTTCTGGGATCGCTGGTCCACGGAGTATTTACATAGACTTCAACCTAGGTCCAAGTGGTGGAGAACTAAGCCAAATCTTCAATTAGGAGATATGGTTATTGTCGAGAAAGAAAAAACTGCTCCATTAAACTGGACTCTTGTTCGAATTAATAAACTATTTTTCGGACCTGACCAAAAGGTACGTGGTGTTGTGAGTGTAAATACCTAATACGGACAATTAACTAGAAATGTGAACAAGATTTATCTTTTACCTAACTCTCAAGAATATGAACTTAAATTTAATTCCTTTATTCTTATTTTATCATATCTGTGTTTCATTATTGTGTATTTCGTAACCACTCCTTTTTTGAAACCCTTCTGAGGTTTCAAGGGGGGCAGTATGTTGAATAGTAAAAGCCGTTAGGTAGCGCTGTTGCAATGAGACACTTCTATTTAGAAGTAGTCTTGTGGCAACAGCCAGTGCATGTATCTTTCTTAAGATGCAAACACTCGTTTTAGTGAAACATTCTATTGTGAAGTATTCTTATGTCGAAATGCTAATACTTGTGAACTACGAACATTATTACATGTGAACTATTCTAATCATATTGAAATGTTCTTCAGCATTGAAATATATCCAATTATATCAAATTGAACTTGGACTTATCATTGAATCAATTTTCTTTCAACAGACAGCAATTCGAAACCGAAACCCTTTAGTCTTAGACCACAATTGTTTACAGTCCGCTAAATTCGTCGCTATTGCTAACATACACCCTGTAACAAAGATTTTGGGGTTCCTTTTTTGGAAAGTAAATGTAAATGATCGCATTAGTAAAACTTACTTGGTGTCAAAATGTTACCTATGCTGGGACCCCTAAAGCTTGGGGACCCCGTATCATTGATACGGTGGTAGTTACGCCCCTGTTTTGGAACCTGACTGGGAACCTAAGGGTTAATGTTATACCTTGAAGATTCAATACCTAAGTCACCCCTCTGTTCACGAAATCCAAAATTTACATTTTTCCCTATTGAAAAATAAGATTAATGAAAAAATATATTAACTAAGTATGATAAAATAGGTTTTTAAAATACCTTGATATTTAAAAAGATGATTAAACATATGTTTTATCCTTATCTTCTCTTTTCCTCTTATGCCAGCATTTCTCAAACTGTGGGACGTGCCCCCTAGGAGGCGTGATAACCCTAAAAAAGGGTGCCAGAATATCGAAAAGTCGAAGACAAAATATTGCTGAAAAATTTTTTTTTCAAATTAATGAAAGGAAGCAAAATGGAATACATTCTGACATAAAAAAATAAAATACACATTTACATTGATATAATACACTTATAACTGTATGAATACTGCGCAATGTATTTTATACTTAATTTAACAATACTAAGTTAAGAACAAGTTTAATAATTACCAGTAACCCCATGGGCTTGTTATACATAAAATTGAAACTAAATTAAACTCAGTGGTGTAACTCTTAGGGGGGGCACAGCCTACAGAGCCCATCTCAGTTTTCTTGACCTTGGACACTGAGGTGCATGAGCAGATGTTCCGGTCAGGTGGTCAGTCTGTCGCGAATCGATTAGGAAATCGAGATGGATGCAATCGTTATCGTATTGGTGCGTTATGCGAATCCAGTTCTTAATCTTTGCAATGTGCTTTTACTATATATATTTTTTTGAAAATATTACATTTTAGTAATGGCTATGTAGCTGTAAACAAAAAGAAACTGAATTAATAGTCTTGATCGAAAAACATGTTTTAGTAAATATTTATATATTGGGGCAATTTAATGATCTATTTGGGATGACACATCTTTCAAATTTTTTTCAGAAGTCTTTCAGAATCTGTAAAAGAGGAAAATCTTAACTTAAGAGGAGAGACGTTTGTGGACCCCCTAAAAAGGCGCTGTGAACTCCGGGGTTCCGCGGACCATAGTTTAAGAATTGCTGCCGTAGAACATAATTTCCATAGGTAGGTTTCGAAATTCTGAAGAAAAAAAATTCTTTCCACCCTATGGACCATTTAACCATCCAGGCTGCGGAGAAATGACATCCATCAGTCAACCATTTTAAGCAACTTGAGTTAAAAAAAAAAAAAACCTCTTAACATTCTAAGACGTACGAAATCCATTCCATCTTTGACATTTGACTCGGTGGGCAATACTAAGGCTTCCTCTATCTCTGTCAAAAGTCCTTTGTTCATGAAAAACGTACGAAAGAAGGAAGAAAAGAAGTTCTACATATGAAAAAACCAGCAGCCCTCCCCAAAAAAAAAAAAAAGGCAATAGTTTCAATATCGGAAGGGAAAAAATCTCTCCTTCGCTGCCATGTACGTGAAGACAAAAACGGAAAAATATTTCTGAGAGCAGCTCGTTTCTCTCGGGTACGCGGCGTGTGATTGTTTTGTCAACTTTGTATTTTGTTTACCCCAGGATTTCAATCTTCTGTACCAAAGTAAGAGATTGTGCGACCCACTCCGAAATATTTTTCTGCTCCCGGGGAACTTTAGGGGTGACTGGATGCTGTCTGGATTTGGTTAAGAAAAAGCATGCACAGATTTTGGAAAATCGAGATGTTTTATACATGAGAAAATGTCAACTTTTGAAATCTTAATATTGATTTTAGGAATACTTTATAAGCAATATTTTTGTTTTTATCGGGAAATTCATATTTGGATGCCTTTTTTTCTTCGAATTAATATCATATTTTTTGATCCATTGTTCATAGTCATGGGCTACAGGTATTTTAACTTTGATAGTTTAACTAAGGACGTAAAATATTTCGCAATGGAATAAAATCTGTCAAAATAGAAGGTTTGTCCATTGAGTTGTACCCTACAACAGAAAAAATATTTGAAAATCCTTTTTCAATTCCTACTATTAACTCACATTCTCTATTTTCAATCGTTTATAAAATAAATTTTAAAGCGCTCAATTGAGCTGAAATTTTATATGCATGATAATTTGGATGACAATACAATAATTTAATTATAATTAATAAAAATTAATTGATTACAACTAATTATTTAAAGAATTACAATACAGCCTCGTTGGCATCATTTTTGGCGATTTGTGTCAAAACTTGAAAAGGGTTTCTTCCTCACGTTTTAAAGCATTCAGTTGATGTGAAATTTTAATCGATTGTTTTGGATAACAATACGATACTTTAATGATAATGAATAAAAATTAATTACCACTTAATGGTGTGATTCTATCCTATGTATATACATATTTATATTAATTGTAAGTATTTAATAAAAAGTAGCTAAAATAAAACTTTTCTTTGATCTAAGTAAGAATTGACTTAATTTTTTTAAATTTTACTTGTTTGAAATATTGATCAATACCAAAGGTGGGCAAACAGCGGCCCGTTAAGACAGCTACAAAACAAAATAGCTGTCTATATTTGTGTGGGTCGACACATATTTGTGAGTAAAGTTTTTCTTGTACGAAGAACAACGAGAGTAAGTAAAAATAAATGTTTTGTGATATTCACTTGTAAGCTGTGATGAGAATTTCAACAACCCTCCTGATTTCCAGAAAATTGTAGAAGAGTGTGATAGCGTACATTTGTATCACAAAACATTCTAAAATTAAGGTATCCGGCTACGTTCGAAACCGTGATTTTAAAAAGGCGCATAAATCGATAATTTTCATTATATTTAGTGTCAATTAGATTAGAATACATGTATAAAATTGTTTTAAGGACATTTTGACAAAAAACAAAATTTAATACACTATTTCGGCAAAAAATTAACTTAGAATAACCTTTTTTTCAAAATGTTCTCCTTTTGTGAAAAATGCTTCTATTATAATAATATTTTGCTTTTATATAGCTCAGACCTCTGTACAGAGTCCCAACTATGATTTTTGAAAATTTCGAATTATTTTCAGAGTTACAACCATTATAAATATAATTATCAGCGTTTTTCTCTTAAAATTTCTCCCCTCTGTTGTAAACCCACTTCTAAGTTATGTATTTCAAAAATTCTAGTTGAGCCTCTGTACAGATGTTTGAGCTATGTACAGGCAAAATATTATTACAATAGAAGCATTTTTCACAAAAGGAGAATATTTTGAAAATGGGTCATTCTATGTTCATTATTTGTCAAAATAGTGTACTTAAATCATTTTTATTGTAATACTATCCTTAAAACAATTTTATATACATTTTCTAATCTAAGTGACACTAAATATCATAAATATTATCCATTTATACGCTTTTGCGAAATCACGGTTCCGAACGTAGACGGATACCTTAAATGGGCTTCAGGTTGAAATTAGTAGAATTAATAATCTGCACAAAATTGTAATGATGTTATTTAACTTATATTTATTGATTTTTATTAAGATATGATTTATGCCTTTTCTGAGATGCAAAGTTAACCAATGAATGAATGCCTTGTTAAAAAACGGAGAGGTGGACCTTCGGTAGCCTCTGCTTCCACAATGTAGCTTTCGAGCCAAAACTACCCCTCTCCTCTAGTCTATACCATTTTTAAACGAACTCACTTTTTAGTTTATTCTGTGAAGAATGAATTCTCGGGAAGTGGGGATAAGAGTTATTTCAAACATCAGGCTATGAATTTTATTATTAGCATTTTTTTCTTTGCTTGCATTTCTTAAAGTATCCAATTACTTGCGACATTTTTTTTTTAAAAAAATGAAAATTTAAGGATTTTTTTTTTTAGATTTATTTAGTACATTTTAAGGAAAAAATGCTAAAATCAAATAGAGAAAAAGAAATTATTGTTACTAAAATTATTAAAAATTGCTAAAAAATTATAAAATTTACTAAACGGAGACCCCTCTGTCCAAAACGTTTCTGAAGAAAATTTCAATTTTGATATGTCATTTTGCTATTCATTTTTGAAATGACCTTCAGGATAAGAAATATTTTAATCTTTACAAAAACTAAAGCTCTTTATCTTAGTTATTATGCGAAATTGCTTTAAAAAACAGTGATTACATTCACATAAGGGATTGTACATTTTATAATAAAACAGTGATTGATAAATCTGAAAGTTACTATTCTTCCACTGTTATACAGAACATACACAAAAACTTTCAGTTAGTTATTTTCAAAACTTTTCGAGCAGTCGCTGCCCCGTTTGAGCATTTTTCAAAAAGACGCATTTCGAGTAAAACGCCATTTAGAGTTTGACATCCTGCTTTAAGTTGTGGCATCTGCTTTTACTAAAACACATGTATTTTTTATTCAAGGGGAAAAAAATGGAAAATAAAAATAAAAAACTTGGCATTTTTATAAAGCTAATAAGATGGCATGTAAAATAAAATCATAGAAAAATATTTTAAAATTTTGACAAAATTTACGATTTTAGAGTAGTCGAATACCTTTATACAAGTTAAGAAATATTATAGTATTTTTCCGCGCCATGCTCTGCTACTTACCGTAAAACAGGTTTTACCGTCACGAAAACCTACGGAAGTTATAATGAAGAAGCCTTGTAGAAAGAAATACACTGGTGTGCAAAACTTAAGCAACAGGTGGGTTTATTGCCAAAACTTCACTAAAAATCATCTGAGAGACATGAAATTCAGAAATGAGGGAGAGTATTATGTACGTAAAGGATGACGAAAGCATCGGCGCTGAAAAAGGAATACAATGCATACGGTATGGAATCAAACAAAAACAAGCTTTATTGAACGCATAGTTTCGTGACTCATGATGGTCTATCCAACAGGAAGAACAACAAGCAGATGTTCCTTAATATGGTATATGCCCTCCCCTCGCTGCAATGGTTGCTTCGCACCGTCTCCGCATACTCAGAACCAGCTGGTGCAACATTTCTTGCGGTAGGAGTACCCATTCTTCAATCAGCATCTGTTTGAGTTGTTGGGTGTTCTCCGGATGATGTAAGCGTGCTGCAATACGTCTCCCCAAAGCATCCCACACATATTCGATGGGATTTAAATCTGGGGAGTACGCTGGCCAATCCATTCAAGTGATATCTTCACTTTCCAGCAGCTCCTCAACAGCAAGAGTCCGATGTGGCCGTGCATTGTCATCCATAAAAATGAAGTCTGGGCCAATGCCACCTCGGAACAGACGCACATGGGGAAGAAGTACCTCCTCACAATAGCGATCCCCGGTTACAGACCCTCTATCGAAAATGTGGAGCTCAGTTCGCCCGTTCAGCATAATGCCTCCCCAGACAAGAACTCCAGGACCACCGTAATGGTGTCTTTCCTTGATGTTACTGGTATAAAACCGTGTCCCTATCTCTCTCCAAATCAAAACGCGTTGAGAATCGCTTCTGGTACTGAACCGACTCTCATCCGTAAAGAGGACACGACTCCATTGACAGTTGTCCAGTTTTTGTGCTCTCTGCACCACTGTAAACGGTGGCGTCGGTGGTCAACTTTCAACGGGAGGCAACGTTCAGGACAGCGGGTGAATAGGCCCCCTTTGTGAAGGCGTCTGGCCACAGTAAACCGCGACACTTGTCGCCCCGTTGCTGTAGAGAGTTGCTGAGCAATGACGCATGCTGACTGCCGTCGGCCTCTTTTCGCCTGCAGGATGATATATAGGTCATCCCCTGCAGTTGTCTTCCTCGGGCGGCTACCATCAACCTTTCTAACAGCTGTACCTGTGGTTTAGAACGCTTTCCAAGCGCGCGAAACGACACTTTTGTTGATTCCGAACTCTACAGCTACACTGATGACGATACGCCCCTCCTCCAGCTTTCCGATCATTCTTCCACGTGTGAAGTCGTCCAGGTGATTTCTTGTAGCCATATTTCACGAACTGACTCACTGGCACTTGCAGCGAATATGTTGAATTGCGTCTGCGTCCTTCATTTTATTTTACTGTTGAACAGCACGCGCCGACATCACGCGTTTTGCGTACGCTGACGTCGCTTCTGACGTTTCGTTCCTGATATTTGCATACGCGTGACGTTTCTACTGACTTACGGTTCACTGTACTGATCTCCAGACCTCCTTTTCTGCAATTTCATGGTTATCTGCTTAATTTTTACATTGTTGCTCATGTTTTGCACACAAGTGTAGTATTAAAAAGTATGCAACACGAGAGAGAGCACGAAGATTGCAATTTAATATGTTGTCATAAAAATTTGTGTGGATTTAAGTTATATCCCATTGAGATATCACTGAAGGGTAAAAATTTTACCCATGAATTTAGCGATTTTAGTGTAATGAAGAATATTGGATGTCATAAGTCTGCTTTATCGAAAAAGAATTGCGATTGAATTCGAAATATATATTGTAAGACAAAACAGATTAAAACATTTTAAATTTCTATAAATAGTTTTTTATATGAAACACATATACTGTGCTGTATCCAACAATCTATATATGTAAAAGAGAAAAGCGACTCACTCTCTCTCACTCATCACGATATCTCCTAAAATATTTATTTATATATTTTTTGAGACGATCTAGAGCAGGGTGTCCAACCCAAATGACCTTGCGGACCATTTCGGAAGAACATTACAATCTCGCGGGCCGCACATAAAAATATGTACCTTTGTATCAGGTTTGGAAACAAAAAACATTTATTGGAGTGAAAATTTAAAACAGAATGAATTATTATTATGATTTTCATTATTTTTCATACATACAGACATAGATAATATAATAACATTTATATAATATGAAAATAAAATGATCAAATAATGTTTAAAATATTACAGTTGCCATTTTCTTAAAAATTACGGCGATCCTATTGAATTGATCTTTCGTTACTCATTGTTAAAATTTGATAGTGCTGTCATTCGCAAACGATTAAGTATACATTGTCCTTTATCTTAAACATCCTGAATGTTTTTAAACTTTAAAAAACATCTCTGCCTCTTGCCTTTTGGGCACTCCAAACAGAAAACGAGGAGAAATGAAAGTCGCACACACAGATAATCCTGTTTGATAAAAAAAATCTATTTTAATCTAAAGGACATTTGTATAATTAAAAAGGATTTATTTTAAAGCACAGGAACCGGTAACAGGCAAATACATTGCAGATATATATATATATATATATATATATATTTCCCCTCAAATACATGACAAAATGAAAAAAAACTTTAAAAATCTGATATTTCAAAAAATTTTTAAAAAGTCGGCGTGCCGCAACTTACAGACTGCCGGACCGCGTGTTGGACACCCCTAATCTAGAGTCTAAAAAAATCACAAGCAAACAAGTGGTAGGAAGTTTCAAGAAGGATACAGGCACAAAATGTTAATCAAAAGGGAAAAGAAACAAGAATGGATGCGAACACAATAAATACAGAACAAAATACAAGACTGTTCACATGCAAAAGGAGACATTCAGTAATTAAAATTATGCAATAGATAAGATTTGGAAACATGATCATAATAAATTTTAAAAATACAAATAATAAAGAATATATAGAGAGAGATATACAAAGACTTTCCCTGGAAACCAAAAAGTAAGTGCTTATGCCGATGACTTATTTCTTTGTTTTGGGGAAACTCTTTTCACGACATAAGCAGACAAGAGCAGCTTACCCTTGACTTTGTATCAAACTGAGCAAAGAATTATAAATTAGAGTTTAATGCTGTCAAGTTAAAAGTTATGATCTTGGAGAAGAGACCTGTAAACTTCAAATTTGGTAAACATGTTCCTTTCAAGGAGTAGAGACCCGCTAATGTCTCTACTTCTTGAGGAGTTATGAGTTATAGATAAAAATTCCTATTTTTGAACTGTTAGTCATATACTTAAAATTTAGTTAGCATGTTTCTTTAGTTGCATAGAGATCTGCTAAGAACGAATTTTACGGAAATTGACACCTGTGGGAGAGCGGGGAGTTACTGGGGCATATAGATAAAAAAAATCCGTTTTTGAACTACTAGTCCTACGCTAAGGAAATTCCATATACATGTTTCTTTTGTTGAGTTGATATCCGCTGAGAACGGACCTTACGGAAATCGACTTTCTAGAGCGGTTACGCGGCTTATTGATAAAAAGATTTCCGTTTTTGAACTATTAGACTTTGACTTAAAATTTGGCCGGCATGTTTGTTTTGTTGGGTAGAGATCCACTCAAAACGGTTGCAAAAATCCATTTTGAGGAAAGGAGTTACGGAAGTGTAAAAGATAATTCTACCTCAATTTTAGAAATTCAAGTTCTGTCCTTTTTAAATTAAGAGGTCAAGGGTATATATAAAAAAGTTTTTCAATACTATCGAACGCTTAATACTAGAATTTAGATATCAGTAATTAATAAACATTATACAGTCATGCAGCAGTTTCAAATATCCTGGGAAACAGGCGGGTAACGGCTAGTTATTAATAAAGTTGTCTGTAAATTTAAAACATGTATAAACGTACATTATTTGAAAATGCAGAAAAAAATTACGTTTCCTTATTCTTATAATTTGGCGAACATACAGATTCAGAGAGTTGAAAAATGTTAAAAGCTTATTTTTTTAAACTCATTTGCAAAATTAACTGATATTAGAATCCAGTCTGACTTTATGAAAAAATTTTATGATCCTTCCAGCATTTTATTATTTTTAATTGTCCTACTGAATATCGGAACTAATACTTAAGGCTTTTATTTTTTGTTTATTAACCTTTTCACCGGCACAAAGCCAAAATACACTTTTCTGTGATAAAGTACTTGATACATGTTATGTTCTAATCCTCTATAAACATTATTTAGTCACAAAAAAAATATCTGATCAGGGGTTGTTTTGCTGGATGGTGGCTAAACGTTATAGCCACTGCACACTTATGACATTTTGTGACGCATCTGTACGGCACTTTATCACTAATACTCTTAGGCGTCTTTGGGGATTGTAAATTCGCGTATATTTCCAAACAGCTCTAAAAAAGAAAACGGGATATGCACATTAGTCAAAGTATTTAAGGAAAGTGTTGTATGTTAACAGCAGGGTATTACGCCAAGATATAGGTTGACGGAGTCCTAAGAAGATTCAAGTGAATTGTGCGATTAGCGTCTCGCTGATCATTAGTCAGTGATCTACAATTGGAAATTTTGATACGCCTGGAAAGTGAGGTAGTAAAAGGAAGGTGAGATTTAAATCTAGATTATCGGATCATAAGAGTAAATATATAATAAAGTTAGCGGGAATTTAATGAATGCTAGTGAGTAATTCAAATTGCGTGTATCGCTCGATCCTCTTATCCCGGTAATCCCGTTCGATATTGAGTTTAATAGTTGGTTAGTATCATATTTCGTGATTTAATTTAATAGTAAGGGTCAATCACATTGACGCAGACATATTGAGTAATCGTTGTAATTAGAAGGTTGATAATTGATTCAAGGGAATAAATATAATTTATTGTAAAAATGTCGTCTGGTCGTTCTTTGCCTCAAATCAATCTTGGTGTCCAGGGTGGAATCCAGGGGGATTCTTACAATTTAACTTACTTTTCAGGACAGAAATAATGAATCACAGTACAATAAATTTTTTATGAAATACTGACATTTATGCTAATAACTATTTTACAAAAACAATACAAATACAAAATACGAGTGCAATAAAATAACAATAGAATAATTGTACAATATAGAATATATACTTACTAAAATATACATTGAAATTGATATGTATCCACATTTTATATTTTATTTAATTTTAGTACAAAAAGTTAGAAATGTACAAAAATCTTATAAAACGGAAATGCTAATTAAAAATATATACACATCTATAAGTATTTTATGCGCCTCAATAATATGCAAACGTTTTCTCCGAGCAGAAAAGCAAAAATGAAAAATTTTTGAACCCAAAAATCTCGTACCACATATTGTAAACAAAGTTTGTTTATATTTCCCTCCCCCAACATTCTCACATGATTTTAAGTGCCCTCCCTCGAGTGGAGGAAGAGCGAAAATTTCAAGGTCATCTTTCTGTTCTATGTGGGCAGTGGATGGAGCCTCTATCCACATACAAAAGATTTCCAAAAACCCAAATAAAACCTTATTTTTTTAATTGCACATTTCCTTGATTCATTCAGATGACAGAAAAGTATACTTCAGACTTGTCGAAATTTTTTTCTCTGATCAGAAATTTTATTTATAGTAATCAAAATACAATTTGTAGATTTACACCGAGAAAAACTGTTTCTAACTACCCATCAGAGGACATGAAATGCAAAAAAGCGTATCGTGCTGCTATCTGTATTGATTTTTATGCGTTTTAGCTTCAATTAACACATGTGGATAGAATATATATCCACTGCCCGTTAAAGGGTTAACGAGTTGAACGTTCTAAGTTTCAAGCGTTGCATAAAAACAACACTTGAAAAGTATCAAAATCGTTATAATTCTATTCATATCATGTAAATGTACCTATATAGTTATGCTCATTCCCGTCCGAGTGTTTCCTTAATGTACAAAATCCTCGAATTGGGTACAATAGCTCGTTATGGTAATGTTATTGATCAGAACTGTAAAGCCTTCATACTTCCCACGATTCAATTCAAGCTCTGGGAACTATCAAATCAGAAAAAAAGTTCTTTCTAGAAAACGCTTTTAATAATCAGATTGTTAAATAAAATATAAGGATTTTGAAGCATTTGTTAAAGAGTAATATCCTTGAAAATTACTGTGAAATTTTTTTAAACAACTTGAGAAATGTAAATATGTGTGTGTGTTTCTATACTTTTATTCCTAACTTTTCTTTAAGTCTCTCGCAATACTCACAAAGCCCTCGAGTAGTGACGAAGCCAACACCTGAGATTTATTTGCATCGACCTCCTCTATTCGGTGGGAATTCAGTGGCACCAGGACTCGAACCCGTGATACGCCAGCCACATGTTCGCAATCAGGACCACCAGTCACGTGAAATCCGTATAATATAAATAACCAATGAATTTTTAGAAATCTTATTTCACTTAATATTCCATGTAACATTTTGTTTGGCAGCATGCAAAGCATAAATAGTCGATTTTTTTTTCCAAATTTAATAATAACGTTTCCCATTAATCTGTAAGAAACTGATAGTGGATATTTTAAAAAGTTAATTGCAGTTCTAACCCTGCCGAATTCTGAAGGCATCGAAAAATATTCGATAATGGTGCTATAAACACAGCTTTGTAAAATATCAAAGCATATAAAAGGAAATCCGGCAATATTACCTAAATTTTTCAATGGATGTAGGATTAATAATAATAGTTACCAGTATATAATAATAATAACAATTTTGTTTCAGGTGCAGAGTTATTCTCTGGCCCCTTCCGAGTGCAGGTCACCCTCTGACTGTGGACCAGGAGAGTGTTGTGTTCTCGGTAAGAGCGATTTATTCTTTTAATGTATCCGACTACGTTCGGAACCTTGATTTTAAAAAAGCGCATGAATGGATAATTTTCATGATATTTAGTGTCACTTAGATTAAAATACATGTATAAAATTGTTTTAAGGACATTTTGACAAAAAAAAATTATTTAAATACAATATTTCGGTAAAAAATTAACTTAGAATAATCTTTTTTTTTTAAATGTTCTCCTTTTGTGAAAGATGTTTCTATTATAATAATATTTTGCCTGTATATAGCTCAGACCTCTGTTCAGAGGCTCAACTAGAATTTTTGACATATATAACTTAGAAGTGGGTTTATCCATGTTTTATGACAACATAGGGGAGAAATTTTAAGAAAAAAACCCCGATAATTATTTCAAATTGCTGTAACTCTGAAAATTAAGCGAATTTTTCAAAAATCATAGTTGAGCCTCTGTACATAGGTCTGAGTTATATACAGCCAAAATACTATTATAATAGAAGCATTTTTCACAAAAGGAGAACATTTTGAAAAATGGTTATTCTAAGTTAATTTTTTTGCCGAAATATTGTATTTAATTAAATTTTTTTTTGCCAAAATGTCCTTAAAACAATTTTATACATGTATTCTAATCTAAGTGGCACTAAATATCATGAAAATTGTTCATTTATGCGCCTTTTTAAAATCACAGTTCCTAACGTAGTCGGATACCTTAACACAAGATTATGTAATCTATTCATACATTTACAGCTGTTTTATTTATTTCTTGTATTTACCATAAAAGCTTTGTTTTTAATTCATATTTATCTGAATTATTTTAAAATCTTTACAACATTTTTTTATATTACTGAGTTTTCTTATAATTTAATTCCTCCTTAAATAAGAAAAAATATGTATTTAATTTTTAACCACTGAAGATACAAAGTTGGTTAGTCGCTGACCTTGTACGTCCAACTTTGAAGATTCGACCTCGGCCAAAGTCGGTGAATTTTCATGATGCCAAAAATCGAAACTGCTTATGTGTAATGATTTCGCACCGCACAGCTGCCAAATCGGCTTCTTTATGTAGACTGTTCATATCCACACATGCACCTGAAACTTGTCACAGGTTCTTTTCATCTGACATCGCTCCGGCAACCGATAGCCGTGAGAAAATCACGACTCCACCTACAAGGTGGAAACTTAGAGTATAGTTTGAGGTGTAAGATGCGACCGCTCCACACCCCAACAGACTGAGAAGTCAGTCTATTTTGAAACACAAAAAAGAACAGTTGTGTTTACCTCCTCCTTCACAAAGGAGTGTGAGATAATGTGTGAAATAATCAATAATATGAATAACCAATTGAAACGTAAATATTATACTTAATAGCTGTGGACGTAAATAAATCAATTGTTTAATTTCTTAACTCTCTCGCTACCCATCGATTTTCCCAAACGTCACACCGTGTCGTATGATCGTTCGACTTGTTAAAGATCCTTAAAGTGTCTGTTTAGCGTGGGTGCTCTCGGAAAAATTAAATTCCTCATCTTCAGAGCTCATGTGCCTCTCTCTGTGTGGAGGTAATTGGATGTCAAAATAACATTGTGACAGTTGGTATCCACCTATATGGTACCACATATAAAGTGATACCAACATCCGAAGGATTGTACTAGGTATGTGCAATGGTAATTGTCAATCTGCGATCCCATTTGAAAAGGGGGAGATATACTATTTAAAAGAATAACCTTATAAAAGAATTTATAAAAAAAATATTAATGCACGTATACTTTGTGCTCAAGACCTTTATCATGCCTATAAAATTATTTTCTCTAATTGCAAGCTATTTTATTTTGAACAAGTATAACTCTAAATATGACTGCAAAAGAGAGCACCGGAAAAAAGTATTTTTAAAAAGATCTGTTACAATTCATCTGTAACTAAACATTACCAAAATATTTTTTGATTTAGATGAAAATTAAAATAATGCTAGAATGTTTTTTTAATTGGTGATGCTAGGTTTACATAATGAAGAAGCTGATAGGAAAATTCAACATTACAATGATAGATATAATTATTTATTCTTTGAGGGAGGGGTGTACTTTAAAATATGACACGAAAAGTCATATCTTAAGTACTTTTTTCGTATGTTCACTCTTTTGCTATTCCTTCCAACTTCAAAAAAAAAAAAAATGCATGAAAAATATTTTGGAAGATAATTTGGTCAAACATACTCCAGTTTTTGACTATTAAATTCACAGAATGTAGTTTTAAGAACAAATGTTTAATTTTTTTCCGCTCGAAACTTAAGAACACACTACAGAAAGATTGCGTGAGAAGTAATTTTCAGATAGAATTTTAATATTCCTCTCCTTCTCACCGTATCTTTACAATTTCATAACATCAGGTTAGTAACTGTAGTTTTCCTTGCTGAACAAACATCATTATATCTTTTACCTACAATCAAATGATCAATTACAATCAAAAAATCAACTTTTGCTATCAGTCATTAGTATGTATAAAAAAAACTACCCTTATTATAGCGATATTAAGTGCATAAAATAGATTCGGTATAAATTAATTTTTAAAATTATATAAAGTTCAGAAAAAAATTAGATATATTTTGACTCTAATTTAACTCAGCGTTTATGAAATCTTATTAAAAGAATTTATAAACCTTAAAAGCTGGCGTATAATGCGCACCTATGCTTTCAAGCTGCAATTTTTAGTTTTTAGGTATATTCGCCGTATAACGCGCAAACCTGAAATGTACGTGAGCATTGCTTTTATGTTTTAAAATACTTTATTCGAGCTATTATTCCAAGCTTTAGAAAAAAAATAGTATACCTCTAGATCAATAGCCCTTTAAGTTCATAATGAATATCATTTCTGTTCAATTATCAGTATTTAGATCTATGTAGAAGTTTAATTTTTTTGTGCTCATCTCTCTTTTTTTTTTATTTTTAATGCTCTCATTTTTATACCCGGCGTATAACGCGCACCCTTAAAATTCGCTGTTATTTTTTTGTGTCAAAAGTGCGCGTTATGCGCCAGATTTTACGGTACATAATTTGAAGTATAAACTTACGTTCCAAAACTATCTAAATAACAACTGGCTTTAAAAACTGCTGTAATTACTCGATCAATGATTAGATAATCGTTGTTTAACATGATGCTTGAAAATAAAGTCTAAAATCCTTTGATAGTCATGCTGGATAGAGCGCGACTTCGGCGAAACAGAAATTCTGCAACTCAGCACAACAGGCAGACTTGGTGAACGGAACACATGTTTCTGACATCCATTCCATCATCTCGACTTCGAACGTTTTATTGATCTCTCGCGAAATGCAACTTAATTGCCAATCGCGGCTAAAACGCATCGAATTAATATTAACAGAGCCAATTAATGCATTGCCCTTAATGAAGTTATCAGTCAGAAGAATGATTACCCTTCTATTGGAATGAAACGAACGGTAATTAATAAAATAGAAGGTTTGGGTTTACAGAGAAAAATCGTCTGCGTTCTATTTTCTTTTTTTTATTTGTGGCATTGATAAGATCGAAGGGGAGCGTTTTCCCTCCTTTTTGAAAAGAAAAATAACAAAAGAAGAATGGATGCTTGGCACTGAAACCGGCGAGGCTACGAAAACCAATTACATGGTTGTTAAAAGAAAGTCGTTTACGGAAGAATATGGCGTTCCGGAAACTTCGAAGTATTTAGTGTTTTATGGGCCGAAATAGATGTCCTAAAGTGCTTTTACGAGTGGAACTTGAGGATGATTTAGTGTTCCGATGCATTTAAACCAAGTGTTGGGACTTCTTTTTTGACACTTTGGAGACTGTTTACGGCCTCGTAATATATAGGACTCGGAATTGAAAAAATTTTCAGGCTTGACTCGAGGATTTTTAACTTTAATCTTGACGGAAAGTTAAATGTTTGCGCATGGTGTATTTTATATATTCTGGGTTGTTGTTTTTTTAAAAAAAGGAAGATTAATTAAGGAATGGATAAAAAACTTATTTTTTTCGCTAATCGAAAGCTATAATTGGAACATAATTTATTTGCGTTGATGGTAATTGTTATTTCTATTTTTTTAAAGAGAAAAGTTTTCAAATAAAAAGGATATGTACTGTCTAAAGTTGCTTGGGGAAAAAAGCTATCATGTGCTAAAAGTTTCAAAACCTTCTGTTGTATCTTAGTTGCAAAAATGTAGTGGCTTGTAAAAATACGCATAGCAATTTGGAAAAAAGTGAATAAAATAAGTAATTTTGTTCTAAAATTCTTTATTTGTCTTACAGCTATTAAAGGAAAGGTTTCGGTGATGAAATTATTTATAATGATGTTTTAAAGTTTTTCTAGAAATACACAGAAACCAAAGCATAAGAAATTAAATTAGACTTTACAGCACTTAAACAGTCATATATATATTTAAGGATATAATTTAAAGTCTCATTGTGTAATTATTTTAAGACAATATCGCCCAAACTAAAGATACTGTTTCTCTTTAATAACTTTTTAATTAATTTAATAATACAAAACAGCAATTAGAAATATCTAGTGTTGCATGAAAACATGTAGATCAAAACTAGTGTCAAAATCTTTTTTAATATTGAAATGGATTTTGTGCAGTTTGAACATTAAGTTCTGTATGTAATTCTATATTTGCCAAAATTATTACCGATTTTAAAAAAAAAGTGGGTTTTTTTCCCAAAAAACGCATGTTTTTTTTATTGTATAGAATGTTTAGCTATGTCCTTTGAGTCATTTTATATGCTATTTTACTTAATCTGGATGATTTCAAACATTTTTAACGTATCGTTCATCACTGGTCGGAGAGTAAATGTAATGGTTAAAAATAAAAATAAGGCTGTATTTATATTTTTTAATATTTTTTACATAATTGCAAATAGTGTTTTGTTAACTTTTAAAACTATATTTGTTAATAATTGAAATTATACTTGAAAATCTGGAAACAACTTTTTTCTAATTTTTTGATTTTGCCAGATTAGCAATGGTTCACATAATGTTGACTTTGGCTAACTTGCAACCTTTTGACTGTAGAGGCAGCTAAGCCTAATGAATAAAAAGTCGTTTAATAATTTTTATGCAATTTTATTGGAGTTTTTTCAACAATAAAATACCTAAAACTTAAAATATCAATTAGGCCGTTTTAATGAAACTCTACTGCATTATAAAAGAATTAATTCTATTTAGGGATAGGATTGTAATAAACTCGAAAAAAAATGTTCCTATTATTCGTAATATATTAACTTAATCTGTAACACTAATTAATTTCTCACTAAATCTTACAAATTGAAATGATGCTTCAGTATGTTTAAAAACAGGTGGTTCGTCTGTTTCCAAAAATATTTTTAAATAAATATAAAATTTAGATCAGCGTTTCTCAAACTGTGGGCGCCCCCCCTAGGGAGCGTAGTAACCCTACGTGGGAGGGGGGGCGAGCACGTTGAAAATAAAAGATTTAAAAATATTATTAATTTACTGAAAAGAGAAACAAAATACATTTTGATAAAAAATAAAAATACATATTTATACTGATATAATATATCAGTTCTGCACAATGTATTTGATTATTAATTTAACAATACTGAGTTAAGGAAAAGTTTAATTATTACCTGTGATCCTCTATGGGCTTGTCATATATAAAATTATATACAATATTTAATACTTATTTTGATTATTTGTACGGTTTATAATTAAAGTCGTATTTTAACTTTAGCGTCAAGGTACGTTATTATTGAATTCAATGCATAGTTATTATATGGAGGGGGACGCGATTGAAATTATGATTGAAAATTGGGTCGCAAATATTGAAAGTTTGGAAAGTACTGACTTAGAAGAACTTGTTGGCCGTGGGTAGCCTGGTGGTTAGAGCATCAGACTCCAGCCTGGGTTCGATGCCCGTTGCCACCAAATGCCCTCCGAGTACAAGCTCGTTAAATCAGTGGGTCCGAAAGTCTTGTGAGCTGAATCACGAGTGCGGGGGACTGGACAATATTTCCCTCCCCTCCAGTCCCATGACAAAATTGGGGAGGTGGAGATAGAGGTGGTGTCGTCATCTATCGTCCCTTTGGGGAATTTAGCCGAGCTAATTCGTACTGTCACCTGTATGGTGCTCAAGGCCTAGGCCATCGAAAGACGTACTTCCAGCCCCTTGCCACGATGAATTTCGTGGGCCTCGTTCTGACTACATCAGACAGGTGGCATTAGCCACAACAACAACAGAACTTGATATACAAATGAAATTTGAAAATTTTAGATTGACTTCAAAAGTCTTTATGATAGAATATTCTGCATGCGTCAAGATTTTCAATTTTGCGTAATATATCTGTGATTCATTCATATTCGCATACAAAATTTTTAAATATGTGTTACAAATTCGAAAACGATAATATCGATTGTGGGACCAAAAATAAATATTTATTTCTATTAAGTGCAATTAAAAGGCTGTTAATGAAAGGTAATGCTAAAATTTGAAAAATACGATTATTTAAAAACAGTTTTCATTCGTTTCATTTAAAAGACAAACACAAATGCTTTTTGAAATTTAAACTGAAAATATTTAATTTTTGTCTAAAATCATCTTCTTTTTTATAGTACAAACAAATACATTGTGCTCTTCACATATGTACAGTATGAATTTAATTTTTCACTACCCTGAAAGACCATAGCATTTGAATTGACAACAGTAAAAACGTTTTAACAGTTATAAAACCTTTTTCTAGATAGTTTTTTTATGTACTTTAAAGTATTCGAATTTGAAGCGCCATTTTGAAAATCCTTATTTAATGTTATCCTCTTTGGCGTGCGTTTAAGAACGTGGCACGCTTTTTCGAGTAGCGCAGAAAATGTGGAAATGTTCTGAGAAAGATTTGAAACGTGGATTATTCTTTACTGTACATCCTCTTTTTAGGGAATTCTTGTTGTTTTAAAATCTTCTATGGGACCTGTGTCTACGTCGAAAATGTTTTTTTAAGCGAAGAAAAGTGTTAAAAAATGTTTGCTTTTTTTAGTTGGGAATAAGAAAATCCACTCTGTTTATGAAAATAAAATTGTATAATATACTATATATATTTGTCGAACAGTTTTTCAAAGTTCTCTAATTTTACAATTTTATAACAAAATATCGATGGTAAATAAAAACAGTTACTCGCTTAGTGTTTCTTAGTAACTTTTTTAAGACGGATATATTTTAGAAAGTTACTCATACTTTAAAAAAAAAAGAATTTGGGTGTTTAGATGATATTATTTTATATTATGAAGATTGTAACATAGGTGTTCAATATATTATTTTTTTTAGCAAACCATTTATTTTGTAATTCATTTCTTGGCTAATGAAAGATGTTTTCTGGCAATTCAGTTAGTCAATGTGCTATCAATAAGATGTTGGCTTGGAAAATATTCTGAAATAATATTTGTGTCTCATATTTACCACTAACTCTACTAAACTGACTCACATTCTCTATTAATAAATCATACTTGTGATTCCGAATGTGATAAAATGGAGAGGCCGGATGGGTGGCACAGTTGGTTTGCCACTGCTCTTCTGTATTCAAGATTGGAGGGTTCGACCCCGGCCCAAGTCGGTGGAATTTCATGATGCAGAAAATCAACAGTGGTCATGTCGTATGATTGCGCGGTATGTAAAAAAATTCCTTGAGTGTCTATTTGGCTTGAATGCTTTCTGCAAAATTAAATTCCTAAGTTCAAATTTCGCATCGGCAGAGCTCAGGTGCCTCCCTCTAGGGAAGAAACTGGGCGTCAAAATTACTTGCGGCAATTAATACCGCCTGTGTGGTGCCGCACTTAAAAGTGATTCGAGCTCCTGGGGAATGTACTTGTTCTGAAAAGGTAGAAATATCATTACGCAGCCCCATTAGAGATAAAAAAAATAAAACAGGGAATAATTCCGAAGGTTCAAAATTTGAATTTAAAGAGGACGAAAAAGCTATTGATTGCATTGTTAGAGTTAGTGTTGAGGTTCCGCTGTTTTGGAAATCTGATCCTAGAATATTATGGTTCTTGCAGATCAAAGACCAGTTACGAAATAACAAGATAACAGCCGACTAGACGAAATGTGATGTCGTTATAAGTACGATTGAAGCAGAAATTCTTTCTGAAATTTCGGATATTATGATAAATTCACCAGGTAACGATAAATATGACACCATCTAAAATTCGCCTAATATCTGTTTCCGCCATAGCGAACTCAAAAACTTTTAATAGATCTGGACCTGGGTGATAAAAAACCTTTTCAGCTGCTTTGCAAAATGCGTTATCTTTCGGATGAAAAATTAAAATTGACCAATTTTTGAAAACTTTGCTGCTGCTACGTCTACCGTTTAATATGAAAAGCATTTTGTTTGTGTATGATGACGATTAAAAAAAAACTCATGTCTATTGCTTACAATACATGGGAATAAATCTACAATAAAATTCCTTCGAATGCAATTCCTTTTATAAATTAAATTCCCATTTTAGGTCTTTTCCATCGAGCTCTTGGTATTATTCTAACGAAAAATAAATCAAAATTTTTTTTAGTTTTTTAAAGCCAACATTATAAGTTTTTTTTATGAAAAACTTGCAGAAGAGTAATAACAATGAAACACGGAATATAATTCAAGTTTGAATTTGGAACCATTCCTTATATGCGATACTAAACATCATTTTTGGTTATTTTTACTTCACACAGTTATATGGCATGTAATTGATACTAATGATATAATCAAAAACACAATTTGAGGCATTTTTTTATCCCTTTACTTCTGAAGCAAAAACTTCCGAGGATAAAATCTAAACTAGAAATTACTTTGGCAGTTTCTTCCTTGTTCCAGTGGCGACTTGGTACGACCAAAATAGGTCCTTCTTTTCGACCTGTGGGGCCAAAGAGGAAAACAACCCATTACCTTCGACGAAGAAGGATGGTTATAAAATTCCCTTTTTCTTTCGGGTTAATAACGAAAGGTCGTGAAGTAATAGGTTGGAAAATAGGGTGTATTCGATTTCTCTGGTTTTCGCAAGTGGTCGAAGAATCTGTGTGACCTTCTCACATTCGATGCATTACTGGTATTTTGCTTTGATCACTTTTCCTTTAGTGTCACAACATTTCAAAAATTTGATTCTCAACTGATTTTGTAATGGGATGAAGAAAAGAAAAATAAAGATCTCGAAGCTGTGTTGGGTTTAATGGTGAAGAGGATAACCAATGGTGTCTACAGACTTCTTTTATTAATTTTTTTTCTCTAATGGAGCTACGGATTTGTGTGTGTGTGTATTTTTACCTTTGAAGACCTAGTACAGGAGCTGGTATCACTTCTTAGTGCGGCACTCTATGGGCGATATCAATTGCCTGAAGTAATTTTGATGTCCAGTTTCCACCTCAGAGGGAGGCACCTGAGCTCTGACGATGCAAAATTGTACTTAGGAATTTAATTTTGTCGAGAGCACCTAAGCCAAATGGGTACTCAAGAGATCTTTTCATGCCGCATAACCATATGACAGGGACGCTGCCAATTTTCTGCATCATGAAAATCCCCCGACTTGGGCCGGGGACGAACACGCAACCGTGGGTGAAGAAGGCCAGCGACAAACCAACTACGCCACCCAGCCGACACGTTTTTTATTAATGGACATTTAAAAAAACACGTAGACAGAAGCGCCAATGGAGGTAGCTAAAGCTAAAAGTTTGTTGGTCTTTGCGAAGGCCTTGAACCCCTACACTCCACCTTTGCGTACACCACTGACGATGATAAATCATTAATTCGGACAATATGGCTCTTTCAATTTTCTTCAAAACACCTCTGTGTTTGTTTTAGATTCTGGATATTGTTTGCTATCTGTGTGAATACGGATCATAATTGTTTTAAGGCTGTAGCTTATGTGGTTGTACGGCTGCTTCTCGTGCAATATTATTTACATATTAACAAAGGGCAAGAGTCATAGCATTATAGTCACTCAAAATCCTAATAATAAGGGATTAAAGCTCGACAAAGCTAGGCACTCCGGTCATCCACCCAAAGATATTTACATATGAAGTGGCGTGCTTATCCGGAGGTCAGAAACCGGGACCTATGGATTCAAAACCGAATAACTTAACCACTGTACCAAAATGATCGCATTAGTACAGAGGTTGTTACTGGCTTATATAGATGCTACAGCTACAAACTCCACTTCCAGTGAGTTGGTGGCTAGGCGAACGATGTAGTTGTTATTGTGCGAGCAGTCAATTACTGGTGTGAACTGGAGGAGTTGTGTCAAGTGAGTTAGCTGCGTCAAGAGAATTTCGACGAATTATTGGCTGCTCTTTTTGCGGATAGATGGCGCCACGACAGTTCAGAAGATTTCTTAGCCCTGCCAGGGCCATCAATGAAATGGCGCGCTTATGCCGAAGGTCAGAACCTGGGACCTTTGGATCCGAAACCGAGTAACTTAACCACTATACCAAATTGATCACCTTAGTACGGAGGTTGATATCTGTTTATATAGATGATACCGCTACACATATGTCGCACATTTAATGAACATTAAAAAACATAAATGCATATTCAATATGTCAAATGAGGATACTCAAAAAATTTAAGGAAACTATTCAATATTCCATAGCCAACCGATTTTCATGGTAACATATCGAATACACTCGCCTTCTACTTCAAAATAAAGTGTTAAAAAAACTTTTTTTTATAAAAAAAATTTTAACTTGTATAACGTCGACCCGTTTGAAAAAATGTGCGAATAAATTCAAAATAATTTTTAAAATTCTAGATCATGAGATGAGTCTCGCACTTTATAAGTTTCGAATAAGGTAGAAATTTTAAGTTCTTCGCAAAATAATCTTTAGAACAACGTTATGCGCCTACATTGAACTAAAATATCCTGATTAACACTTTCAATGTTAAAAGAAATTTTAGGAGTGTATGCATATATATTTGTTTCCTTTACATAGCAACGGGAAAGAAAAATATTTGTTTTTTTATTTTTACCGACTTGAGCTCCAGAGTAAGTAATCCAGAGATGCCGGAGTAGTTCTAGAGATTTTTAAGCATGAAAATAGCTTCACTAAAACCGGACTTTAAAATTGTACAGAAAAATATTTTCGCATTTTTTACAGCAATTATTTCAAAATAATTATTACTATTGATTTATCAATAGAATTTTAAAGGAATGATCGATAATATCCAAAAATTGTTTGAATAAAATATTATTATAGCAAAAAAATTATGGTACTTAAGTAATATCGCAACCTATTAGCAACATTATACTAAGCGAAGCACCTAGTTGCCATTTAATTCAGCGCGTACGACACATAGAAAATCGGGGTTGCCAACTTGGCGAGTTATTAATATAATTGGCGATTGTTGCAATAATACGTAAGTACTTAAATTAATTATTCTCTTGTATGTCATTAATTGAAAAATAAGAGTCAATACAATAATGAACATCAGAGCATGTGCCCATACAGTATCTGTTCAATAGATACCTATTGCAATTGACAAAACTGGATTCCATTTTCAAGTACTTAAGTATAATACTGTCAACCCATTTCGCCAAACGAAAAAACATCGCAAATTCAAAAAGTGGTCCCCAATGATTCCATCGTTATTATTAACATCGAACGTATTCCGCTATTGGCTGTACATCATTGCGTTCGGAGACGTCTTCTGATTTAAAAAAATTAGTCGACAGTATAATATGTAAATACACATTTTTACTACTGACTACTGAAATATATATATATATGTATAATATTCCTATTATATTTTTTTTCTGGAGATTGATTAAACTACTGTAAGACGTGGCGAGTGGTTGATTAAATAATGGAGAACCAAAGGTTTGGCGTGGCCGGTGGTGTGATTTTCTATGTAACGTGGATCATGGTCGAATATGGTATTATCGAAGAGGCACTCCTGTGAATCATTATTCTTTTATTTCACATCTAGGAACACATAAAGATCCAGTAGGAACGGCATTACACATTCAAGAAGCAAACATCACGGCACAGACAAAGACACAGAACGCGCTGCAGCCGGCTACATGACTACAGAGAAACGAGCGATTTCCAGAGATATCGGTTTTTATACTCGACAGTGAATATCACGTGACATTTTTGTAATAAGAGCTCTGATTGGTTACAAGGGGTGGGAAAGGGATTTTTGATGTTATATTATTAGTCGATTACAATTAAGATTAGGGTGTTAGTTTCGACCCAAATAATTAAAATATTATTTGAATATTATTAAAAGAGTTAATTAAAAGGTTGCTAGGGGGAATTATTACATATATATATACACATATGTTGTATATGTCAATTTCTAAGTATTTCGCAAGGTGGGAAAACATTTTATAAATAATTTTTGAAAAAAAAGGGGGTTTTTTAAAAAAATCAATTAAAATGAAATTTTTATCTTTTATGAAAAGTGGGACATGATCTTATCACCTAACTGTAATGCTACCTTCTTTACAGGCATGATGCGTTATAGCATGGCCCAGTGCATGCCGATGGGTCAAGTGGAGGACTACTGCCGGGATGAAAACACCCCAGAGAATCGTACTCTATTCTACCCGAACGGGGAACCCGTCGAAGTGGTGGACATCTACACGCACGTATGCCCCTGCGACGAAAACCTGCAGTGCGTCGACAACTTTTGTGCAGCCGACGAGTCATACGAGAACAATTATCTCTACTAAAACTCTCTTTCAAGACGAGTCTGGAAACAAAAATAAGGACTGTTAGGGTTGCGTAGAAAGAAAAAGCGAGTCTGTTTCAACTGGAAAAGGGTACAATTTGAAATCTTTCAGAAATTCTTTTTTTTTTTTTTTTTTTTTTTTTTTTTTTTGCCTCATCAAGTACTACGTAAGATTTATTAGAATTAGGTATAATATTCTTTTTATGAAGCATTGATACTTTCTAAATACAAAGAATGGGAATCTGTGTCTTTAAGTTTGTGATAACAGACCCTTATGCATCTCTTTATTGTAAATCATTGGGAAAATCCCATAAAAATTACTAAATTTGTTTAGGTATTCCAATATTCTTACCATACATACTGAGTCCGTTATTTTTTTTATCTAAGATAACGAACATTTCAATAATATGCTGATTATAGTTTTAGTAATTGACTATCTGATTTTAATTAAGATAACTCATTCAAAACCATTAATGAATTTAATTAATTTTCAATAACACCAACGTATTCAGTTTGATATCACATTTACTGTAAAGTTTTGGAATAATTTGTTTCTAGTCTTTAAATTTCGATGTACACGAAATTTCTCTCAATGTGAACACAATCTTGTACGCGTTTTTTAAGTAAACTTGATTATTAATTTATATCTTCATTCTTGAGATATTCAAAATATTTGTTTTTAACAAAACTAATATAGGTTTTGCTTCCGCATGATCTATACAGGATTCGGAACACAAACTGTATCGATTCTTTGTAATAATATTATCAAAAAAAAAAAGAATCCTCGATTCTCTTTTTTATTGATTATAAAACCGTAAATGAAGATTATTTTTCTCTCCTTAAGTGTGAACAGAAATTCCAATAAATACATTGCAATATTACTGCGACAATTTATTAAGGAGTCGTTTCTATTATTTACGGTTTATTTTTATAATTCAAATCTCAATTACAGTTTTAAAAACATTTAAGCTACTTTTTTGAGATACTTTTGAGAAAACAACTCTTCTGATTTGGGAATATAAAATTCCGCTTTTGTGAAATTTCGCATTGTCAGAATATTTATTCTTTTAATCTTGTTTTTCCGAGGCTATAAACATACGTTACTGAAGGAAAATTGGATCTCAAATCTTAAAAATTATCTAGTACATCTAGCGCACCATAAAAATCTTGTACTCTCAGAGTCAAAAAGATTAGAATACGCACCTTGAAAATTTCATTTTTCAGAGTTATGGTAATGCATCATTTGTTTGCATTATTATCTACGCGTGATCCACCTAAAATTTAAATATTTGAGCTACGAATGTTGAATTTTTACCGTTTGCTCATCATTCATGATATTGGTTGTTTTATTGGATACCTTCTGCTTTCAAAGAGAAGTTCAGTATCAACTGAAAGATTCAACCCTTTTTCCAGCATAAAAGAAAGACCCGCTTTTTTAAGAAACGAGACATTTCGAAAATTAATCACATTGCATTTTGTGGAAGAAAATTTCCAGACTTGTCAAAAGTTTGTAAACCATTTCTTATTTATATTGATATTTGTATTTAAACTTATTTATATTGGATCATTTGTTACAAGAAAACGTAAAAAGTGTAACTACTAAACTACAATAACGATCAGTTTCACGGATTTTTTTTCTGGTTAAAATACGATTATATGGGAAGGTTCTTTTCCTTTGAAATGACTTTTCGTACATCATATATTGTTTGAGTGTATGTCTCGTAGAATTTAGAGTAAAGTGTATAATCTAATGAAATACAAAATATGTTCACAGAAATAATGTATGAAATAGATGGAAAAATGAGCAGTTTCATTTATTTTTTGATAATTTCTTAATCAACTAAATTATCTCTTATTATTTTGATATACATATGAAGAGTATAGATGCCCTTTTAAAGTAATTTTTAAATTCTGTTTCATTTTTTTTTGTAAACGTATTAAGTCAAGTATCCAATGCACTTTTTTTCATTATTGCACAATGACCATTTTTCTTGTATGTTGTACATATATCAATGGATTATAGTAACTCATACAGTTAATATTTCATTATCACAGAGCATACACTAAGTTTTAGCATTGAAGTATGAGAGTCATTGTTAAGCAGCCTTATTACTGTTCTATTTCCCACAAAACAAGTGCATGAAAACACTTCTTTCCAGTTTCATTTTTTGTGAGTTTATTTCAGTTTAGAATTGTGAATTATGTAATCAGGTATATAGTATGTTCTTAATAGAGAGTATGTGATAGAATATTTATGTATGTTAGTCATAGACTTAAAAAAAAGTATGTAAAATACGCTAACAAAATGCATCTTAAACTGCTTTGGTGATCCTATTTTGATTTAACAGCTTATAAAATGAATTTACGTATCAGCAAAACTTCAATAAGGCGTGCTCATATAGGCATTTGAATTGTTGAAAAATAAAATTATGCAAAGAAAATAGTAATTTAAATTACATTTTGCGGTATTAAGTTAGTATTTGCATTAAAATATTGTTTTCAAACAAATGTTTTCGCAACACACAATATCTGAATATGTGATTAAAAAAATCGTAAATATATGCAGCTAAATTTTTACTAACTAAAATTATTTTGCATTTATGTTAAAGCATATGTACATTTAAGACAGAGTTAAAATTTTATTGTGTAATTCATGAATAGCCTACAAAAATGCTGTTATATTTTGTCATAGTAGTTCATAAAAAACAATTTACTTAAAAGCACTCACAATTGTGAAATAGTTTCATAGAAATGACATTAGCACATTTTCTTTCAACACTTTACAATTTTGGTATATTACTAAATCCTTGCTGTGACGGTTCTATGTTAAGCGTTATTCTACTATTTGTGAAAATTTAAATGAAATATATCACGTGACTGCTTCCAACACATTTGATACCTGACCTTATATATCCGTGCGTAGGAATGTGTGTGTGTTATCTGTGTCCTCATCTGTACATAGATGCATTTTCTATATTATATTTAAATGCCATAGCTGTTGTCCTTCCTTTTTGCCAAATATAACGTCTTTGTGCAATCCATTCCATTATGAGGCCCGGTGCCATTTTTTGTATGACTCACCTTTGCTTTTTTTGTGTTGTCTGTGAAACAATTTGTGGTTTGAATAAATAAAAGAACTTTACTAAATGCTTTGTCTCCCAGGTGCCTTCATTTATCTTTAAATTAAAAAAAAACTGCGAAAAGGAATTACAAATTTGCAGGTATTTTCTTACATTCTAGTATCAAAATTGAATATCAGTTGCATTTTCGATACCTTTCAGAATTTTCAATCCTTGCAATAAAATATGTATAAAGCTTTTGGGTTTATTTCTGAGAATAAAAACAGTCCTTGGACTCCATGCTAGCACACACAAAAACTTATTTACAAAACAACAGAAGTTTCCTCAAATAAACCAGAAGCCAAAGCCGCTTTTCACGGCACACATAAACAAGCTCTAAAAAACACCAAACATTCGTAGAACGTGCTACAATTTCTTTATAGGTTCAACTCAACTCACACTGATCAGATTCTCTTAGCTCCAACTAAATTGACTCCGACTGATTCTAAAACTCGTTTTACATGCACTTCGGTCACTGGGAACCAAACCTCCAGAGAATTCTAGAAATATAAAAGAAGAAAAAAGTCACGAACTTTCTCGTAGTCAGATATCTCTTAGTTGACGCCAAATATGCCAGCATCACGTCAATTTGATGAGTTTTCCCATAGAAACCTATTTTGAAACATGCTATCCCATTTAGCCATAGCCCTTAATTTCAAACACTTTTGAAAATAGTTTCATTAATAACTCTGAATATTACATTTATCGTTATATAGATGACATAATCATTTTGGGCAAGCACAAGTCAACTTTATACCTAACACTAATTTTTATCCACAGTATCTTAATTTAATATAGGCAAATAGTAACAACAATGAAGCAAATTTTCTTGATATTCATAATTCATATCAAATTAAAAGATAATGTAATAGTTTCTAATATTTATGATAAAAAGAATTTAATTTCAATTTTATGAAAGTTCCTCATTGGGAGAATAATGTAAATGTTTCTATATTCAGAAATATTGTTATTAATTGTAAACAACGCAATAAATTTCTAGTGACAAAAAAATCAGAAATAATAAATAACTATAAACATTTTACTAAATATTGCTTAAATCAGAAATACCCAATTAATTTTATTAATAGTTATATGAATAAAGCTATTCGAAATAGTAAGGATTAAATTTTCTTAGATTAATAATAGTTTATTACTATAAATTTATCATATTTCCTAGTTATAGTTACCTCCATATTATAATATTAAATAAAATAACATTATTATTTAATTCATTTATACTCTAGTGCAGGGATGGCGAACCAGTGGCACGCGTGCCATTGATGGCACGTGACACAATATTTTGGGCACGCCAGTGGTCAAAATGGTTTTTATTTCAAAATAACGAAGTTCACTATGAAGAATTACGAACAAACGCAAGAGATTGGTCGCGGGGGCACACTCGTTTCTTATAGTCTTGTCTTAGTTATGTCGTGGACTACAATTGATTACGATGCGCAATTCGTCTATGTCTTCATTGACACAAATGTATTTTAAAGTTTATTTGTGCTATATATACGATTTTTAATAGTTATTTAACATGGCTAGTTCAGCCAAAGAACAAAAAATGCAAAATAGTAAGTGTAACAGAGAATTTCAAATTTGGGGTGAATCTACAGAAATATGGCTTTATTAGTAAAGGCGACAAAGCGGTATGTGTTTTATGTTCTACAATAGTGGCATGCAGTACATCGTCTGCAAAAAACGGCATTTTGAAACACATCACAAATCCTCTTGTCAAAAAAGTGAACCACGGCAAAAAAAGTTAATAACATAAGTTATTTACCATCCAATCTGCAACAAAAGAAGTCACACTAATATTTGCGAATTACTTGTATAACTAAAACATTTCCCACTACACAGTGCAAAAAGTATTTTTTCGCAGTAAATAAAGAATTTTGTGTTGTTAATATTTGGTTTTATTATTTTTACAATAATCCCAAGTCAAAATTATTTGACGGCACGTCTATACCCCATGTTGTTGTTGTTCTCGTGTCCATGAATAAATGCAGTAGATATCACTAGATTCCGTCGAAAGTCTTGATCACTGCCTCTGCTATTCTGGGAGCATCAGGGCTGTACAGGAGTTCCCACAAAGAGTCCCTCAGAGGGACCATTCCCATTTTTAGTAACTTTGTTGCGACGGTTGGGCATTCCAAGATGTGATTGGGCGTCAGTTGAAGATCTGGGCAGTGTTTGCATTGAACATATGATCTTGTCTTGTCTGGGTGAATCTTCATGCCCTTAAGGTGTTCAGTTCTCAATCTGGCAATTGTGGATGTTATAATTCGGGGACAGTCAAATTCCGTAACTAGGGGTTTTTTAAAAGTGTGATTCATAATTCTATGTTTGGCTACTGCATTAGCATCATCAAGTGTGATGGTGGTGCACTTATGTTCGATGTCTCTAGCTTCTTTGGCGAGGCTATCTGCACATTCATTACCCTCAATGTTGACATGTGCGGGTATCCATTGCAGGATACAGGATTTTCTTTTGTTGTGCAGCTGTTCTAGAAGGGTAATAATATCACAGGAGATGTTAGTCTCTCCGTTTCTTATGGCTTCTATAGCGGATTTAGAATCTGAGAAGATTACTAATCCTTCTGTAGAATCAATAACATGTGGGTTTTGTTGATATAATAAAAGGGCCTCTCTAATTGCCACGAGTTCACTTGTGAAGTTTGAGGCGATTATGCCTGTGTTAATTTTGTGTTTGTAGTTATTACCATCTGGGAGGAGTAAGATGATTCCGGCACCTCCATTGCTAAGGGATCTGTCTGAGGAACCATCAGTGTAGGCGATTGCAAAGTTATCTTGAGAGAGTATTGCTATCGTTTCCAGTCCTTTTGTCTGAGAGTTACAGGGTCTTCTTTTTTGGAACATGGCTGCAGCAATTCCAATTCGAAACAGGTATTCTTTGGTGGGTTTTTTGGAATGAGGGGCTCCTGAAGGAACTCTAAGGAGGAATGATCCAAATTGAGTTCTTTTCTGAATTCACTATCAAGTTGGAGAGTCGAAGATCTTTTGAGCCTTGTAGAATGCTTCCATTTATCAAAAACTCTTCTAGAGATATGGTCCAAACCATATGAGCGTAGTTTATTAGTGAACTTGATAGTGGCAAGTTTGCGCCTGCTTTCTAGCGGAGGCAAGCCGCATTCTTGTTCGGCCTTTTCATTATTGGTTGATGACACTGCTCCAATAATAATTTTGGCAGCTCTGTGTTGTACAGAATCAAGTTTCCGCTTAACAGAAATAGAGGCCGGAGTCCAAATTGGGGTCGCATATTCTAAAACCGGTCTGATAACAGTGCAGAAAGTGCTTTTTAGGGTTTGAGGTCTTGAGCCCCAAGAAGTTCCGCATAGCTTTCGAAGAATATTCAGTTTTCCAAGAGCTTTGTTGGTAGTTTGTTCGATGTGCTTTGAAAAGCGGAGTTCAGGATCTAAGGTTACTCCAAGATAGGTGGGAAGGTCGACTTTTTGATTTGAGAGTTCTGTATTTTGATATTAGCATTAAAACTGCTTCTGTGTCGTCTATCGGTAGAGAAGATGCAGTAGTTTGTTTTGTCTGCGTTGATGGTTAATTTAAGATTCTCTGCCCATTCAGCAATACCTTTCAGTGTTGTGTTTAGGGCCTTTTCCGATTCTGTAATGTCATTGTGTGAGTGCCATATAGCAATATCATCAGCGTAGCAGGCGATATTTGTGTCTGGGTGAATATGATGGTGGATGGTGTTCATAAAGATGAGAAAGAGCAAGGGGCTTAAGACAGAGCCTTGAGGAACTCCAGCCCACATTCTGCGAGATTCTGAAAGTGCCCCGTTAAATCTAACGGAAAATTTTCTTCCTCTGAGAAAATCATTTATCCATAATAACGCTTTGTCATTAATTCCGGTGCCTTGGATAGTATGGACCAGTTTTTGACGCCAAACTCTATCAAATGCTGCTGAGATGTCCAAAAATACTGCTAAAGTTTTCTTGTGAGGCTTTTCTTGAAAACCATCAATTATCGACTGGTTCAGGTAAAAGAGCTGGTCGGTAGTACTATGATGGGTTCGGAAAGCTGTTTGATAGAAGTGAAGCTTTTTGTTTTCGATGAGCCAGTTCATAAGCCTACGGTGGATAATCCGTTCCATGAGCTTGCAGAGGGTGCTGGTGAGGGAAATTGGCCTATAGTTTTTGCACTCTGAAGCATTCTTGTTTGGTTTCAAAATTGGAATGACGGTGGAAAGTTTCCAGATTTTGGGCAATTTGCCAGTAGCCCATGAAAGGTTAAAAATGTCCAATAGTTCTTTTTTGCAAGATTTCAAAGTGTTGGACCATGCGGCCAAAAATAACATCCGGGCCAGGGGCTTTGCCGGGATTCATTTTAGCAATGGCAGCTTCTAGCTCTTCCATTAAGAATGGTATGGTGAAGATATTTTTATGGTTATATCTTTTGAGTCTTGGATGGTTTTCCTGTAGGTACGCAGCAGTTTCCTGTCATTTGCGTTGAAAGTTAACTTGCTTTTGTTTTCATAGTGCTTTGCTAGCAGGGAAGCAGTTTCCTTATTTGTGGCTGCATCTCTTCCAGAGGATGATATGATATTAGTAGGAATGTCTGCTTTTTGGTGTGTTGATTGATTATTAAGAGTTTTGATGACTTTCCAATGCTGAGATATTTTTTGGGGATCTAAAGTTTCACAGAATTCAGTCCATTTTTACGCTTGCAGGAGGAAATAACCTCTTCAACTTCGTGACAAAGGTTCGTGAATCTTATTCTGTTTGTTTCAGTATTATTCTTCTGAAGTTCTGTACTTAGTTTGTCACGTTCGTTAATTAAGTTCTCTATGTTGGTGTCTTTCCAAAACGGGACCCAGTCATTTCTTCTTTTGACCCTAGGGATAGAACGTTTTGCAGCAGCATTAATATGCGAAGCAAAGGACCGTAGTCTCTCGTCGAGGGTGTGTGGCGAAGAAAGGGAGCAGAGCATTTCAAGTTCAGAGGTGAATTTTCTCCAGTTTGCTTTCCGAAAGTTCCAGGATCTTTTGCTTTGGATGGTGCCATCAACTCTTTGATTTATCGAAGTTATAATAGGGAAATGATCGCTAATAGCACTTTTTAGAATCTTCCATGTCGCTTGACTTGCTGTTTGGTGGTTAATGGCCGTGATGTCAAGGGCTGATGTTGTGCCGTTGGTTTTGGAGAGGTAGGTACTTCTCTTGTCATTTAGTATGGAGAGATCGTTGTCACAGAGCAGGTCTTCAATCTGTGAGCCTTTCAAGTCTAGAGTCCTGGACCCCCAAGATGGGCTCTTGGCATTTAGGTCTCCTAAAAGAATTTTTGTGTCCGATTTTATGTCCAAAAGCGTGTTAAGGAGATCTAAGTTGATGTCAGAGTTGTCTGGATGGTAGGTATTAATGATTGTTACTTCCTGCTGCGGTAGGAGTACAGTGATTGCTTGTACTTCCGTGCTGTTCTCATCGTAATCTGTAGTTGGTGGTATTATGATTTCTCTAAATTTTATGTCTGCTGATTTAACATACCCCATTAAACACTATTTTAGGAAAAAATGGCACGTTAATCTATAAAGGTTCACCATCCCTGCTCTAGTGTCACTAAAGTTATGGAATAATTTGTAACTCTCTTGAATTTTATTTCTATTATTTTTATACTTTTGTTAAGTGCTACATTTCAGCCATTCATATGCTTTGAATCTGCATTAGGGTCCAGAATCTGGCAATAACTTATTTATTGCACTCAGATTTAGCGCGGGCTCTGCATTTTTAAGTGCAATTTTTAGGTAAGTTACCTGTATCTTGTAATGGATTTAGATATTCCTATCCATTACTTTCAATAGATTTTTGCTCAGTATTATTAACATAAAGGGGGAAGGTTGGCTGATCAAAAAACATGTTCTCAACCCCACTTTTATATAAATTATTTTATATATTTGTTGTCCTAAGTCAGCAATGTTAATAATATTGCAGCATCCATTTTTTAATTTTCATTTCGATTGCTCATGTGTCATTGTGTGATTTTCCCACTGTCTATGTATTTTTCGAATGTGATTGATGAAAGTTTATCTTTCGTTTGTAGAGAATAAGACTATATATAAAAATATGTACATATATCTATATAAATCTTGTTGTTTTAATAATTGTACATTTTTCAATTCCTACTATTAGCTCACGATCTCTACATATTTATTTACTTATTTGTTTATATATTTACCTTGGAGGAATTTTCAATCGTTAATAAAATACATTTTAAAGCGCTCAATTGAGCTAAAATTTTATATACAGGATTATTTTATATAGCAATACAATAATTGAATAATTAATAAAAATTAATTGATTAAAAATTATTTGAAGAATTACAAATACAGCCACGTTGGCATCATTTTTGCCGACTTGTGTGTCAAAACTTGAAAAGGTTTTTTTTTCCTCACGATTTAAAGCACTCAGTTGAACTGAAATTTTTTATACACGATTTGTTTGATGACAATACGATACTTTAGTGATATTTAATAAAAATTAATTACCATTTAATGTTGTATTTCTGTCATATGTATATACATATTTATATTAATTGTAACTATTTAATAAAAAGTAGCTAAAATAAAAATTTTCTTCGTTGTTCTACGTAGGAATTGACTTTAAATTTTTTTTTATTTTACTTATTATTACTAAAGTGAAGGGAACGGCTTAAATGGGAAACTTCTCCTTTATACAAAATTGATGAAATAAACGAAAATTCAGACTTTTTCAAAATTCATTAATGAATTTAAGTTATGCACAAAATAATACTGTTTGAGATAACATATTCACGATATCTGCAAAAATGTTTTTATTGGAATCCTATTAAAAATAAAGAACAAGAAAATACCATTTTATATGAATCAAAATCATTAAATTTGTTAAATCCCAACTCTAGGGAAAACCGAAATTTAGGGCATTGGCTTCGGATTCAAAATTGTCTCAACTCGTTCATAGTCGTGGGAAAGCGCTTGCATACATATATTTCCTACCATTTAGGGCTTCATTTAGCTGCGGAATTAATGACTCTCAAAAGCTCTCAGCGTGTCAAAAGCAGAGAAAAAATTGAACATTCAGTAGAAATATCGTCCGTTTCATCATCCTATAGACATTGTTTCATACAAGAACATGTTACCATTTGTAAAGCAGACAACTGTTATTTCATTAGTAGGTAGGAAATATAAGCATTGGGGGATTTCATCACCAATAAATAATGCTATCTACAAACATTAATATAAAAGATGAAAGAATTCCTCATTTTCGCAAGTATTTTTACAAAAAATTTTTTCACTAAATAAGTTTGAAATAAAAGTTTATTACACTAGGACCTCTTATTCTTATAATCGTCAAATGATCCAAAAGATCTCCAGATGAATGATATATTGAAAATTTACAAAATTTGAACGCTTGCAAGTTCAGCCAGTGTCAATTACGCGCTGCAATTCTTTTCTCCGTCTGAAAAAACATATTTAGAATGATTACAAACGATATCAACTTAAACAACATAACTTTAAAAACAGACGACCATATCTCAGCAAATAAATTAAGTAATCATAAAAATTAAAGTTAAATAATTCATATATACGTATATACATAAGTGGTGGTCAAAATTGTGGACACTTTTTAAAATTGTTGTGTTTTTTAAGTTTGTATGCTTATAGAAAATTTTCCGTTGCACAAAATGCAAAGTATTTTATATCATTTTAAAGAGCATTTAATACTGAACTCAATACAAAAATGAAAATTATCGTATTTGCAACGCAAAAAAGTTATGCTGCAATAACAGTCGATATACATTAGTTATTGATGATAACAGTGAGTTATCACAGCTTAGTGAGGTTGCCTTTCTTCTATATTACATTTTCACATCCATGTTTCATTGAGTTGAAAATAGTTTTAATTTCTTCCTTCGTTATTACATGATGCCAGAAAGCAGTTATATTCTCAATTAGCTCCTTTTTATGTCGCGGGTACCTCATTCGGACAAGAGTTTTCAAACGGTGCCACAAGTTTTCGTTAGGATTGAGGTCAGGACTATTTCCTGTCCAGGATAATAATGATATTTAGTCAAAAAGCACTGACATTAAATAAAAGAGTAGAGATGTGTAACGAGAAGGGGATATTTTCTATATTAAAATTACATAACAGGTGGGTAGTTCAGAGACTACATCTGGAGACTAAAAGTTTTGTTTAAGATGTCAGGAAACAAATTTAATAAAAAAGAAAGCAGAATAAGACCGAAAAAAGTGCACCACATCTGTTGATGACAAGAACAAAAGTACTATGCTTCAGAGATAAAAGAATATCATGGACATCCATCAGAAGTTATATGAGTAATGCTGGTGTTTCCGTCAGTTCAAAAACTGAATAACTTAAGACTTAAAAAGTAGAATTCCATGAAAAAAGCCGTATTTTAATTTGGAACAGTACTAAAAAAAAAAGGGACTACAGTGGACAATGGAACATATTAATAGGATAAATGATTATTGGTCACAAGTTATATAGAGGAACGAATCTAAATTATCGTTATTCGGGAGTGATAGCCTAAAATATGAAAGACGTAAAATAGCAGAAATACTACATCCTGACTGTATCCAGGCAACTGTGAAGCACCCACATAGTTTTATCATTTAGTCATGCATATCAACAAATGATATCGGTCGCCTTCATATCATCGATGGGACACTGAATGTCATAAAATACATTGACACATTCTAGAACCCTAAGTTTTGCCTTCCATCAGGGATCCATTTACCACAACAATGCTTCATTTATTTTTCAGCAAGATTCTACTCCTTGCAACACAGTAAAGTACTTGAAAGACTAGTAGCGTTCTAAGATCGTTGAGTAATTGTCCTAGCCATAAAACTGTCCTGACCTTTAATCTTGTCGAAAACTTATGGCACCGTTTGAAAACTCTTGCTCGAATGAGGTATTCATGAAATAAAAAGGAACTAATTGAGGATATAATTGTTTCCTGTCATCATGTAATAACGAAAGAACTTAAAATTATTTTCAGCTCAATGAAACATCGATGTGAGAGAAGATGTAATACAGAAGAAGGGCAACCTTACTAAGCTGTGATAACTCATTGCTATCATCAATATCTAATGTATATCGACAGTTATTGCAGCATAACTTTTATGCGTTGCAAATACGATAATTTTCTTTTTTGTATTGAGTTCAGTATTGAATGCTCTTTAAAATGATATAAAATACTTTGCATTTTGTGCAACGTAACATGTTCTATAAGCATACAAACTTAAAAAACAACAATTTTAAAAAGTGTCCACAATTTTAGCCACCACTGTATATGGAATTAAAACAAACTATAAAAATATTACTAATTAAGTATTACTACTGCATAATTTAAATAATGAATCCAAAATTAGTTTAAAACAAAGAAAAGGTATTTAAATAAAAATAAATATTTTATTATTTGTTTGACAATAAATGAGTTTTTGGCAACACAAATACGAGAAGCACAATTAGAGAAGCATATTTGCAAAATAAAATATGTTTCGAGATGTATATTTTCAAAAACAAAATAGTTAAGTACATCCATCCCTTTCGTAACATTACTGTTTTGATACAGGCATATTTTATTTCCCCTTACTTTTAATTATCTTGCAATTAAATAACCGTAAATTCGAACCATTCCTTATTTCAATGCCAAAATTAGACAAATGAGGAATTTTCCAGATCTAGGACTTTCTCTTAAATATGAAATTTCACGGTGCATTCGAGAATTCTCATACTACGAAGATTAATTCAACTCTTGGGCTTGTCATTTCACTCAGAACTTAATTAAATAGCCTTTGCGAAATCTAAGCTCCGTAGGTTTCTATCATATTATTGCATTCTTGAATAAAATAAATGGTATATAGGGTTCAAAGTTTTGTTTTTCAAGCAGTTTATTTCAGAACTGCTGATTTATTACATTCAAATTTACAATTTTTGCAACCGTGTATAGGCTATTGTATTAAAAGGCTCATGATTTGATAGTTAAAATGTAACTACTGAAGCTAAATTATAACTAGATATATGTTATGTAAAAAAATAAAATATATTTAGCAACTCTCTTGTGGTACTCTCTTTTGTCATATGAAATAACTCCAAACTTCTTTAAAAGTTTTGAAGTTGAGATGTTTTTGTACTGCTTATTTTAGATTTAATAATGCTAATGTTTTTGAATAATAATAAGTTATTATAGAGAGTTATCTTTAGAAAATAAATAGAAAGCATATATTTCACTATTTCATATGTCTATTAAATTCACAAAATGAAAAATATTCAAGTATTTTCAGTTCATTGAGCTTAAATTAAGTTCTAAAAACAATTCATATATAAAAAAAATTTTATACAAATATTGTTATACGCATTCGAAAAAAATTAACTATTTTATTCTTATAAAAAATAATTTAACAGATAAAATTTCAAAAGTTCTACGTGTTATAATTCTCTGATTTTCTCTGTGTACATAAAATTCAATTCCAACAAAAATATAATTTAATAATTGAAACAAATATTAGCTGCAAAATTGGTTATATTTAATAATTAAAACTTTGAATTCAACATCTATTGTCGCAATTATAAATACAAAACTGTATCATCTGCATTTAATGTTAATATTCTAAAAAAGAAAACCTATTCTTCTTTAGAGAAACATATATTGACGTCCCAGGCTAAAATGTTAGTGATACAACGTTGTCTTAATTTCGCTTATATAATATATTTATTCTAGTGTTTTTTGAAAAGTTTTTAAGGATCTCTTGAAATTTTTAGATCTTTTCTTCTTTATCATTAATAAAATAAAATGTTCGGGAGAAAAACACATTTTTTATAATAAATTTTACCAGTGCTAATTTTTTTGGCAGACGATTTTTTCATGTCGCAGAATTTTTATGAAACGATGAGACACTTAAATAATTATTCGAAACGAATTTCTTATTCTTAAATACGTAAGATAAAAAAGTGTAAAAAATGTCCGTCTATCTGTATATATAATAAGAATCTGACCGCTTTTTTTTTACAACGTTAAAGTTTAAAGGTTATATTGAACTTTCAGTTTTATATTTTTTTAAGTATATTTTCAATGAAGATGGCAGTAAAATAATGGCACACAAAAGAGTTTCTTTGTTGCCAAGATGCTCAAACAAAATAAATAGTACTGCATTATACCTCATTTTGAAACAAAATCTCTTTTATCTCAGAAAATACTTTGTATTTTCTGTTTCTCAGTTTGTTTTTTTTATTTTTCAATGATAACTTTTAAAATAAAAATAGTTTTCCTTAGGCTATAAAAGCGGAATAGAAAAATACCAATAAAATTATTTCACCAAAGCGATAAGCAGACACGGCTATTGAAGATTGGATTTTCTGTGAAGTGCTTTTTAAAAGTACGTGACTGAATATAAGGATTCTAGTTGCATCCTCACACATTAGTGCTATTCTCTCTTTTGGGAATGGTTTACTTTAGTCGAAAATTACGAAATTTAAATCTCTATCGCATAAAGAAGACGTGATTTCGTGTTTTAATTTTTTTTCTTTACCTAAAACCTTTTTAAAATCTTTTGTTGAACTGATATAAAATAAGCAATTTTCCCAGTACACTTTTATATATATATATATATATATATATATATATATATATATACTAGCCGTTACCCACCCGCTTTACTGGGTATGTCACGATGTTGTGCATATGTATACTGTTTACATATATATTAATTATTGATATCAAGCATTAAGAATTCGATTGTATTGAAAAATATATTTATAGCTGTTACACTCTCGCCCCTTGATATAATAAGAACATATATTATAATATCTTATTTCTATTTATATCTAAAATAGAAGGAGAAAGATTGTTTTCGCTCACTTAACTTATTAATCAAGTGGATTTCCACCAAAGCAACTTTCAGTGGATCTCTACTCCATAAAATAAACATGCGTGCTAAATTTCGAGTCTAAATCTAACAGAGCAAAAACGGAATTTTTATCATCTTAGCGGATTCCAATTCAACAAAAGAAGCATGCAAACCAAATTTTATTATTATAGTCTTAGCAGTTCAAAAACGGGAATTTTGTCTATCAATACGCCCCAATAACTCTCCCCGCTTCCCCCTGGAGTTGATTTCCGTAAAATCCATTTTTAGTGTGGAACTCTATTCAACTAAAGAAATGTGCTCAACAAATTTCAAGTAAATGAGTTAAATTCAAAAACAGGAATTTTTCTATAACACGCCTTAATCCCTCGCAACCCCACTCCTTTGGGGGTCCGTTTTGTAAAATCTTTGTAAAAGGAACTTTATTCCATGAACGGAACATACCTTCTAATTCTCAAGCAGGTGGTTCTATTAGTTGAAAAGCGGAAATATTTATCTATTACGCCCCTTAATCCCCCTCAGTAACCCTTGGGGATCAATTTTCCACAAAACTATTTTGTAGTGGATTTCTACACCATGAAAGGAAATCGCTTACCAAATTTTAAGACTGTACGTCTAATAGTTTAAAAATGGAAATAATTATCTATAACGCCCCTTAAGCCCCCGCAACGCCACTTAGGAAACGATTTTCACAAAACTCATCTTATAGCGGATCTTTACTTAATGAATGGAATCAGCTTACTAAATTTCGAGATTTTACGTCTAATACTTTAAAAAAGGAGTTAATTGCCTATAACGCCACTTGGGAGTCGATTTTCACAAAACCCATTCTGTTGGGGATCTTTACTCTATGAAAGGGATCTGCTTACCAAATTTCAAGACTGTACGTCTAATAGGTTAAAAATTGAAATAATTATGTATAACGCCCCTTAAGCGCCCTCAACGCCCCTTGGAGGTCGATTTTCGTAAAAATTATTATGTAGGGAATCTCTACTTTATGAAAGAAATCTGTGTACCAAGTTTCACGACTGTACATCTAATAGTTTAGTAAAGGAAATAATTATCTATAAACCCCCGTAACGCCCCTTGGGGTTCGAACCTTGCAAAATCCGTTCTTAGCTGACGACTCCATGAAGGGAACCTACCTATACCAAATTTCAAGTCTAGGTTTAATAGTTCCAGAGATATCGTGATTAGTCAGTCAGTCAGTCAGTGAGTCGCCTTTTCTCCTTTATATATATATATGTGTGTGTTAATTTAATCTCTCTATCTTTTTCAGATGAAATGGCGGTATAAATTCATATAAGCTTGCAGAATTACTTAATACCAGTAGAAATTAATGCTAGCAAATAACATTGTATAATGGGTTATCATGTGACATCATAGTCACATGATAACTGCAATCACGTGTTTCTAATCAATCAGTTTGTAAATTCACAGTCACATGATAAATACAATCGCATATTTCCAGTTAATCTCTTAATGTGCTTTGCTTTTGCCAACTTTTGTTTTTTGAAATATTTTATGTTAATTCCACTGTATTGTAAACAAAAAAGTAATATATGAAAAAAATTTAAGTCAATTCCTACTTAGATCAATAAAGAAAAATTTTATTTTAGCTGCTTTTTATTAAATAGTTACAATATAAATACGTATATACATAGAACAGAGTCACAACATTAAGTGGTAATTAATTTTTATTAATCATCATTAAAGTATCGTATTGTCATTCAAAACAATTGTGTATATAAAATTTCAGTTTAATTGAATGCTTTAAAAGTGAGAAAAAAACCTTTTCAAGTTTTGACACAAGCCACCAAAAAGGTCGCAAAGTCACCAAAAAAGATGCCAACGTGGCTGTATTTGTAATTCTTTAAATAATTAGTTTTAATCAATTAATTTTTATTGATTATAATTAAATTATTGTATTGGCATCCAAAATAATCATGTATATAAAGTTTCAGCTCAATTGAGCGCTTTAAAATGTATTTTATCAACGATTGAAAATTCCATGAAGATAAATAAATATATGGATAGTGTGAGCTAATAGTAGGAATTGAAAAAGCAGCATATTTTGTTATGTAATCATTTGTACGAGATTCAATCTATTTCTTAGGTATAAAATGTATCCCTTAGGTAAAAAATATTTATTTTTTAATCTGAAAATGTAATGTATAAAAATGTTTTTTTCTCTTTAAAGAGGAAAAAATTAATGTATTTACTGGATGTTTTTAATATCTTTTGTTGAGAAGATTTTTAAGAAGTGAAGTAAATTTTATGGCTTAAAATAAAAGTCTCGCCCTATTTTATATTAAAAAAGTACTGCAAGGAATTCTTGAAAAAGGTATCAAGAGTGTCCAAAGATATGCTCTAAATAGTAATTTACTTTCAGTTTTGTACTTTGAGAACGTGTGCATTTTTTGTTCTGAACTGAGAATACTTTGAGGTTAAGCATTAAAATAACCAAGTCTATTCTTTCTACTTCTTCACTGATCAACAATTAAAAACTGTGTGTTTAAAACAAACACATACAGCATTTTAAAACAACGGAAACTTTCTTGTTGTTATTTAAAGTAAGAAAAAAAGAGCTAACCATTTATTGCTGTGTTAATGTGCCAACAGGCACGCATACAACAATAATTCAACTGCAGAACGTACTTTCTGTCGGTGTAGTTGGGTAAAAATGAAATTCCTTATCTCGTTTTTTTCCTTCAAAAAAGTTCTTTTTTTACTTTCGTACCCTGTGAGAAAAGTAATGAGATTCTGTACGCAAGTGCGGGGTGTGTTAATACAATAAAAAAAAGTGCACGAAAGTTTAATTAGATAAAAAGGGAAAAGAACGTACAGCTGGCGTCACTTTTTTCGTTCTTTTGGAATCACGATGTCTAGATAAGATATGATTTACGAGAAGAGAGAATTACTGAAAGAATAAAACTGCTAAAAGCTTCTAAACACTGCCAACATATATTGTGTTCTTTTTCAGATTACTAGAATCTTTTTTTATCATTTTAAAAAAATTACAGTTTGTACTTTTGATAAAATTAAATCTAACATTTCTCCACCCTCGTTTGCAACTACTACTTTTATATGCATAGATGCACTTAATGTTTTTTTTAGTTATAACAGATGTATATTTGCTTTTGAAAACAACTATTATTTAAAACAAAATTTAATTGAAAAAGCGAATTCCTCTAAAAAATCGAATTACCGTGTCAGAAAATATGGTTCTTCGTTTAAATGCGTTTTAAGCAGAAATTTCTAGCCCCCCCCCCCTCCACACCGCCTAAAAAAGTAAAATATTGCTTTTTACTATTGAAAATGCCAGATAATGTTTCCCATACTCGGTAAATTAAGAAATCATAAGAGCACAACATACTTTTATTTCAAAAATTATGATACCTAAAAAGGCCCTAATTATATATTTTTAGCACACCAGATTTGATATAACTACACAATTGTTAGATTATGTTTCAATTGTGTTGAATAACGCAATAATGTTAAATTAACAAAAGTAGTAGAAATAAATGAAATGCTCACACTGTTAACAAATCATATCACTTGTCTAAAAAAAATATGGAAATTGATATAATATTGTTCCTCTTTTTTCTTGATTTTATCAAACATTCTGTTTTTCATTGAAATGACCAGGTGGTTAAGGTATTCGAATACATTCGAAACCATGATTTCGCAAAAGCGTACAAATAAATATTTCTTTTGATATTTAGTGTTCCATAGATTAGTATACATGTATAAAATCGTTTTAAGAATGTGTTATTACAATAAGGAAATTATTTAAATGCAATATTTTGAAAAAAATGAACTTAAAATTACCTATTTTCCAAACATTCTCCTTTTATGAAAAATGCTTCGATAATAATAATGTTTTGCTTATATATAGCTATGTATTCTCTAGAGAGCCTGAACTAGGATTTTAGAACAAGTCACATTATTTTCAGATTTATTACTTATTGAAATAATTACCGGTGGGTTTTTTTTTTTGTTAAAATTCCTCCACTTTGATATAAATCCACTTCTAAGTCAAATAGTTCCAAATTCCTAGTTTAGTCTCTGAACAGAGGTCTGAGCTATAAATAGGCAAAATATTACTACTATAGAAGTATTTTCCATAAAAGAAGAATGTTTTGAAAATATGTAATTCTATGTTTATTTTTTGGCCAAATATTGCTTTTAAATAATTTTATTGTAAAAATAACCTTAAAACAATTTTATTCTTGTATTTTAATCTAAGTGGCTGTAACGTTTGAAAGAATAACGGTAGCGTATATTCTTGGTTACTTTAAATATTGAATTTATTTACGTAACTATTGAATATTATTTACTGAATTATACATTGAAATTATTAAACTTAATTAAAGATTGTTAGAGTCCAATAATTTGTGAGAGGAGGAATCGTTTGGCCACCGCTCCCGGGTAAGTTCAAAGTATCTCTCCTTCATCTTCCGGTCGACGGGGTTCGATTCCTCGGGGGTCAAAAAAGGGGTTGCGAGGTCGTCCACGCTGCAACCTTATATCTGCAGCTGCAAGATGCACGTGTGAGTGTCGGGTTCACCAAAAACGCCGATCCCCATTGGAAGTTACGACGTTACAGCTCTCGCCCTCTCTTATAGAACTTTTCCGTTGAGAAAAGTTGAATGGAATGACGATGACAACTGACACAGATTACCGATACATCCCTTCATCAAGCACCACTATATTTCTGAGCTGCAATTTTAACTATTAAAGAAAAACGCTGAACTAAATTTGGAATTATTTATTTCTAGTGAGTGAGTGTTCTTGCTAGGGAACTTACACAAATCCATATTACGAAAATGATCAATAGCAATATAAGAAAACATACTATAACATTAAATAAAAATATAAACACACCTATCACACAATTCCTATTATCAATTATACTAACAACATGTCACATCAAATGCTAATCTTTAGCATCACCACTATCTACCCCCTTTTTTTTCTTCTCTAGCCGCTTTGACTTGAGACCTTGTCTGGACAGCATTCATTATTTCAACTGGAAGGAAATTATAGCCTAAATTTCCTTTTATTAGCTCGGCCGTTTTATTTCCAAACAAATATCGACCGTGTTGGTTTAAGTGATTTTCATACACCGCTGCCTTAGTTTGCACCGTTCCGAAATTTCCGGAAATTTCCTGCCAAAGGTAAGCAAACCAATTCTGGGCTTAACGGTTGTTTTACCCAAACATTTTCAGCAGAGAAAGAAGAAGGATTAATGTATTTTGCACATACTAAATCTATTGTCGCTCCCGTATCTCTAAGAATGTCTATCTCGTGACCATTCACAGAGCCCTTTGTTATATACGAATTAAGAAAATCCGGGTTTTCATTTCCTTCAATATTATTGAGAGTTTCCGTCGTTTTGTTTTTTATTAATTTAGGGCAAATGGCTTTTATATGTCCAGGCATATTGCAATGATAACATCTTTGTATCACGCATTTTTCAAAAGTAATCTCTCTAGTACTCTCCGGAACAGAAGCTCCTAATCTGGGGGAAGTTTTCCCAAATCTATTTTCTTTTTCCTTGACCCCTGAGTATGTCAAAATTTTATCATTCCTGCCCAACCTATCCATGGGTTTCGAATTTACCTTTCGGACGTCCTCATAATTATCAAAGAGTTCTGCTATTTGAGTAGCTGATTTAAGTTTTGCCCAATTATCTAAAAAAGGATCTTTCATGCTAGCATTGGCGCGTTTTTTTAATTGATCTACCACCATTAGATCTTTAAGATCTTGAAACGTATTTATTTTTAAGCCAATGAGCCACTCATCTAGATAATTCGTAATTTCAAAATTGAAATCCCTCCAGGTGCTATCGGATTTCTTCTGGTGTTGGACAAATTTTTACCGAAAGACCTCGGGACTTAACTTGAATCTTTTAAGTAATAATTTCTTTGCATAATCGTAATTTTCGGCTTGTTCCTCCGGTTCGCGAGCAATAAATTGCACGATCTCTAGAGGTAACAAACCCAATAATTGCCCCACCCATTTTTTCTTCTCTATTGACGCCCTTTTAGCCTGGTGTCCGAAGATCACTAGAAATAAACTAATATCTGACTGCTTAGGATCGAAATCTGGGATCAATTTTTAAAGTTTAAATCAGAGGTTACAGAACATGTATTTATAGAATCGTTTGATTCATCGTTTACCCTAAATCCGGATTCTATTTTAAACCTTTATTAAATCAAATTTCAGCTATGTATTTCTTTCTCTTTCAATACCTGCTCCTTTACTAACTCCTCCAATCTTATTTTTTCAGCCCTTTCTAACTCCTCCTCCCTTTTCCCATTTGCAATGATAGTCTCATACAGATGTTTAACAAATTCCCCTTCATAACCCTCACTGTTAGTGATTGCAATTTTTATGCTAGGGACAGTCATATTTAAAGTGGCACTTATTCCTAATTCCTCAACAAGTTGCAACATATCTTGCTTTTTCCCTTTACCAAGGAAAGCCATTTTTAAACAATATCAAATAAATGTCACGCTAAATTTTGCACTATTTTTTTTTGTTACTATTCTCTATTAATACAATAACACTGGTCCCATGCATACACAGAAATACACAAAGAAAAACTTAACACTAAAAATAATAAATATCATTCAAGAGACTTAAAACACAATAAATCTTAAGCTAAAATTGCACACAATGCTTGAAATACAATTACAATTCTCTATAAACAAAATAACACTGTTCCCATACAAGAAAAAACACTAAGTATTTCAAAATTTGTAAAGAACATTTTAACCAAAATTTCTAATACTATATAGATCGGTTTGATCTTTCTTTGAGCAAGACGCTCTCCTTCTCCGAAGCTGAATTCAATCGCAGCACTGCTTCCGAAGATCTCTTTCCCTCCGGACGCTCCGTTCGTAAGCTATATAGATCGGTTTGATATTTCTTTGAGCAAGACGCTCTCCTTCTCCGAAGCTGAACTCAATCGGAGCACTGCTTCCGAAGATCTCTTTTCCTCCGGACGCTACGTTCGTAAACTATATAGATCGGTTTCATCTTTCTTTGAGCAAGACGTTCTCCTTCTCCGAAGCATAATTCACCCGCGAAACGACTTCGAAGATATCTTTCCCTCCTTGCGATCCGTCCGTAAGAAACCCCAAAACTCAATTGCTTCCGAAGATCTCCTCCGGACGCCCGTTCTCACGGATCCTGAATGCTAACGAAGATATCTTTTATCCGTCCGAAAGCGCTGCCACCAAAACTCTAAGCTGTAACGTTTAAAAGAATAACGGTAGCGTATTCTTGGTTACTTTAAATATTGAATTTATTTACGTAACTATTGAATATTATTTACTGAATAATACATTGAAATTATTAAACTTAATTAAAGATTATTAAAGTCCAATAATTTGTGAGAGGAGGAATCGTTTGGCCACCACTCCCGAGTAAGTTCAAAGCATCTCTCCTTCATCTTCCGGTCAACGGGGTTCGATTCCTCGGGGGTCAAAAAAGGGGTCGCGAGGTCGGCCACGCCGCAACCTTACATCTGCAGCTGCAAGATGCACGTGTGAGTGTCGGGTTCACCAAAGACGCCGATCCCCGTTTTAAGTTACGACGTTACAGTGTGCCACTAAATATTAAAAAGATATTCATTTGTAAGCTTTTGCAAAATCATGGTTCCGAATGTAGTCGGATACCTTAAAGTACCCGACTACGTTCGGAACCGCGATTTTGCAAAAGCGTATAAATGGATAATATTTATGATATTTAGTGTCACTTAGATTTGAAAATGTATATAAAATTGTTTTAAGAATATTATTACAATAAAAAATTATTTAAGTACAATACTTTGACAAAAAATGAACATAGAATGAAATATTCTCCTTTTGTGAAAAATGCTTCTATTATAATAATAGTTTGCCTGTATATAGCTCAGACCTCTCTACAGAGGCTGAACTATAATTTTTGAAATATAAAGGGTGTTTTTTAGAGGTATAGAACTTTAAATTGCAATAAAACAACGATGTATTATTCCATTGACATGAATTTTTTTTATTCCAAAGATAATCTTGTGGCATTACATTTTAAATATGATTTCTGGCATAGGACTGCCACGGCTCGCTCGGATGTAGTCCAATCTGGACGTCCAATTTTCGATGACTTTTTCCTACATTTGTGACCGTATATCGGCAATAACACGGCGAATGTTGTCTTCCAAATGGTCAAGCGTTTGTGGCTTATCCGCATAGACCAATGACTTTACATAGCCCCACAGAAAATAGTCTAGCGGTGTTAAATCACAAGATCTTGGAGGCCAATTCACAGGTCCAAAACGTGAAATTAGGCGGTCACCAAACGTGTCTTTCAATAAATCGATTGTGGCACGAGCTGCGTGACATGTTGCGCCGTCTTGTTGGAACCACAGCTCCTGGACATCATGATTGTTCAATTCAGGAATGAAAAAGTTAGTAATCATGGCTCTATACCGATCACCATTGACTGTAACGTTGTGACCTTCATCGTTTTTGAAGAAGGATTCCACCAGCCCATAAAGCGCACCAAGCAGTCAGTTTTTCTGAATGTAACGGTGTTTCGACATACACTTGTGGATTAGCTTCACTCTAAATGCGGCAGTTTTGTTTGTTGACGTAGCCATTCAACCAGAAGTGCGCTTCATCGCTACACAAAATTCGCTTATGAAAATCGGGAACAACGGCCATCTCGTTTTGGGCCCATTCGACACATCTACGCCTTGCTTGATGATCGTTTTGATGAATTGCCAAACCAAACTGAGAATAAATCACTTGACAGCTGTTAAATCGGTCGCCATCTTGGAAAGTAATGCCAACTTAAACTTCTATACCTGAAAAAAAACACTCTTTATAACTTAGAATTGGGTTTATCCATATTTTAAGACAACAGAGGGGAGCAGTTTTAAGAAAAAAAACGCCTATAATTATATCAATGGGTGGTAACTCTGATTCTAGAAGACCGAAGCCTGACTGACGCCAAGTACGTATTTGGGCTTGGGGCACCGAAACTTGACTTTTCAGGGGGGGCTAATATTCTCCGTTACGCCACTGCCAAAAGCCAACTTGTTGCTTTATAGAATGAGATTAATAAACACTCGGATACATGAATTTTTTGGCAGACCATAACAGTTTGTTATTAACATAAACTTTGAAACATAATGTACCTCTACAGGTTCAAGTCTCCACTTTGTCAAAGCAAAATGAAAACTCTTTTTTTTTAAAACCTCTCGCGGAGGGGTTTAGATGTAGGATTAGAGTATTGTTTTGAGAAATATCCAGTTAGCACTCCCTTCTTAAAAGTCCAAAAGGATTTATAAGCACCCTTATAAAATAAAATGTTTTCAATTCACACTCAAATAACTCTTTACTTCCTGGATTCTTAAAACAAATTGTGTGCAACACGTTTTAAACCTGTATCTCTGAGTCTCATGTAATGCAAACAAACACATTATTTATACTGTTTCTGATGTGATGTAGGTATGCTGATTTTCTAAAGAAGATCTTATAATTTCTTAATAGACATCTTATTTACTTTTTTGAAAAATTAATGTATATTAATACAAGTGAATTTTTTAAATTTCAATTGTAGTACAGAAAATGTTTTATGATAAATTTTAACTCTTTAACTGACATAGGCGGCGTATATATCCGACCTTATCAACCAGTACGTTAAGTGCCACGGACGGATTTATCCGTTCTTCCAAAGTACAATTCTTTGAATTGGGCTGCTCTATTTAAAAGTAGTGTGACGGCTTAGGAATGCAAGAAAGTGACATTGACAATGTTTGTAAATAATTTTCTTATTTCAGAGAAAAATTTGCCCTACTATGCTTTTTCTTTTCCCCCAATACACTGCATACATGTGCCTATGTGAAAAACGGTGGCACTGAAGAGCGAAAAACGTAATTTTTATTAGGCTGTTAAGGTGTTAAATACACGCGCTAAAAAAGTGTACGCATCAAATCTTTAGAAATTCATCCATTCATAAATTGTCTCATAATATCTTTCCACAGCCATACTATATAACAAGAAAAGTTTCTGAGTAACATACATATGCATTTTTTTCAAGTTTTTCTGAAATCAAAAATAAAATTTTAAAAAAGAGTTACTTCGAGATAAGAAAATGTGTATTTGAATTCGCACAACTTATTCCAAATTAAAAGAAAAAATTAGACACTTAAATTTAAAAACTAATAATGCAAGGTTTAATTTCCTGCTATGAAACTTAATCGCATTATTTACACAGTTGATATTTCAAATTTAAATGCTTTGATTCAAGTATTCACTTAATTAGAGGTAGGAAACTCGATAGTATATACAGTTGAACCTGCTTTTGTGCGGTAGATAGGGACCGCATAAAAATAAACGTACAAAATAAATATTCAAAAATTTCATAAATTCTTATTTAAAACAAGCTAATTCATGGAAATACCACAAAAAACTTTTTTTAAGCGGTGGATAGAGACCGCATAAAAAAGTCGCATTTATAAAATTTGCAAATTATTGAAGAAATTTATCTAAGAGTACTTCCATAATAATATAAATAAATAAATATTACACATGGAGACGTATAGTTTCTCATTGAATACACGGATAAGTTTTCAAATTGCGCATACATAATTCATTGTTACTCATCGTAATCCAAAGCCTTGAAATGGATAAGCTCAAAATCGCTTTCGTCACTTGAAAGTGCAATTTCAATTGATTTATTTGCTGGCAACATAAAGTAAGAGATAAGTTTTTGTGACAAAGGTCGGGTGGTCAGTTGCTTGTAAATGTCACGATAACGAGATATACATGATTGAAGCCCTTTTTGGAATTTTATACTCCTTTCTTAATTGGTATCTATTTTAAGAAAATGCTTTTAAAATTTCTTGGAAAGCTGGATCCCAGCATATTTTTATCCGCTCTCAAAGAATCCAGTTCTTCTTGTCCGTCTTCATAATCTATCAAATTATTAATAATGTCACTGTCATTGAAGTTTCGTCTTCAATCAAGCGCGGGCTGCTGGAGCGTCGAGAGAAAGCAACTGAATGCGATTGTCAGGAGACTGTTTATAACAAATGAACAGAGCGTCTTGAAGAGTCTATATTTTCAGTGACATAACGTACACCCTCGCATCATGGAAGGGGGCTAGACTCTAGGGGTCTAAGGTCTGACTTACGCTAAATACGTATTTACCCAACTTATAAAATACTAAAGGCAAAACCTGACTTTCGGGGGGGCTCCAAACATTCTCCGTTACGCCACTGGTAAATAGATAACATAACATAACATAACAGATAATAAAACATAATAGATAATAAGATATAGATAATAAAACATTCCAGTGGCGCCAAAGCCACTACAATTCATACACCGCACAAAACAAAAAGATCGCACAAAACAAATCGCATAAAAAAGACCTCACAAAAACGTTTCTACTGTGTGTATAGTTTTCTTTATCTATTCTTCTTATATTAGTGATTTAAACGTACAGAAAACACATTTATAGTAAAGAAATTACTTCATTGAAAAACACTGCATCCTATCAAATATAACTAAGGTATTCGACTACGTTCGGAACCGTGATTTTAAAAAAGCACATAAATGGATAATTTTCATGATATTTAGTGTCACTTAGATTAGAAAATACACGTATAAAACTTTTTTTAAGGACATTATGACAAAAAAATTATTTAAATACAATATTTTGGCAAAAAATTGACTTAGAATAACCTTTACTCAAAATGATATGTTTTTATAAACAATGCATCTATAATAATATTTTGCTTAGATAAAGTAAAGACTTCTCCAGAGAGTCTCGACTAGGATTTTTGAAAAATTCACATTATTTTCAAAGTTATCACCAATTGAAATAATTATCGGCGTTTTTCTTTTAAATTTCTCTCCTCTATTGTAGTAAATATGTTTCAAAAATTCTAGTTGAGCCTCTGTACAGAGGTTTGAGCTATATACAGGCAAAATATTGTTATAATAGAAGCATTTTTGATAAAAGGAGAATGTTTTGAAAATGGGTCATTTTATGTTCATTTTTTTTTGTCAAAATATTTTACTTAAATATTTTTTATTGAGATAATATTCTTAAAACAATTTTATATATGTTTTCTAACCTATATGACTCTAAATATCATAAATATTATCCATTTATACGCTTTTGTATAACCACGGTTCCGAATGTAGTCGGACATCTTAACAGAATTTTAGTTTGAGATATTAATACCCAAAATCAAATAATAAATTTGCTACCGAAATTATTTTTTAAAAAAATTACCAGAACAAAATATTTATTTCAGAATTGTTTGAAAGATAATTGTTTTTTTCCTGCGTTAAATATTAAATATGTCTAAAGGATTTCCTATTATTTTTAAATAATACTTAAAAAATTACTTACCTCTACTTCCGTTGTGAAAATATCCAGTGAACAACTGCAATTTAGTATAGTAAAAACATTGGGCTTTTTCACACCACTCTATAAATAATATTTAAAAAGAAAAATACTTTTTTCATCTCAAAATAAAAAATTTAAAAGAATTTTATAACGAAAGGATAATTTATGAATTTATTGTAACTCAAAATGTATTCTGAGATGAAACTCAACATATTGAATATTAATATATATGGTATTAATATCTCTAAAATATAGACAGTTTTTTACATCAATATAATCACACTACTCAGTTACTACTCAAAACTCTACTGTTCTATTTGTTTATTTTTATTTTATTTTATTTTTTTACGAATTACAGTTACGGAATCAGTTATTATACCAAAATAGCAAACGATTTTACTCAAACAAATATATTTAATAACGACTTAATAAAAAATTGCAAAATTAATCTGTGACAAACGATATTTTGAGAAAGTAATGATTCATCCGAAATTCCAACAGCTTACTAATGCGTCTGCATTTAAATTACCTTATTGCACATAATGATATAACCACTGCTACATTATATTTTAAACTTTCAACTAAGAAATTTGGCTCATTCTGGGATTTCATTGCAATTTTTTAAATGGAATTTTATTGTAGTAATTCATTAGTATGTATCAGTTATTATAAAAGAAAAGGGCAATGCATTAGGTTTTTGCATTTTTTAGCTTCTTACTTATCATTTATCATATAGAAGGCATCGTAAAATAGTTATTGTAGTCCATTTAAACTATTTATGGAATATCATATCAGAATGTTAAAAGAAAACATAAACATTAGAGACTTATCATTAAATAATAATTAATGAAGGAAGATAAACGATTAAAAAAAATAGCTATCCATATTTGAATTTTCTTTTTAAAAAAAGGAAATTTTAAGATTACCGTATCATTAACGTTATAGTTTTTACAAAGTTTGGAGAATGAATGATTGTATAATTTTATTTCAAATTTAGAATTTTAAGATTTTTATATTAATTTAGGTTATCATTTTGAAGCGCAAGGAACTTGGAAGTAACTTCCTGGCTTGTTTTTTAAGATTCATTCATCTTTTATTTATTTTATTGTAACGTAATTCTTAAATTTTTTAATTTAATTTTTCAATTTTTTTAATTTGATTTTTCAAATCCAAACCATCTCACTCCGAAAATGCAAAGGAATTAAATTGAAATAAAAGTATTTGCCCTTGGAACGGATATTTTGGCTATCTTTTATACCGTATTTGCTGTATTTGCATATTTTACTGATTTAATTTACTTACGTATTTCTTTATTGTTAGCAGATGTTACCGATTTGGGAGGAAATTAAATAACATTTAATTAAATATGTTTCTGTGAATAAAACGTAAATACTAGAGCGTAAATTTTTTGTATCAGAATTCTCTACTGAATCTTTCTTGTAAAATAATAAATAAACATTTAAAAACACATTAAAAGCTTTGAAGATACACGGCTTAAAAAAATCAAAGTAAATTATTTTTATTAAATTAAAGAAACAAAAATGCAATAAAATTTAATCAGTGATAGAATTTTTTTTTCAAACTTTAAAGGCTTTACGTGAAACATATTAGCTCTTCCATAAATTTAAAACTATGAAAAATTTTGCGCGGGATAACAGAAATTAAAATATAATTAAAAAAAGAAAAAACTGAATTAATGACAGTTTACGGTAATGTCTAAATTGTTTGACCACAAACAAATTAAAATGAAATAGTTTGATCCTCAAGAAAGAAAAAAAAAAAAAAAAAAACGTCGCCCACACGCATAATTTTTCTATATAAATTCTAAATAGCAACCCTATTACTAACCACGCATTTTTTCTATTTCGGCGTATACATAAATTATAGTAATAAATCAATTAAATGAAAAGGTTTAATTATACAGGGTGGTTCCAAATTCATGGTACAAACTTTAAGGGTAGGTACAGGACATTGTAACAATCATTTATTGTATAGGAATGCATGGGCGCAAGTGACTCGGTGAGGCACAAACACACACACACACAACTAATATAAAAAAAATTTAAGTCAATTCCTACTTAGATCAACAAAGAAAAATTTTATTTTAGTTACTTTTTTATTAAATAGTTACAATTAATATAAATATGTATATACATAGGACAGAATCACAACATTAAGTGGTCATTAATCTTTATTAATTATCATTAAAGTATCGTATTGTCATCCAAAACAATCGTGTATATAAATTTCAGTTCAACTGAATGCTTTAACACGCGAGAAAAAAAAACATTTTCAAGTTTTGACACAAGTCGACAAAAATGATGCCAACGTAGTTGTATTTGTAATTCTTTAAATAATTAGTTTTAACCAATTAATTTTTATTATATTATTTTATTGTCATCCAATATAAATTTCAGTTCAACTGAATACTTCAGCACGTGAGAAAAAAACCTTTTCGAGTTTTGACACAAGTTGCCAAAAAGGTCGCTAAGTCGCCGAAAATAATGCCAACGTGGTTGTATTTGTAATTCTTTAATTAATTAGTTTTAATCAATTAATTTTTATTAATTTTTATTATATTATTGTATTGTCATCCAAAATAATCTTGTATATAAAATTTTAGCTCGATTGAGTGCTTTAAAATGTATTTTATTAACGATTGAAAATTCCACCAAGATAAATAAATAAATAGAGATTGTGAGCTAATAGTACGAATTGAAAAAAATAAGAGACAAAAGGAAAGGCAAAGTGTTCATTGAAAGCGTCGTTTACAAGCGTAATGTTTACAATAACTCTTCATTACTGTTCAACACATGAACTATGAAGTTCATTTGTAGCTCACATTGCTGTACCACCCACGCAGTCGGAGAAGATAGCCTGCCGAATTCAAAGCTGGTACTTGCTGGAAATGGAAGAGGTGTGTAAGCGATTTTCAACAAACGGTCTGATGACTCACACTTACGTGATGAGCAACAGCTCTCGTACTTGACTGATGTAATTTAAGGAGCTTTCTTGCAGGCTTGAACTGAGTACAGCTCTTTGTCATCACGTCTGGTGACATGGAATGAACGTGTTTCACGAAGTTGACGATGTAATCACTGAAAAGTTCTGTGATCCGGCATTCGTCTATCAGGAAACTGCGCGGGATACATTCGTAGCGTAGCTCTCCGTTGCCATTTACATGGCCGTACATTGTGATTGGCGCTTTCCCCTACTGAGATGCATCATGTTGAGCGATGGATAGACATCTACTGCCCCCTACCAGCAACGAAACCAGCCGATAACTCCATTTTTTTTATTCTCCCTGTTTGCGCCTTACCACGTCACTTGCGCCCACACATTCTATACAATAAATAATTGTTACACAATGTCCTGCATCTACCCCTAAAGTTTGTACCATGAATTTGGGACCACCCTAAATATACTTCAACAATTAAGTAACCCTTCTAAGATATACTTCCAATGATATAGCATATTCTTAAAAATAAAATTCATTATTGGTGAAAGCAGACAAGAATGGGAACAAAGATTCAAACACGTATTATATTAAGAAAAATAATCTAACAACTATATGGTAACAATTCAGTTTACATAATGCATAAATTTATTATTTATGATTGTTACAACCTTTTTTATTGTTTCATTTATCGTTCTGGTTAAGTCAAAAGCTTTTGTTTTTTCGTATCTGTATGTATCTTTTTTTACAGCTAATAAATATGCATTCTTGATTTTGAACATACTCAATATACCTCATAGAATTTGATACTACCTAATAAATTAAATGTCACATCCCCACGCTTCTTAAAATAAATATTCGTTGTGAAGTCAAACTGACATAAAAGTCAGTTTGTATTTTAATTAATTTCAAACAAAAGAAAAAGATCTTACAAGTAGTAAAACTCCACAGTATCGGAAAAATAATTGAAGTATTTATAAAAGACAGAAATGCAAGAACCTAATTTCTAGTAAGCTATTTCAGTTTTTTTCTTTCCTTCTTTTTTTGCGTAATCTATAAGCCTATTCTGAGATAAAGGTGAAGCAAGGTTTTTATGAAGAATAGATCGTTCAAATATTTTAATAACTCTATCAATAGTAGTTTTTATAGATTTAGATTTTCAAATTCAGAACTCAAAAATAAAAACAAGAAGTTTTAAATTTTATACTCAGCCCTATTCATTATTGAAAAAAATGGGTGATTCCTAATTTGTAAAAATCAATTCGTCTTGAAAGTTACGTGACAAACAAATATTTCTTCGATAAAAATAAAAGATGTGTTGTCAGAAGAACATAAATCGAATAAAAAAATAGAAAGGGCTGTAAAAAGAAAAAAAAAGGATTTTTTTTATGTTCTGAATCATTTTTAAACTGAAAACTTTTCTGTTTGTTTATAAAAGCTGTCATCGCCTAATAGGAAAGAATAAAATGCGGAACATATTTTTAGAAAAAGAAGTGGTTTTTGCAGTGAAATTGCCATTTTTACATCTTGCTGTACACAAATAACAGATAGTTTATTATACCATTCTCTCTCAATCCTATTTGAATCATTTTCCGTATATATCTTTTGTTTCATTGTTTCATCTTCCACTCTAATACAATTTTTTTTAATTTTTCATGTTTAACAAAAAAAAAAATTAAATTTATACGTAAATTGTTTTTCCTAAGTTTCATAGAAGCAGTTTAAAAACTGAGATTAAGCCGTAATAAAGGGAAAAAAATCTGCGCATGCATAGTCATGAAATACACTGGTCAGAAAAATTAAAGAAAAAATGAGTTTTTTTTAAAAAAGGAACAAAATAGTTAATGCTTATACGCAAATAAGATATCAGATTATAGCTGATATCTTTGCTACGTAGCGGACTAAGACATCGGGAGGCCGTTGTGCTGTGAAGAGATAGCTCACTTGTTCACTGAAGTTTGTAGCGGTAGGACGTTTTGAAGCATCGTAGCTTAGCCCAGGCCTTGTTTTTTGGATTCTTTTGGTTAACCATTGTTAATGTCCAGTCATCATCGTTTAGACGAGGCCACAAGATGGAGGATAGTTGAAAAAACTCTAGGTGGGTCAATCGTAGGCTATCTGCTCTAGGGACTTCGGGGTTTTAGAAATGTGGTGTCCCCTTCATGAAAACAGTTCATAGAGACAGGTACAGAGATCCGCTGAGCTGGCCGAGGACACAAAGGGGCAATAACGCAGGCTCAAGACCATTATTTGAGACTTCTAGCCATAACAGATAGGTCCATGACAGCGACACAACTATCTCGCAATCTGTGTAGTCCAACAGGAACATCCATTTCACGGATTACACAGTCACTTAGAGACTTAACGCAGGTGATCTGTGGTCTGCCCCCTTTAGGCTGTGAATGACAAAAAAGGATTTTGCCAAGAACTCCTGTCTTTAACAAAACATCACAACTTCAGTGATGAGTCGTGATTCAGTCTGGACAGTGACTCAAAATGTGCTTTCATCTGCAGAGAACCCGTGAGTCGATATCGGCCCTCTAACATTGTCGAAAGAATGGTGGCCAAGGTGGTTTGCTGGTCTGTGGAGACATCATGGCAGACGAGCAAACCGACCTTCATGTGTTCAATAGAGGTACTTTGACAACAGTACAGGGGCGAGATCCTTTCACCTTATGTCAGACTTTTCCGCTTAGCATATTAACCAAACTTTATCTTTATGGACGTAATTGCACGCCCATACAGGGCTCAGTTGGTGGACGAATACTTCTCATTGGAGGATATTCAATTATTGGTGTAGCCGGCGATGCCCCCTGACCCTAATCGCATTGAACACGTATGAAACGTCCTTAGGTGCTCAATTACAGCTCGAATACCAGGTCCAACTACCCTCGATGAGCTCAAGAGTCCCTTAGTGTTAGAGTGGGTGTGGTTGCCACAGGGGTTGATAAGTACCCTGGTAAACAGTATGAAACACCAATGCGAGAATTCTGTAGCTGTTAAAAGCGATCATACACCCAGTTAGATATGTTTTTCTCTTTCAGGGTTTCGGTCAGCTGATGTGCTAGAAAAGTGGCCAGTTTCTTGATTTAGGGTGTAGGTCGTGCTCATTTCTGTTTTCCCATATATTGGGCATATATCGGAGGATATTTTGGCCAAGTTTGGTTTTATTTACTTTATTAATTTTATTTTTATTGCTGAAGAAAATATTTGCCTCTTCAGTTGTTTTCACCAGTGTAGTACTCACATTAATAAAGCTATGTAAATGTTTTTACGAAAATTGATGGGGGCAGCATTTATCCTTTACTCCCTATATCATATCATTAAACTAAGAATATCTCATAATAACTTAACTAAGGGAAAAAATCAGAAAAATTGTGTGGAATACTCCTCAGAAAAAGTCTACATACGCTAAACGAAATATTTTTAAAAAATGATATTAAAACATTGTTAAAAGTTAGTAGGATACTTTTTGGTTATTTTTATCATTCAATAAAGTATCTTAGCAATAATTCTTCTAGTTTTTTGGGAGGTGTAGTATTATTCTTTCAATATTCACACATTTTTTCCATGTAGGATTCGGATTGCCATCAATACATATTAAGCTAAAAATTCTTAATAAAAGCAACAAATAATATAATATCTATGCATATACATAAAGTTTAATTAATGGAACAGCATAAATTTTTAAAATATTGTTGAGTTACGGGTACATTTACTTCTCTTCCAAATATACTCGGCTGTTTTAGAATTTTTCGATTTATTAAAAACAGTTTTAATGAAAGCAAAAACTATTCCATTTGCATTATTTAAACAAAAATGAACAGAGTAAAAAAATAATGGTTATCCTTTATGAAATCGTTTGCTGATGATTCTCATTGTATAAATTTAAAACGTACATATCGAATTTTTACGAAATCTTTTTCTCTTACACAAATGGGCTTTTTTTAATCCTACCGATTTATTTTAATCTTGGGAATCTTTTACTAAAAACTTAATTTTGGATTTATTCTATTGTACTTGGCAAAGCCGGATTCAATTAAAAAAGGCTATGTTTTTGTGCTATTTTTATCATTAAAAGCATAACAAGAAAAATGTTAATGCCTTCTTGCTACATTTTTTCATTTTTTAATAATTTAACTTTCACTTTGATTTAATATAATAGAATTATTATCTTGTTTCAAAAAACTTGTCACCTGCATTGACAGAATTTTCTAAATAATATTACTCAAATAACAAAAAAAAATCTTATCCACAAATTAAAAAAGACTTCTTAAACTCCCTTTTAATACAAACAGTTTATTTTTATTATTCGACAAAAGCCACTCATATAAATTTAAAAATTGCAAATGAAAAAAAAAATCTTTTTTTTTACAAAAAAAACCACTTTTTTTTGTAATCCAAATATTAAATTAGATTCTTAAGAACTACGTAACAATAGCAGCTAAAAAAAAGTTTTTCTTTTCTTCTTGTCCTTTCTCAAGAACAAACTTGAAAATCGATTTTTTTGAGGAAATGAAGTAAAGTGAAGTGAGGGTCGAAATGAAGAAAAATCGTCCCGAGCACACACAAGGAACAAAGTGTGTGTCTGCTTTCAACGGCGATGGCACTAAAATGAAGAAAGAAAATCACTTCTAAGTAACTGAATAGAAGTTTTTTCAAACGTAACATTTTTTTCTTTCTCCCCCTTCTACACCCCTTTTATATTTTATTTTTTTCTTTCAGTTTGAAAGGGTAGTGTCATCACCTGATCAAAGTGTTCTTGTAAGAAGGCTCTACTCAGATCAAATAATACTTTGAAAGAATTATTTTCTTCTTTTTAATGATCCGTTATTACGGAGAAAAGATCCGAGGGGATGCACTGCAGAAAAGAACCAAATTGAAGTCGAATTAAGGAATTGTTACTTTTTGTGCTTAGGAATTGAGACTTACGTACTTATATAAATAAGATTTATTATTTATAGAATACTTATTATGAAGATGAAGAGTCTTTTTGATATTTCAAATATTCCAAAAATTATTCCCTATGAATTTGATTTTTTATTCATCTTTTAAATTTTATTTTATTTACTTATTTATTTTTTGCGAATATTTTCAATGATTTTAAAAATTCTTCCAAATGTTTACGTGCAGACTTAAAAGAACCAAAACGTTTGTGAGGGCTCATCGTGATTTCAACTAACTGTCCTCTTGGGTTTCTTTGGAGCCAGAATGGCAATTCTTCCAACCAACTCTAGAAGAGAAGCGTGAATATTCAAATTCGGAATCTTATAAATAGTAGAAGTTAAGCGTACGCAGGGTGGCTATGAGAAGTAAATATAAGATGTCTATGTTGACAAACGGCTAAGTTAGAGTGAGAGGAAATCCGGAGATCAAGATTTAATCTATCCGTACCAGTGCGATCAAGCTAAAGGTGGATACTATTTCACAAGGATAAAAGCCACGTCAGTTAGAATCAAGCGAATTGCTGTTTACCCAAGATATAGTGGTAAGACTGTTAAATTAAGTTATTAAGAACTGTGTAGTTACTGAAGTTAGAAATAGTCGGTAGAGTTAGATATAGTGGTCGGTTACGCGATCATTTGATAATACGAATAGTGTATCTCTTCACTCCAGATTCACTTGAATTGAATATTATTATTATTGTATATTGTTTTTAAGTTTAGATCTTAATAAAGAGATATTAAGATAAAAGATATGGCTGCTTCTTCGTTCCTTCCCACAGATCTAGGTCACGAGAATAACGTAGAAGTCGGGCACCCCCGATCGGTCGCCTTACATGTTTTTCTTTAACTTTAATATGGGGTCCTTTTTTTTAAACAGTTTTCAAACTATGTAATTAATATCATGTAAAAAATATTTTTAATTAAGTAGGGAATTCATCGAGACAGTACATTTTGTTCGTTAATTCGGTGTTATTCGTTATATCGAGTTCCAAACAAAATACAATTTTTTTTTGCACTTACCTTTTGGAAATCGTATAATAAGTAACTAAACAAAATACCCATAGTCAAAAATTATTCACTTTTTATTTGGCAACTAAAAATATTATTAGTAAATTATTTTATAGCAGTTAATTGGCATTTTTTAAAAAAAATACTGACTAATAGATGCTTGAAAATTGTGAGAGGCACGCGTCTCTCTCTCGGGCACTTAGATAAGTAGGGGAAAGGGACACTCGACATGATCCAATTAATCTATTTATTTCCACACAAAGAACAGACATAATTTCAACTAAGAATGGAAAAAGAATGTATCAATGTTAATCGCGAAAGTGGAACAACGACGGTAAAACGCTAACGATTAGGAGACTATCAAACTCGATTCTTATCTTAATAAAGGATCAAACCTATCATCCAATTTGATCTAATATCAAATCAAACCTAGTGAACAATCGTCACTTTAAAGTTTTCTCCTAATAAGAATCAAATCACTGTAATTCTAATATTATACCTTCAGTAGCAGTCTCACCTGATTCGAGTATAACTTCTCTTCTACTCTCTCGCTCAAGCTAGAAATCCTCGCCTATTTATGGTAATTTAAATATCGCGATTCTCTTCTTCCGAAGGGTTGGTTGTGGATAACGCGAATTGATAGCCCAAAGATTTCCCAAGAGGATTAGTTGGGAAAACGCGTATCTGATCACAAAATCTTTTTCCTTCATGACTCAAAAGAATTAATTCTTTTTCGACTTTATGTAGAGAAGAAAATGTTGAGTCATTTACATCCTACTGCATAAGAGAGAGCTATGTTTTCACAATTTCCAAATAATGTAAAATATTAAAAATTGTAACAGTTTTGATAGGAGTTTCAAGATAAATTTCTGTAATAGAATTGCAATTCATTGGCTTCGACAAATCAACAACTTTAGTTGCACAGATAGACAGACCGTTATCAAATGTATCATAATCTTTAAAATCTTAAAATATCCCCTGCGTTGTGCAGTGGGATGAAATGAGAAAGCTATTTCCTGTCCTACTCGAGACTCCCACTTTAGGTTATACTGCATCTGCACCTGTAAAATCTAATAATGGTCTTCTTCCTTTCCCGTTGAAATGTACTGCTTACAAGAAAATTCTTTTTTTATTCCGAACAAAAAGGATTTGAAAAAAATCCAATTTTTTCTGCTCCAAACTAATAAAAATAATTTCCTGCTGTTGAAATAATTCGTTAGTTCGAGGTTTATTACTACTTAAGGGGACATGGTGTAAGGCATTGACCCGTGGGGGTTGCCCTACTTGTACATTTTCCTCTCACGACCTAGAGATGTGGGAGTGAATGAAGAACCAGACGTTACCATAATCTTAATATTCCTTTATTAGGATCTTAACTTAAACAATATACAATAATAATATTTATATTTAAACCAACTGAGTCTGTGGAGAGGAGATACATAATACGTATTACCAATTAATCACGTCACTAACACCCCTATGTTTAACTTTACCGGCTAATCCTAATCTCACTAAACACACTGTTCCTAGTTATTTAAATAAATGTTCTTACCTCCCTATCTAGGGTAAGCAGCAATACTCTTGAATCCTAACTGACGTCGCTTTAACTCGTGTGGAATGGTATCCACCTTTAACTTGAACGTATTGGTCCGAATATATTAAATCTTGAATGCAGTATTGCCTCTTACTTTAGCTTAATCACTTGAACACATATACCTTGTATAATCACTTCCCGTAGCCACCGCGCGTACGCTAAACTTCTACTATTTATAAGATATCTAATTTGAATATTTCTCACGTTTCACTTCTCGAGTTGGTTGGAAAGAATTGCCATTCTGGCCCCAAAGAAACCCAAAAGGAGATTCGGTGGAAATCGCGATGAGCCTGTCACAATGGAACGATTTACGCAAACATTTTTAATTTAAGGATTTTCAAACTTTTTTTGGTTGACTCCTATGTGTGTATACTATGTAAAATAGATTTTGTACTGAAAATTTCATAAAAAAACTAGCCATTTAATTTTTTAAGAAAAAAAACTTAAATTTTGTGAAGTTATTTTAAAATGCTACTCCTCCTACAAAAATCCACGTATACGCATGAAATTTGATTTAAAAGTACATAACACTATGCATAACAAAAGTTGGTATGGGTTTTGCGATAACATGATTGGTATTTGTACAATACTTCTTTTTATGAATGCTTATTGAAAATTCTTTAAAAAAATGTATAAATTCTGAGTTCAATTATTTTTTAAAAAAATAAGTCTTGCTTTGATTCAAAAATGCATACCAACTTTTGCTACATGTACTATTAGCGATAGGTAAAAAATTTTTTGAAGCATTAGGCACAAGAGAAGAAACGTCTTGGCATTTTAAATGAAGACAAACTAGTTATTTTATCTTTCTGAGATAAGTAAGCTTAAAGTTTTGAATTGCCATAGGGATGTGAACAAAAAGAACCGTAAAAGCTATCATAGTTCTGCGTTTTATAAGTTAAGAGCTTTCCAATTTTGTGAGGTTATAGAAAAGTATATAAAAATAATTTAGGCTAGAAAAATTAAATTTGATTAATTAAGTTGAGACAAAAATTCGTTAAATCGGAATCCGACTGTATTCGTAAATAAAAAATAATATTGTATTAGAGCTGTGTCATCCATCTCGCTACCGAGAAATTAAGTAAGCTTGGGGTCATGACATTGTAATATAATGGTATATAATCTTCCTAATTTTCTCTATTTCTGAAATATATTTTTTAAACTTTAACGTTAATCTTTCACTTTTTTTTACAAACACATTTCTTCATAAGGGTTTTTTTATGTATGTTCATTATATTTCAAAATCATGTGTATATTGACCTGCTATTTAAATATAGTTTTAAGTATTTAATAATGCAAGATAATTAATGCGAAATACTTTATGAATCTTAAATAAAACCTCGGCTATTTTTTTAAATTCCTACTATTAGTTCACAGTTTCCCTATATATATATATATATATATATATATGTGTGTGTGTGTGTGTGTGTGTGTTACGTATTGGCAGAGTGTGGTATTTTGTCGAGTGTTAGTAGGTTTTCATTAAATACATCTTCAGTGAACGTTCATCTTTTTTATTTTGAAGCACACATCAAAAGCTTAGAACAAAAATAGCGGTACATTTTCACGTTGACAAGACAAACAAACTTGCGACGATTATAAGGCAATGCGGACAGGAAACAAGCAGAAGCAACATCTTGGAGGACACCACACAAAGACACAGACAGCAGCTATTTACATTATTACATGATGAAGGCAAGCGAACAAAAAAGAGCGGTTACATCAGATTTTTGCTTTTATATCAACAGTGGTTATTACGTAATAATAGTTCTGATTGGCTATAGAATGAGCGGGACAGGGATTTCGGACTAGCCGATTACGATTAAGATTACAATGTTAATTTTAAATCAAAGAGTTAAAGTTATTTTAAATATTAGTACAGAGAGTTAATAAAAAGGATATTAGAGAGAATTATTACATATATATATACTAGCTGGTACACCCGTTCTTAGCATGGGTGAATTGAAAAATTAAGCAATACAGGTGGAAGATAAAGAAGCTTTCAATGAGTTAATTTTACGTAAATTTCAAATTAAACAAAAAAAAAGTATTTTTACGTATCTCAGCTGAAGAAAAAACACATTTGTTAAATTTTAAGTTTCTAGATACAATAATTGATAAAAAGGAAAAAAAAATTTTATTTATAACACCCCGTAACTCTCTTGTGGGTCGAGTTTTGAAAACATCTTCCTTCTGCTCAGCAAAAGTAACACACTGCTACAAATTTTGTGTAGTAAACGCTTAAAATAGTGTCAATAATTTATATCTGGATTTGTAATACGTTATTATTACTTTCTGTTGCATTTATGTTATGTTAAAATTGTAATATTCGCAAGCAACGCCGTTCCTTACATTATAATGATGATTCAATGGAAACGTAGCGAAATATTGGAGATAGAGCCAAGTTGGCATCATTTTTTGGCAACCATGTAGGAAAATTGGCGATTGATTGAACGGTGCAGAAGTTGATATATTGTAGCGATCCCTGGTGGAGCTCTGCAACAAAAATGATAGGACAGAAACCTTCTCCACAAAAATATACATATACATGCCAATTTTCATTCCTTTTTGTTGGACGGTGTTGGAATGATGCGATTTTATATACACAAACATCCATTTTTATATAGAGAGAGATATATCTTTTTCAAATTTTCAATCATTAATAAAATACTTTCTATTCATCCATTCACGTTCCAATACATTTTTTTAAACTTGTAGTGGATGACACTTGATGTTAATACAGATTTTTCAAGTATTAATTCAATCGTAAAAATTTAATTAATGAATAAATAGTAACAAACAAAAATAATAGTACAGCATCCTATATAAAAGGGAAAATTGTTCGTTGCGTCCCTGTAGCGCAATGGATAGCGCGTTGGACTTCTAATCCAAAGGTTGTGGGTTCGAATCCTACCTGGGGTGTCCTAATTTCTGAGAATGTGATTTATGAATGAATAATTAGTAGCAAACAAAAATAATAGTCCAACTCCATTTATAGAAAGGAAAAAAAATCGTTTTTCTATTTTACCACTTAATATTGCGATTCTGTCATATGTATGTACATATTTATATTAATTGTAATTATTTAATAAAAAGGAACCAAAATAAAAATTTTCTTTGTTAACCTTAGCAGAAATTGACTTAAAAAAATATATAATACTTTATTATTATTATTATTATTCATTATCAGTTTTAAAATTTAATTTTCTGAAAAAAATTATTTTTCGCCAATAGAGAGAGAGAGAGAGAGCTGCAGCAGTTTTCATCAGATCGTTTGCAATACAATATCTGCCTCTATATTTTGCATATCTGACTGTGGCATTCTTTTTTATTTTTTGTAAATTATTCGACGTCGAAGGATTTTCATGGACATTCTAAACATGCCTTTATTATTTTCTCACTTCGTAAGAACGAGTTCATGTTTATTATTCCAATATACTTTTGTTTTCGCTGACCACTGTTTGCGGACGGACAACAACGGTGTTCTTTCTCTTCGCCTTTTTTTGCCTTTGTTCAAACACAAAAGAAGATAGACCCACTTTCCCTTTTGGTTTGACCTTTTGGGCGAATCCTCTTACTCCCTCGCATTCAGATGTAATCCTTGACCCTCCCCATGTTTTCCAAGCGATTTTTCTACCACAGGGGTCGTGCGAAAGGTGAAATTCCTTAATGTATTCCGAATATTTGTCTCCTCCGAACGTATCATTACTCACTCGTAGAACGCGAAAGTGCCACCAAGAGTCCAATTCAATTCCAATGCACTTGTTAATGGTGTGTTCCAAGCAGTAAATGTACCTCTAGGTTAATGTAAGAAGATGAGCTGAGAAATATTTCAAATTTTCTTATCGGAAATACCTTAGTGGTCATTTTTACTCGGAACAGCTCTATGCAGAGAACTATGCACCGATACTTCTTTAATCAATTATGTGTTTTTTTATCTGTTGCAGGACTTGTTTTGCCAGCTTCTAATCATCCCACTGACCAAAGAGGTTAATGCATTAGCGTGGAAACCAACAACTGATTCTGTAGACTGCACTGTTTGAACTTTTATCACATCCTATGTATTCCGATGTCTAATGGTCATCCTCAGGAATCAATTTCGAAAGGAAATTCTGTAAAGAAAATGCTTGCTTCGTTCAATCGATGCTGTATTTTTTACTGTCAGAACAGGGGTGGCTCTAGCGCCGGACGAACCGAACACTTGCCCGGGGCGGCAAATTTTAAAGGCGTCATTTGGATTGAATTTGAGAAATTTTTTTTCTCGTTACAAAAATTTTATATATTTTTTGAAATATTATTGGGTGGGAATTTGGTACTTCATTTAAGGTATCCGACTACGTTGGGAACCGTGATTTTAAAAAAGCGAATAAATGGATAATTTTCGTGAAATTTAGTGTCATTTAGATTAGAATACATGTATAAAATTGTTTTTAAGGACATTTTGATAAAAAAATTTATTTAAATACAATATTTAGGCAAAAAATTAACTTAGAATAACCTTTTTTCAAAATGTTCTCCTTTTATAATAATGCTTCTATTATAATAATATTTTGCCTGTATATAGCTCAGACCTCTGTACAGAGGCTCAACTATGATGTTTGAAAAATTCACATTATTTTCAGAGTTACAACCCATTGAAATAATTATCGGCGTTTTTTTCTTAAAATTTCTCCCCTCTGTTTTCGTAAAACATGGATAACCCCACTTCTAAGTTATATATTTCAAAAATTCTAGTTGAGCCTCTGTACAGAAGTCTGAGATATATACAGGCAAAATATTATTATAATAGAAGCATTTTTCACAAAAGGAGAACATTTGGAAAAAAGATTATTCTAAGTTAATTTTTTGCCAAAATATTATATTTAAATAAATTGTTTTCGTCAAAATCTCCTTAAAACAATTTTATATGCATTTTCTAATCTAGGTGACACTAAATATCATAAATATTATCCATTTATACGATTTTGCGAAATCACGGTTCCGAACGTAGTCGGATACCTTAACGTATCTTATTTTGTGCACTTGTATTAAATGCCAGTTTTCTTTTCTACTGAAACTTTTAAGGGTTCGAGACAGGAGTAAATTTTAAATCACGAAATTTAGAGTAATTACACATCGTTCACAAGAAACTTTCTCTCCTTTGCGGAGTGGGGTCACAACGGACATTCCTTTCTCCCATACGATGTCCGGTGTCCAAAAGGAGACAGGGGTAATCGGAGTTTTTGATAGCTAGAGAGCCTCATGAGATGTTTCATTTTATTCTAGGGTGTAGTTACTATGTTAAAATAATTCCCACCATCATTAGTAGATTCTTTTTCGAAGAAATTGACCCGCTGAAGTGGGCAGTTCCTTCTCTAATATTTAACTCGTTTCAAATAATAATGGGTATTTATGTTCTTAATTTCGAATGATTTTGTATTTTTTAACATTCAAAACGATATATATAATCGTTCGCCTTTTTGGCAAGAATTATTCGTTTTATAGGTGTGTATCGATGTGAATAACTAATCTTTTTTTAATTTTTATATTTTGCTTTGTAGAAAGGGGCAGCATTTTCCATTTTTGTCCGGGGCGGCGAAACTGCTAGAGCCGGCCCTGGACAGAAGTTTTTTGGTAGTCTTCTAACCCAGTCGTATTTTGAGGGGTAGCATGTGAGAGGATATAATCTAAATTTTAATTTTTTTCTTCACTTCAGTGTCTTTCAAAATGGGTAGATTTGTTCTAAATAGTAAAGTATGAAGCTCTCGGTAGCTCCAAGCCCTCCGGTCCTCCCGAGTAAATAAATCACTAGTATGTAGCTCTGTGTGTGCTGAAACTTTAATTAAATGAAATCTATAAAGTCAATTCTAAGTTATTATTATATCCTGGGGACTCTCCCTTCCGAAATAGGACCTGAAGTGTCTTTTCAGTCTGCCTCATACTTTTGATGACAATGTCGATTCCTGAGCAGCCACCCTACTCTCCACTGATGCCACTTCCACGTCAAATCTTCATGTTCCAGTAGATTTAACGTTCCTCAATCCCACCTCTTTTGTACTTAAGAAGAAAATAAAATCTCGACAATAACATATGAGATGTTACCAAGATATACTTTCTATTTACTCTGCCATCATTTACAATGCAATAGTTTCTTTTCTTTACGGTAAACTTTAGAGGTAAGATTCTTAAAAAGAAATTTATCCTTCTAAATTAATGTCTTCATATTAAGATTTAACGTAGGTTCATGTGTTGCAAAAAAGGTACTTACGTATCAAATCGTCGATTAATTCCAGAAACGAAAAGGCGTCTCCAGATGCAGTGATATATAGCCAATTGTGGAAAGCCATTCCCGTGCATGTTACAGAACAATAATAACAATGACAGCATTTGGCGTCACCTCTTGCATTGGCGATGTCCTTTGATTTGGAATAAATTGGTTGAAGATATAATATTTAGGTATCATAAATATTTATGTTTGCTGTAAAAGTATCAACACAAATTTGCAAAGCACTTGAATAAATATTTTTTTTAATTTTTAGAATAAAAATGTATTGGCGAAAATCAAGCTGAAAATACCCATTCATTTGGCTAAATGTTAGGAGCCCAAATCATGGCTTTGTGCCAAATATGGCGTATATTCCTTCTTCACGAGAGGAGTAACACATTTACACACATAAACTATAAGTTATTAAAATTCTTTTACAAATATACGCTTAGAACATAATTAGGGACAAGAAAAAAATTTATTTTATTTAAGGGAGAGAAGTATACCATCAATTCAATTTCTGCCAAGATATTTAATGAATCCATTCCACTAATTTATTGCTAATTGAATTTAGAGATATTTCTTCAAGAGCAACTTTACCACACATATAAACGTAAACTTAATGCAGTCATTAAGTTAAAGAGACTGCTGTTTACTTTAAAGTCTAACAATTCCACCTCCATTGTTCAAACAGGATGTTAATTAAACAGAACCGAAAACTAAATTAACTTCTAAAACTAAGTTTAAAAGACATCTCTTTAATAGGAGCCTTTCGTTAGTTCACTAATCATTACGTACCTCGTTCGTTCATGATCTTCGTCTAATATAATTGGAAAGCCTTTTTGGCGAGATGTTAAGAGGGTTCTTTTCCCGTATCAATGATAACATCCACCTGCCTTAAAAATATTTGTGCTCTGAAACAGACCTCGGGGGAAATTACAGTCGCTTCTTAATTATCGTATTTCTACTACAGTTTACTATATATTTTTACTTTTTGTTATAGCCACCAACGTATTAGTATTTTTGAAGAAATTCTGTTCTGAAATACTTAGAATTTCTTTTTCTTGTTTTGGTATATTCAACTTTTTAAACAGAAACTCTACAACAACATTCAAGCAAAATTAAATGTGGTTTATGTTAAAGTCATCATTCAATACCTCCACGCATTGTTGTTTCGCTAATCTTACTACTTTTGTCTAGGATATGGCAACACTGATTTCTATTTTGTTTATTTATTTATTTTGTAGTGCTTGGGGTCGTAATTCAGTAAAATTAGTATATGACAAAGTTTTTTCTCTCTCTGTTCACTGTAAATAATAATACCCTATCACACTGCACCAAAAGTTTATATTAAGAAATGATTTAATTACAATCTAGCATAAAAAAGACAGCCTTATTTCTAAATATTGCATAATAATTATCGTCTGCGATTTAGATTGATTAAGACAACTTTTATTGGGAAATAGAAATAATGGAAAAAGATAATAAAAGATGATTTGAGTTCATAATCAAAATTGTAGGAGTATTTTTTATCAAAAATATTAAAAACGGTTAGGTTCAAAAGAAATAATATTAGGAAGATAGAGAAGATGAAAGTGTGTGCGGGGGATTCTTTTTAACCCTTTCACGACTAAAGGAAACTTGTTTTTTTAATTTTAAAATAGGTCATTGTCGTACTTAGTTGTAGCCTTGTCTGATTTTTTGACACGCTTTTATTCGTTTCACTTGTTTGTAATGGAATCTTGGACTCGATTTTTACCCACTTTAAGGTATCCGACTACCCTAAAACCATGATTTTTTTCAAAAATTGGTAAATTTTTTTATGACTTTATTTTATAGGCCATTTTATTAACTTAATAACAATACCAAGTACTTTATTTTCCCTCCACTAGAACAAAAACTACAAGCGTTTTAGTAAAAGCAAATGCCATAACTTTACACAAGATGTCAAACTTTAAAATGCGTTTTACTCGAAATGTGTTTTTTTTTTCGAAAAACTCAAACGGGGATCGCGATTGCTCAAAAAAATTTGAAAATAATTAACTGAAATTTTTTGCTTGTGTTTTGCATAACAGTATAAGTGTTTTGATCTTCAGATTTATCAATAACTGTTTTATTTCAAAATTTGCAGTTTTTTATGTGAATATAGTCAATGTCTTTTTAAGCAATTTCGTATAATGACTTAGATAAAGTGCTCTAGTTTTTGTAAAAATTAAAATATCTCTTATCGTGAAGGTCACTTCAAACAGGAATAACAAAGTAACACATCAAAATTGAGAATTTGTTCATAAAATCTTTGTACAGAGCGGGCCCCGTTTATGTAATTTTTCGTACATTTTTACTAGTTTTTTCCCATTTTAATAACAATAATTTTTTTTTCTTTTACCAATTTTAGGATTTTTTCCTTAAAATATACTAAATAAATATAAAAATCACAAAAAAATCCCCATGTCTCCATTTTTTTCAAAAAAAAGTTGTCGCAAGTAGTCGGATACCTTAAAAGGTCAGATTAATTCGAAATTTTGCACAGTTGTAAATGATCGATGACAATACAATAATTTCGAAATTTTGTTCTATCGTCCTGATCAGGATGGTCATAAATTGCGATTTTAAACATTTCCAAATTTGGCGACTAATTTCATATTCCATTTCCAAATTTGGTGACTCAAAGATTCTACCCCTTAAAAAGGTGCAACCCTAAAAATGAAAACGCTTGTTATTATAATACAAACAAAAAAAAGTGTTCTTTAAGTGAGAAAGGGGGGAATGACTCATGCTTGTGAATAAAAATAATTTATGTTCTAACTGCTAAATATATATTTTTTATTTTTATAAAGCAATACGTTTAGAAGTGATGATACGAATTAACATAATTGCAATACATTAAGAAGGTGCTAATACAATTGACACTTAATATTTCTTCTTAACACACTTTAATTAGTTAAACCTGTATCTATAGAGACGGAATCTTTGAAATATAACGATATGGGACTCATCCGAGGTCCCGTAAACAGAGAGAATAAATGCCTTTCAGACCCCTTAATTAATATCCATTGAAGAGCAAGACTAATTCCAACAGCCACGTAATTCTAGCTTCAAATATCAAACTCAAGGATAATTTCAACAAAGAATAAACGGTAGTTTTAAAAACTAAAAAACAGGCTTTTGTTGTAGATCGAGCTAAAAAAATGAAAAATAAATTATAGTTTTAAAAAATCTAAAAAAAACACGCCTTTTTATAGTGAATTGAACTAAAAAGTGAAAAAATAATTCTCAATATAAGAATAAAATGATTTACGAGAAAATTAATGTCATTGTGTGTGGTAAAAGCGTGGGGTGCTTTGTACTACATTTTTGCACTAACTCGGCATTTTCGGAATAGAACTAATAAGAAATTATAACAATTAATATAGAGCAATCCGCACTTTTATCCCAATGACATTAATTTTCTCGTTTATCATTTTATTCTGATTTTAAGAATTATTTTTTCACTTTTTAGTTCGATTCATAAAACGGAGAAATATACTGTTTGCAGGAAGCGTGTTTTTTAGAAAAAAATTTCGAAAATTTTTTTAACTAGGTATAATTTATTATGCAGAAAATCAAAATATAACGTAGGCCGAATGCAATTACGTAAACGGAAATGTTTAGAAAATAAACTATCAATTGCTGCCAACGATAAAACAGTCGAGGGCTGCATTTTTTATCTTGTTACCTATTTTAGTTAATTGAGCGTAGAATAATGCATTACTGTGTTACCTCTCATATTTTGTTATTTGGTAAGTATAATTTTGTGTATCAATGAAGTATATTTAGACAAATGAATACAAATGCCTCATATAATAACAAATAATTCTGTTCTATTTCCATAATGTTCCAAAAACATTAAGCATTGTTATGCATTTATCACATGATTTTTATTTTTTTTACGTTTAAAAAATTAAAATAAACAGTTATACACTAATATTAATTCTTAGTAACCTTATGGTCCTGTAAGGGTTAAAAATTCTACGTTATTTAGTTTAGTTTTGGGAATTTTCTGGTACAGTATGAATTGGGAACATTATAAATCAATAGGTTTAAATTATTTTAAGTTTGATTTCTTAATAAGAGTTAGTTAAAAAGAGAAACAGAGTAAAATGATACAAACTATGAGCAAATGGTGACTCGATTCTTGAGCACGTAGCTCTCTTTGCTTTCATGAACTAAAACTCGTACATATTTCGAGCACGATGGAAATATCAAGAGCGCATTCCTCGCAAGACACCACGTTCAACTGACGTGAATGTTGGGGAATTCATTCAATTTGATCGAATTTATGTCGTACTAGACTGTCACCGAGAACCAATAGCGAAGGGGGGGAGGACATATAGTAATTATGTTGAAATGACGCTCGACATTAGCTGTCCTGAAGAGGGATGGGGAGAATCGCTGATTTCGACATGGTTCAACAAGGTCATCCACTAACTCTAAAGTGAAACGGATCTGCTTTCGAGAATAGTGTAATAGTTATATATAACCATGAAAACGATTTAAATGACCCCTTCCTTATTTACTTCTAATTCGAGGGATTCTGCAGCAATCTATATTCGTCTGAATTATGACAGTTTATACGCCATCTAACATACACGGGCGTTGTGGTAGCCTGGTTGCAAATTTCAAAATAGGTCGTAGGCTCGAGTCCTAATTCCTTTGAAGATCGCCAGAAAAATATCTTCAGAAAAATATCAGGTATCATTCAATTTTATAGTGAATTTCAAATATTTGATAAGCGAAAGAATTAAAATGACGTTTTGTCACTACAGTTTGATTAGTGCTCAGAGAATTAGGAAAGTAGATTCGATCCTGAAATAAGTGGGTCGATATTGAAAGTATTCTCATACTTCACGTATCTCGTTATTTATCTACCAATTGCTTAGATTGGGCGCATCTCTTATTTAAAATTACTTGAATTGTGTCGCTAATTGTGTGATCAATAAATGGGTATGGCTAGTCTTACTTCCCTTCCTCCCACATCCCTAAGGTCGGACCAAAAGTCCTCACACATTTTAATAAGCTGTTCCATTTCCGCCCATGTTCAAATGCAATCATCTTAATAGCACATGTGTGATCGAAAGTAATAAAATTTCTTGTAGTATTGCTACGTAGATCGGGATTCTTGAATTTTAGACTATCAACAAAGAAAAATTTTATTTTATCTACTTTTTATTAAATAGTTACAATTAATATAAATATGTATATACATAGGACAGAATCACAACATTAGGTGGTCATTAATTTTTATTAATTATCATTAAAGTATCATATTGTCATCCAAAATAATTGTGTATATAAAATTTCAGTTCAACTGAATGCTTTAAAACATGAAAAAAAACACCTTTTCAAGTTTTGCCACAAGTCGCCAGAAAGGATGCCAACGTGGCTGTACTTGTAATTCTTTGAATAATTAGTTTTAATCAATTAATAAATATTAATTACAACTAAATTACTGTATTGTCATCCAAAATAATCATGCATATAAAATTTCAGCTCAATGGAGCGCTTTAAAATATATTTTATTAACGATTGAAAATTCCACCAAGATAAATAAATAATTATAGAGAGTGTGAGCTAATAGTAGGAATTGAAAAACAATCCTTGAAATACAAGATACAGCACTAAAGTTCGCTTAATAAATACCAATAGGTTTCCCAATAGTAGTTATTGTAGAGTAGTGTAAAATGATGCAGTAAACGCTGTGGCGTTTGGGAAAATTGATGGGTAGTGTGAGAGTAAAGAAATTTAATAGTTTGTTTGTTTCATCTACAGTTATTAATTACATTAGGTACAGTAGGCTACAGGTTATTTAAATTATTGACTATGTTCATTCTACATAATGTGTTATTTATGAAGGAGGAGGCAAACACAACCGTTCTTCCCAGTCTTTCAAAGTGGACTCCTTCTTCACTGTCTTGGGGCAGGGTGGTTCCTCTCTTACACCTCGAGTTTCATTTGGGGGTTTCGGCTCACAGGTAGAATCCAGCCGTTGGGTTTCTCACGGTCATCGGAGTAATGTCAGATAAGAATACCCCCGCAATATTTATGAGGTGGACGTATGTACATGAATGGTGTAATTCTATTTACATAAAAGAAGTCGATTTTGCACTGTGGGGCTCGAAAATGTTACAACACCAATGGGGTACTACTCGACACATTCTGAGCCCTAAATAGAATTCTCTTGGTTTGGAATATATATTATCTAAGCTGAAATAAGCTAAACCCATATGACATTATAATCAAATGATAACTGCAATTTTGGGTTTCCAGGCATTGGGTTATATGATAAAAACAATAATGTGTTCTCCATTGAATTCAAAATAAATTGATATTAGACTTGCATTTGTTGCTCTACTAGTTAAATTTAGATACAATTTCAAATAAGTATATTGGGTAAAAATGTTCAAACGTTAAAATTTCAATTTTTAAAAAATTTCTTTTATCACACGAGTATTTTCAATTCGAGTGTATTTTGTTTTACCAAAATACGTTTCTATTTTTAACAAATATATACTTTTTAAAAGAAAGATTCCGCAAGAAGCAAACTGTGACAACAGCAAAGTGCATGAACTGACTAGCTGGCAACACGTGATTGTTTTTATCGTGCGCTTATCACGTCACATGAGTTTTTGAACTGACTGGTTGAAAGCACAATTTATCCCATTAGTTCATAAACTTACATGACATCTTTGTCATATGATAAATGCAAATCAGTTCATGCGCTTTGCTGTTGCCAAATTTTGCTTTTTGCAAATACTTTTTTTAAATGTGCATAGTTGCAACATTATTTACAAATATATGTGTATGCTATAATTTTTTTTAATTTAATTTTTTGAAAAAATTAATTTTTAACATCTTCACCAAATAGTTAAATTTGAAATTTTATCTAAATTTTACTAGAATAGAACGAGAACCGAATGTCAGTTTTGAATTCATGATTGTCAATTGAATTTTGTCTGTTTCAGTATTTTCTATTTATGTGTATAGGCCTGATAAAATTACTTCAATAATAAATATTTTTGAATTCATTATTTTTTCATATTTTTCCTTTCGAACTCCATATTCTTTTTCTTGGTGAAAAGCTAATGAAACTGTCGACCAGTGGCCCTGTTACAGTAAAACATAGTCCCCAATTATCGTCATTAATTGATCCTCAATTCGATTAACCGATCGTGATTTAGTAAAAATAAACAGTTAAGCCATCGTTCGAAAAACAATAAAAAATATATTTAAAAAAACCGTTTTCTGCTCTCTCTCTCTCTTCGATCATTCTGGGTATTTTATATCTTGGCTCCGTAGTGGTGACGGATTGGTTCACTACTGACTTCGAAAGCTCTCCTAATTAAAATTCTCTCTTCCGTAAAGTAACAAAACGCTCTCTTTTGCAGTAATTTATCGAAGGATTCATTGTAATTGAATTTTCCTTCAGAAAATTACTTTCAGGTAAAACGTACGTGAAAGATGCCGTTGCAGAAATTTGGCAATGCTGCCATCAATTTTTCTTTGGTGCATTTAATTAAGAGAAAAAAAAGATATCTTATTTTATAAATTGTTGTTTATTTTGAGCTCTTTATTTTACTTCATTAAAGCTCTGTATCGTTTTAGATTTAAAAAAAAATACTGTCACGAAGATTGAAATAAACACACGGTTAGGCTTAACACGTATTTATTAGAACAGAACTGCCCTCAACTGATGGGATTCGGCTTGTATATACCTAGAAGTCAAATAGTAAAAATTATAGTCTAGCTCGAATAGTAAGGAAGGTTCCAGATTCCAGAGAAATAATACTTTTAAATTAAAACACCACTCTTTACATGAACTGCACTGGCTGGAAGTCGAACCAACGATCGACAGACCTTCAGTCCAGTGCTCTAACGACCGAGCTAAGGTGAATGATACCAAACCTTCCTTTATACAGCAATATATAGAAAAAAAACAATGTTGTATTGTTTCAGTTTTGTGATTTAGTTTATAAAAATTTTAGATATAAAGTTATCAAAAAGTAATTTAAGGGGGTTCACCTATGTGATAGGTTCAAAAAATCAAAAATAAAAAAAATTGCTTCCTTAACATGTCTTGAATACGGTGGTAAAATGATTTTTTAAAATTCGAAGTCGTTATAAAGAAGTGGGTGTTAGAAGAGTAGCTGTTCGGCGCTCTAAGATTTCCATTGTTTCAATCGGACTTGGAAACTTTTTAAACGCGTTTTTCTAACTTTCCTCCATCATATCTCAAGAACGGTTTGACCGAATGACTTCAAATTTTTAGGGTAGATTCAGCACAACTATAAGCACCAAATGAACTACGGTCATTCTAAAATTCAAAATATTTCTATTTTTTATAATAAAAATCCCATGAAATTCAAAACTTTTTCTTCGGAGGTCTACCAAAAATCCAATTATTTATATTTTCAACTGAGTATAGTTTATTCGGTGCATTTAATTTTATAAATTAAAACTCCGTTGATTTTTTTTTATTTCAGAAAAGCCAATCAGCCGAAATCGTGGAGGAAGTGAGCGTCAATTTTTTCGAGGCGGGTGTATTCAGAGCGCTATAACTCACGTTCTATTGGATATTTTAGGCTAAAAATTTATATACATACTCTTAAGATAGATATGAATAAATGATAAAAAACGTAAAGTCTTATCATTCTACTGGTCGTCAAACAAAATTCCTAAAAATGCTTAAAAAACAGACGGTTACATGGGTGAACCCCCTTAGGCTCTCAATGCTAAAAATAATTTTAAGGAATGACCTATATTCATAGCAAACATCTGTATTACAACGTCTTTCGATTTATTTCGTTCATCAATGTCTTCCTTGAACGCTTCCGACTGCCAGCTCATGCTCCTAACATAAGGTCCATTAATTACAACCAATAACCCTCATCATTTTGAACTACGGTCAAATGATGAGGTCGAAATCTAACACTCCTTATCTATGCCACGGCATCGGAGCGTGTGGGACATCTTTCGGGACTTTAAGCCCTAACGGAGATTTAAGGTGCAACAACCCCTCTATACAATGGGTCTTAAGGTACCCGACTACGTTCGGAACCGTGATTTTAAAAAGCCCATAAATGGATAATTTTCATATTTAGTGTCAGTTAGATTAAAATACATGTACAAAATAGTTTTAAGAACATTATGACGAAAAAAATATTTAAATACAACATTTTGGCAAAAATTTAACTTAGAATAACCTCTTTTCAAAACGTTCTCCTTTTATAAAAAATGCTTATATAATAATAATATTTTGCTTACATAAAGTAAAGACTTCTCCAGAGATCTGAACTAGGGTTTTTGAAAAATTCACAATAATTTCAGAGTTACCACCCATTGAAATAATTATCGGCGTTTTTTTTTCTTAACATTTTTCCCCTCTGTTTTAGTAAAATATGGATAAATCCACTTCTAAGTTAAATATTTCATAAATTCTAGTTCAGCCTCTGTACAGATGTCTGAGATATATACAGGCAAAATATTATTATAATAGAAACAATTTTTACAAAAGGAGAATATTTTGGAAATGGGTCCTTCTATGTTCATTTTTCGTCAAAATAGTGTACTTAAATAAATTTTTTATTGTAATACTATTGTTTAAACAATTTTATATACGTTTTCTAATCTAAGTGACACTAAATATCATAAATATTATCCATTTATAAGCTTTTCACAATCACGGTTCCGAACGTAGTCAGATACCTTAAGTGAAATTAGAACTCGAGCACGAGGCACAATTCCGGCCACTAACTCGATGACAGTACCGCATGGCTACCATGCTCGCATCATAAATTCCTTAAGGTATCCGACTACCCTAAAATCAGGATTTTTTTTCAAAAACTGATACATTTTCTTATGATTTTATTTTATTAGCCATCGTATTAATTTTTTAAAAGTACCAAGTTTCATGTTTCCATTCACTAGAACAAAAACTACAAGTGTTTTAGTAAAAGTAGATGCCATAACTTTACATAAGATGCCAAGCTTTAAAATGCGTTTTATTCGAAATGAGTTTTTTTTTTCGAAAAACTCAAACGGGGACAGCGATTGCTTAAAAAGTTTTTAAAATAATTTGCTGAAATTTTTGTATGTGTTCTAAATAACAGTAGAAGTGTTTTAACCTTCAGATTTATCAATCACTGCTTTTTTTTAAGCAATTTCATATAACTAAGATACAGTTTGCTCTAGTTTTTCTAAAAATTAAAATATCTCTTATCCTGAAGGTCATTTCAAAAAGGAATAGCAAAGTAATACAACAAAATTGAAATATTGAGATTTTGTTCATTTACTATTTGTACATAGTGGACTCAGTTTATGTAATTTTTTGTCAATTTTTACCCATTTTTTCCCACTTTAGTAGTAATGATTTATTTTTCTCTTCTTAATTTTAACCTTTTTTCCCTTACAATGTACTCAATAAATCTAAAAACCTCAAAAAAATCTCCATATCTCCATTTTTTTTTTAAAAAAAAGTTGTCGCAAGTAGTCAGATACCTTAATACGTTTATGACTTCACCTCAAAATTTTATCAGGGCTGCGGTAGCCCAGAGGTCAAGGTATCGGATCATGGCAGGCATGTCATGAGTTCGAGCCCAGTACCACTAAAGACCCGCCGTATAGGGGAGCTGTCGAGAGCTCAAACGTCCTCCCTTTGGTGTGGTAGTTAGGAGAGGTTGGTTCCAGGCCAGGTGTCATCCTCGTCACTTGACCGTGGTTCAAAAATACGTCGCAAAAAGCCCACGTGTAGCTGAACAGTCCAACGTTAATATTCACTCACTCACTCAAAAATTTTATCACTGCCACATTTACTTGCAATGTCTTATCACGCCAAATTAAGGCAATAGTTATGTATATATTTACCACATATCGTTGATGTATATAAGTGCGAAAGTTCTATTGCATTTTAAATAATGTTCAAGTGATTAGGAAAAGAATATTTCAGGAGGTATTTGTTTATGAAAAACTCCACAGGAGAATAGTTAGTTGTTTAATAAAGTATGACTTTAAAGTTTCGAATATTAGTATAACTTTCCTAAAAATAATGTGCTTTTTTATAGTTTGTTATTTGAAAATTAACATATAACCTGGAATAACTGAATTTCAGAAATTTAAATTAGTATAAGTTCTAATGTATTGTAGCTACATTTTTTTGCGAATCTATAAGTTAAGTTATACCATTACATTTTCCTGCAATTTTCCCTTTTTCTTTTTATCAGGTTATCATTAAAAATGACCTCACATACAAATTATTATACAGTCAAAACAGGAGAATTTTTCACGCTAGAATTTAAATCGTATTAATCATTTCAAGATATCTTATTTTCTTGTATAGTCCTCTTTTTTATTTTAATAAAATAAGCCTTATAGATTTAATTGGATTCTTCTTAATTATTTTTGTCACAAATATGCTTAGGAAAACTTTTTGGCTGCACTAACTACCCTTTATGGTTTTAAGATGAGTATGTTTTCAAGGAAGTACTAAATCAATTTACGTCTTTCTCACTTATTTTAGTTAAGAGTTGCATCATAGAAATTTCAAATAATATCCACTGTAATTTCTAAATTGCATTCCTTTGCCAACATGGATCAAGTCCAAACTAGTTTGGGAATATGCTGCCTGGCTTTTCTCCAATGTCCAAACTCGGTCCCCAAAATTTGATGATTAACGCACTTAAAAGCACAGAAACTGCCAGTTTTAGTATGCGTTTTGCTGTTGAATCATACAGAAATTAGAGATGGCTGCATTGCAACAGTATACGGCATTTTTCCATACATCTCCCGTACAAAATTAAACCGAAATAAAATGTTATAAAAATATATATCCTTTTCCTTTAAGGCTGATTTCGGTAAAAGTACGAGAGCTTGAACTAGACGCGAAGCACATTTTCAGACAGAAAAATGCCTCAATTTCGATGGAAATTTACAATGTCTTAGCTCATACCTCTGTTAATAATATAGTGTTTTTAAAAATTTCAAAATATTCCATGACTTTTTTCTTTTTCGTTTTAATACGTGAAGGCGTAGCCCATTTAACATTACGAAATAGGAGAAAAAACACGAAACACATTTTATACCAGAAAAAAATGAATCAGCTCGGTTGAAAATGGGAAGTATGATAAAAAATACTGCTCTTTAAAGGATAGTGCAGCAACAATATATCATATTAATTGTTAATTTCTTTTACATCTGAAAAAATGTTCCATATTCGGGTCCTATTCCTTAAGGTATCCGACTACGTTCGGAACCGTGATTTTAAAAAAGCGCATAAATGGATAATTTTCATGATATTTAGTGTCACTTAGATTAGAATACATGCATAAAATTGTTTTAAGGAGATTTTGACAAAAACAATTTATTTAAATATAATATTTTGGCAAAAAATTAACTTAGAATAATCTTTTTTCCAAATGTTCTCCTTTTGTGAAAAATGGTTCTATTATAATAATATTTTGCCTGTATATAGCTCAGACCTCTCTACAGAGGCTCAACTAGAATATTTGAAAAATTTACATAATTTTCAGAGTTACCACCAATTGAAATAATTATTGGCGCTTTTTTCTTCAAATTCCTCTGTTGTCGTAAAATATAAATAAACCCACTTCTAAGTTATATATTTCAAAAATTCCAGTTGAGCCTCAGTAGAGAGGTCTGAGCTACACTGGTGTGCAAAAATTAATGACGAGACGGTTTTTTCAATATAACTTTGTACAAAAGCTTTCCAAATCAACACATTTAATACCGTAAGATCCCCAATACGTAAGGACATGTGTAATGTAAGCAACACTTACTAAAAGAGAAATCAGAGGGATAAAAAGAAGCTTGATTGAAAAAGTAGCATGGAGCGCAATGCGACTGAAGGCCGAAACATCCCTGTGATGGGTGTCCAGCAAGAAACATCCGGTCTTTAGTAGGGGATATGATCTCCCCTGATTGCTAGGCAGGTTTCACAGCGTCTGCCCATGCTGAGAATGAGGGTGTCAATGAGTTGTTGAGGCATTGCTGCCCATTCGTCTTGCAGTGCCAATCGAAGCTCCCGAATCGTTACCGGTGGTAAGGTACGAGCTGCCAAGCGTCTGCCTAGAAAATCCCATACATGCTCGATGGGATTGAGATCCGGAGATTGTGCCGGCCAATCCATGCGTTCAATATCCTCACTCTCTAAGAGCTGTTCGGCAGCTACTGTGCGATGACATGGTGCATTGTCGTTCATGAAAAGGAACTGCAGACCCATAGCGCCTCTAAAAAGACACACATATGGAAGAAGAATCTCGTTACAATAACGGGTCCCGTTGACTGAACCTGCGTCGAAGATGTGAAGGTCTGTACGACTACCAAGCATGATGCCTCCCCAAACGAGAACACCGCGACCTCCATACCTGTCCCTTTCAATGATGTTCGAGGGATGATTGCGGCTTCCCCGCTCTCTCCAGATGAGTATGCGATGAGAATCGCTACTCAAACTGAATCTGCTCTCATCTGTAAAGAGTACTCGTCCCCATTCATTGTCTCTCCAATTCCGTTCTTCCTGGCACCACAGAGAACGCCTTCTCCGATGGGCAGGCGTTAAAGGTACACATCGTACAGGGCGTCGTGCAAACAGACCACCACCTTGCAGTCTTCAGGCCACGGTAAAACGCGATATCGGTCGTCCAGTTGCCTGTGTCGTGTGTCCAGCGATTTCTCCCGCTGTCTGCCGCCTGTTTCTTCTGGCCTGTAAGACAATGTACCGGTCATCTGCGGGTGTGGGTCCTCGTAGACGACCACTACTGAACCCCCGGAGAGCTGTTCCTGTATTTGAAATTGTCTCCAAAGTCGTGAAACGATGCCATAAGCAATTCCGAACTCTGCAGCCACACTTGTCACACTGCGGCCTTCCTCCAACTTCTGAAGGAATCGACCTCGGGTAAAAGCATCCGGATGTCGTCTAACAGATTGATTATTCGCCATTTCTCGCTGAGGCAGCAACTCGGTATGATTTTAACTGCTATACGGCGTGCAATCTCTTTGCCAGAAATACTGATCTTGCACCGACAACATGCTTTATACTACTCAGACACTCCCCCATTATTATAATAGAAGCATTTTTCGCAAAATGAGAACATTTGGAAAAAATATTATTCTAAGTTAATTTTTTGCCAAAATATTATATTTAAATAAATTTTTTTTCTCAAAATGTCCTTAAAACAATTTTATGCATATATTCTAATCTAAGTGACACTAAATATCAAGAAAATTATTCATTTATGCGCTTTTGCAAAATCACAGTTCCGAACGTAGTCGGATACCTTAACATTAACCGAAAACAGCCTTAAGACAATACCTCAAGTTTTCAGTGCCAAATTGTCATATTTAGCTTACTTTTTTCCAGCTTCTTTGGCTTGACACTGGACAATATTTTTTTCTCGGCCTTCATTTGCTTTATTTTTTCCAAAATTTCGAGAAAACTTCCTAGTTTAACGTGAAAATGACAAAACTATCCCTTAAAAAGGTGTCAAACCATAATGGAATAAACTCCCTAGTGCCATAGAAATATATTAAAACAAAAAGGTATCAATAAATAGGGTGCTAATAGAAACAGTGCATCTCCTTTCCTTCAAGTACTTAAGCATATCAGCGTTCTAACTAGGGATTGCACTACCGGGAGATACCGAATACCGGTATTTGGTTTTGTAATACCGGTTTTCACTAGTTTAAATACCGTTTTTTCGGTATTTACTAGAAATTTTTTAAATTGTCTCCACTATGTGTTCAGGGATCGCCAACGCAGCAAAATAGTATACGTTTTTGTTTTTATGTCTCCCTAACGGGTGAAATTAATTAGACTGGTGTAACGTTTGAAAGAATAACGGTAGCGTATTCTTGGTGAATTAAAATAGGGAATTTATTTACGTCACAACTATTGAAAATTATTTACAAAATGATACATTAAAGTTATTAAAATTAATTAGATTGTTAGAGTCCACTATTTTGTGAGAGGAGGTTTCGTTGGTTACCGCTCCCGTGCAAGTTCAAAGCATCTCTCTCCTCATCTTCCGGTCGGGTCGCTAGATTCCTCGGGGGGGGTCAAACAGGGTTTGCGCTGCATCGGAAGTTGCACGTGTGGGCGTCGAATCTACAAAGAAACCGACACCAGATGTTGTTGTTGTTTTCGAGACGTGACGTTACAGCTCTCGCCCTCTCTTATGGAACTTTTCCGTTGAGAAAAGTTTAATGGGATGACGATGAGACAACTGACAGATTACCGACACATCCCTTCATCAAGCACCACTATATTTCTGAGCTGCAATTTTAATTACTAAAGAAAACGCTGAACTAAATTTGGAATTACTTATTTCTAGTGAGTGAGTGTTCTTGCTAGGGAACTTACACAAATCCATATTACGAAATAGCAATGTAAGAAAACATACTATACATTAAATAAAAATACAAACACTCCTATCACAATGCCTAGTATCAATTATACTAACAACATGTTATATCAAATGCCTAGTGTAAGACCTTGCACATAAAATATTCTTCGCCACAATACTTAAATAAAATTATACTAACGACATGTGTTGATATGATATGCGAAGTGTACAACCTTACACACAAAATATTTTTCACCATATGCCTCTTGCGTAAACTAAATACTCATGTATATTTTAAAACCCTGTACACAAAATTAAGCATATTAATACATTTGCTTTTCATGGCTTTATCTTTTGACACGCATCGCCATTCGATATGATATACAGTACTAGTAAATAAATAAAATTTAATACAATTATTAACTTTTAACTAAAAAACATAAGCAACAATTACTATTCATGAGCAAGAGAACATTGTTAACAATCCCTAATTATCTATCACCGATCTGCTGAGACTATCTGCATTTTTGTGACTTTTACCCGACCGATGTACAATTCTAAAATTATATGGTTGCAAAGCCAAAGCCCATCGCATCAATCTAGGGTTAGAACTAACATTTCTATTCAACCACACCAACGGGTTGTGATCGGTCATAACTAAAAATGAATTTCCATCTAAGTAATAATGTAACCTTTTAATTGCGAAAACAATACTAGCACATTCCTTCTCCGTCGTACAATAACGCTTCTCTACCTCTGAAAATTTCTTACTCAGGTAAAGGATTGGATGCTCCTCACCTTGTTCAGTTAATTGGGTTAAAACTGCTCCCATACCTGCGTTCGAAGCGTCCGTTTGAACAATGAATTCTCGTTCAAAATTTGGCGCGTACAAGACGGGCTTATCAATTAGTTTCCCTTTTAGTTCTCGAAATGCGTTTTCACACTCGGTCGTCCACTTAATTTCTCCCTTCTTTGCTCTTCCTTCAACGCATCCGTCAACGGAGCAGCAATTACCGAGAACAGATTTATATATTTTTGGTAATAACCCGCTATACCTAAGAAAGCACGTATTTGGGTTTTCGTGCGAGGGGTAGGGAACTCTAGAACAGCCTGAACTTTGATCTCGGAAGGAGTGCGAAAACCCTGACCCACAATGTGACCCAAAAAATTTGACATTTTGTTGCGCAAACTTACACTTTGAAGGTTTTATCGTTAACTTAGCTCTCTTTATTCTCTGCAGAACCGTTTCCATATGTTTAATATGCGACTCCCAAGTATCTGAGAAAATTGCGATATCGTCTAGATACGGGACAACGAAATCCTCTAGTCCGTTAAGTAATTCAGCCATGAGTTTACTAAAGAAATATGGAGCATTCTTTAATCCGAAACTCATCCTTAGGGGTCGGTATGTACCAAAGCTAGTACAGAAGGCTGCGTATCGCTGTGCTGTTTTACTCAAAGGTATTTGCCAATATCCTTTAGATAAGTCAAAGACGGTAATAAATTTAGCCGCCGATACTTTTTCTACGCGTTCTTCGATATTCGGAAGAGGAAAATATTCCGTTCTAATGATCCCGTTTAATTTCCTGTAATCTATACATGGACGAGGTTCTTTCCCAGCTATCTCAACTAAAATCATAGGAGACATGTAATCCGATTCTCCTACCTCAATGATTCTAATTTTAACATTCGGTTAATTTCGTTTTTAAGATTTCATTTTGTCGGTGCGACATTCGATAGGGCTTCGTCCTAACTGGTTGATCGCTAACTAACTGGATTTCGTGTTCAACCAGATTAGTTAAACCGGGATTGTTTGAAAAACATTTAGAGTATTTATTTAATAATTCGCGCAGTCGATCCATTTGTTTGTCGTGAAGGTGTTTGTTCAACTCGCTAGCCTGGATTACGTCCTCGAAATCATAAATGAGAGAATTGTTTTCTAAGTATGGGATTTCTAACTCCTGGTCTGCGAGAGAGTTTTTTGTTTCATCATTAATAATTACGTTAACGTGTTCTGGCCTTTTGTAATATGGTTTTAGCATATTTATATGATAGATTTGAGATGTTTCGCGTCTGCCGGGGATTTCGACTAAATAGTTCGTTTCCGAAATTTTATTTAAAATTGTCCCAGGACCTATCCACTGCACTGCTAATTTATTTGCTCTGGATGTAGCTAACACTAGGACTAAATCTCCATCCTTAAATTCACGTTTTACTGCGTTTTTGTCATACCAAGTTTTCCGCTTAACTTGCATTTCCTCCATTTTATTTATAGCTACTTCTTGACATCTTTTTAATCTATTTATTAACTTAAACATATATTCAGTGACGAGATCACCCTCTTCTTCCGGTTCCATCCAATGTTCCATTACTAACGTCTCTGGGGTTCGCAAATTTTTCCCATACACCAACTCTGACGGTGTATACCCTGTACTTTCGTGCGATACAGTTCGTAACGCTAAAAGAATTGACGGAAGATGTTTGTCCCATTCGGAGCCTGCCTCTAAACATAAGACTCGTAAGAGTCGTTTCAACGTTCGATGAAATCGCTCAACAGGGTTACTCTGTGGATGATACACAGAACTATGCCTGACAAGTATTCGAATCTTTCAAAAACTCGGTAGTCAGAGCACTAGTAAAAGAAGTACCCTGGTCACATTGTATTTCACGGGGAAACCCCATCCGACTAAAGATGTTTAACAGCGCATCTGTGACACTAACGGAACTAATATCAGACACCGGAATAGCTTCAGGGAATTTTGAAGACATGCAAATGGCCGTGATAAGATATCGATTCCCTTTAGATGTGATCGGGAGAGGCCCACATGCATCAATATTTAGCTTAGTAAAAACCTCCTGAATAACAGGGACCAATTTTAGTGGAGCTTTCTTTTTTATCATTGGGCTTAACAGCCCTCTGACACTGATCGCAAGTTTTTACAAACTGTTCCATATCTCTATAGCAATTCGGCCAGTAAAAATATCGGTTTAATTTGTCTTTGGATTTCGTAATTCCCAGGTGTGCAGATGTTCCCTCATGACACAATGATTTAATAGGGTCGCGCAACCCTTCCGGCACTACTATTAACTTCACCACGTTACCTAACTTATCTTCACGATTTTTGACCAATAATTCCTTCTCTAGCGAATAAACCTGATTGGTAACCTGCACTTGACTGGCTGCCTGTTCGTATAAGGGTTTAATCTCCTCGCTATTTTTTTGAGCATTGATTAAATTTTCTCGCGTAACCCTTAGCAGCGCTAATTCCGGAACATATTCCTGGAGTGCAGGTATTAAAATTTCGTCCTCTGCATCCGAAGAAACAATTATAACCTCATCTTCCCCTTTTTTAGCATCACCACTATCTATTCCCCTTTCTTCTCTAGCCGCTTTGACTTGAGACCTTGTTTGGACAGCATTCAATATTTCGACTGGCAGGAAATTATAGCCTAAATTTCCTTTTATTAGCTCGGCCGTTTTATTTCCAAGCAAATATCGACCGTGTTGATTTAAGTGATTTCCACAAACCGCTGCCTTAGTCTGCACCGTTCCAAAATTTCCGGAAATTTCCACGACCGCCAAAGGTAAACAAACTAATTCTGGGCTTAACGGTTGTTTTACCCAAACATTTTCACCAGAGAAAGAAGAAGGATTTATGTATTTTGCACATACTAAATCTATTGTCGCTCCCGTATCTCTAAGAATGTCTATCTCGTGACCATTCACAGAGCCCTTTGTTGTATATGAATTAAGAAAATCCGGGTTTTCATTTCCTTCAATATTATTGAGAGTTTCCGTCGTTTTGTTTTTTATTAATTTAGGGCAACCGGCTTTTATATGTCAGGCATATTGCAATGATAACATCTTTGTATCACGCGTTTTTCAAAAGTTCTCTCTCTAGTACTCTCCGGAACAGAAGCTCCTAATCTGGGGGAAGTTTTCCCAAATCTATTTTCTTTTTCCTTGATCCCTGAGTATGTCAAAATTTTATCATTTCTGCCCCACCTATCCATGGGTTTCGAATTTACCTTTCGGACGTCCTCATAATTATCAAAGAGTTCTGCTATTTGAGTAGCTGATTTAAGGTTTGCCCAATTATCTAAAAAATGATCTTTCATACTAGCATTGGCGCGTTTTTTTAATTGATCTACCACCATTAGATCTTTAAGATCTTGAAAGGTATTTATTTCTAAGCCAATCAGCCACTCATCTAGATAATTCGTAATTTCAAAAGTGAAATCCTTCCAGGTGCTATCGGATTTTTTCTGGTGTTGGACAAATTTTTGCTGAAAGACCTCCGGACTTAACTTGAATCTTTTAAGTAATAATTTCTTTACATAATCGTAATTTTCGGCTTGTTCCTCCGGTTCGCGAGCAATAAATTGCACGATCTCTAGGGGTAACAAACCCAATAATTGCCCCACCCACTCTTTCTTTTCTATTGACGCCCTTTTAGCCTGGCGTTCAAAGATCACTAGATATAAACTAATATCTGACTGCTTAGGATCGAAATCTGGGATCAATTTTTTTAAGTTTAAATTAGAGGTTACAGAACATGCATTTGTAGAATCGTTTGATTCATCGTTTACCCTAAATCCGGATTCTATTTTAAACCTTTCTAAATCAAATTTCAGCTGTAATTCTTTCTCTTTTAATGCCTGCTCCTTTACTAACTCCTCCAATCTCATTTTTTCAGCCCTTTCTAACTCCTCTAATCTCATTTTTTTCAGCCCTTTCTAACTCTTCCAATCTTTTTCCGTTTGCAATGATAGTCTCATACAGATTTTTAACAAATTCCTCTTCATAACCTTCACTGTTAGTGATTGCAATTTTTATGCTAGGGACAGTCATATTTAAAGTGGCATTTATTCCTAATTCCTCAGCAAGTTGCAACATGTCTTGCTTTTTCCCTTTACCAAGGAAAGCCATTTTTTAAACAATATCAAATAAATGTCACGCTAAATTTTGCACTATTGTTACTATTCTCTATTAATACAATAACACTGGTCCCATGCATACACAGAAATACACAAAGAAAAACTTAACACTAAAAATAATCAAAATCATTCAAGAGACTTAAAACACAATAAATCTTAAGCTAAAATTGCACACACACAATGCTTGAAATACAATTACAATTCTCTAGAAACAAAATAACACTGTTCCCATGCAAAAAAAAACACTAAGTATTTCAAAATTTCTAAAGAACACTTTAACCGAAATTCCTAATACAATATGCAGTTTGCAACTCAAAAATATAACAGTACTCACCCATTTGAAGTACTCAGCTTGCTGTCAGAAGCAAATTATGTGCACTAGTGGTACGGCTTCCGAAAATCGCTTTTCCTTCGGACACTCTCGCCGTTAACACTGTAGATCAGTTTGATCTTCTATGAGCAGGACGCTCCCTTTCTCCGAAGCTGAATTTAATTGCAGCACGGCTTCCGAAAATCGCTTTCCTTCGGACACTCTCGCCGTTAACACTATAGATCAGTTTGATCTTTGAGCAGGACGCTCTTTTTCTCCGAAGCTGAATTGAATCGCAGAACGGCTTCCGAAAATCGCTTTCCCTTCGGACACTAGCCGTTAACACTATAGATCAGTTTGATCTTCTATGAGCAGGACGCTCTCTTTCTCCGAAGCTGACTTTAATTGCAGCACGGCTCTTCCGAAGATCTCTTTTTCTCCCTGCGTTGCGGTCCGTCCGTAAAAATCCAAAATTTTCCTCCTCTCACGGGTCCTGAATGCTAACTTTTTATCCCAAAGCGCTGCCACCAAAACTCTAAGCTGTAACGTTTGAAAGAATAACGGTAGCGTATTCTTGGTGAATTAAAATAGGGAATTTATTTACGTCACAACTATTGAAAATTATTTACAAAATGATACATTAAAGTTATTAAAATTAATTAGATTGTTAGAGTCCACTATTTTGTGAGAGGAGGTTTCGTTGGTTACCGCTCCCGTGCAAGTTCAAAGCATCTCTCTCCTCATCTTCCGGTCGGGTCGCTAGATTCCTCGGGGGGTCAAACAGGGTTTGCGTTGCATCGGAAGTTGCACGTGTGGGCGTCGAATCTACAAAGAAACCGACACCAGATGTTGTTGTTGTTTTCGAGACGTGACGTTACACTGGGAATATTAAATTGCATTGTACAATCAAGAGAAATGATAAAATATGTAAAGCATCGAAGGAGGCCGGCCAAAACTATTCTATTATAGCTCAGAGTGATACTGCTCACGCGCATGATTTGTAGTCTGATATTCGTATCAGGGGGGGAAAAAGCTTGTTGTGAAGAAAATGCGTAATATTTCGATATTTTTTGAATTGATGAGTTTGTTATTCGTATTGTTTTTGCATATCATACTTGTATTTACATATCATGATTTTAAAAAGGAAAGTGAAAAAGAAGAAAAGAGACTTATATACCAATTCTAATTTGATCAAGTTTATAATAAAATTTTTTACCTACAAACTTTATCCACATTCAGAAGATTTCGTTACAGTTATGGAAAAGGATTATGAGACTCTAATGTCGATAGTGAAAAGGAATTGTCCTTTGAAAAAAATTAGAATTAGCGATAACTAAAAACATTTCAACAAACCAAAATACAATACAGAGAAATCGGCTATATCCAAAACCATCCGACGAGAAATCAATTTATTTGAAAATGAGAGATTTAGAAGTAAATACATAGAAAAAGTATATACAGTTGGCCACAAAAGTGTTCATACACTTGCAATTTCTTATAAAATTTAATGTTTTTGACTAATAAAAATTAATATATTGTAACTGTAATTTTTTTATGATATCTGCAACTTATTTTTAATAAAATGACATAATTAATTTTTTAATAAAATGACATAATTAATTTTTTAAAAATAGTATAACTATTTTTTTAAAAAAATAATTATTAAAAAGCTACTAAAAAATTACGCCAAAGAAAAGTCTCTTCGTACTCTTAACATAAATCTTAACTTAGCTTTAAATATTGTATTTCTTTCTTAATTTAATACTTAGTAGGATATCTTTTAGTGTCCACAACAACTTTTAAGGGTTTTGGTATAGATTTAATCTATTTTTCGTAATTTCTGCATCGATTTTCCTCCATGCTTCTGTGATTAGTTTTTATTTCATATTATGTGTTTATATGTCATATCTTCTTCTTTTTTTAAAATAAAATTCTCCCCAAATATGTTCTACTGGGCTAAATAAAGTGATTGAAAGGTGTTTTCAGAACAATACAAAACAATATTTGCTCAGGCATTCGAAGTCTAGAACTTTACCGGTTTCTAGAGAGAGAGAGATGTCGCAGATACGACTCCATTTAAAGATGTATGGCCTCGTTTCTGCCAACTACCATCAAATGCTGCAGTGATATCTCTGTTGCTATTGTTCATCTCTATCGTTTCTTCCACAGCTTTCTTCATAGATGCATCACTGACCTTTGAAAGACTTTCCAAAAGTATTCCATTGTAGCGCTGAAATTTTGCAGGTGGTGGTGGCAAATTCATTACAGAACAAAATGTCTTAGCAGCACTGCTAACTTTACCTATACAGCGCAAGACTTAAGCTAGTCTAAAGTTTATGTCGTAAACTCCGTTTGTTGAGTTAGATGACATTGAGGTAAAAGCTAGTCCACAAAAAGTGCACTGCAGAGTTAAACACACATAATCCTCTGCGGCTTCTGGCATCTTCAGTAATGATAAGTGAATCACACTTATTGCAATATTTACATCTTGCCATAATTTTTAATAATTCAGAAATTATATTTAAATCAATAACAATATTTACAGAACTCTGATCATCAGCGGGAATGTCCTCCAACATTTCTAAAGCACTCTCTATTTTAAATTTTGAGGTACAAACCTTTTCATTGCTTTCATTGACTAATTGTTCAACATTATCTTCATTTTGTCTATGAAAAAAAGATCTGCGCTTTCCAAAAGCATTCGTTCGAGGCATAATGAAAAGAAAATTATTTAAAAATTATGAATAAAAGAAAGATATTCAGATATGCAGCAGCTAGTATAAGTTGCAATAATATATCTAACAGAATATAAAATACTATTCTGTAAAGTGTAAACAAGCTAGTTTTAATTCAGTGAAAGATACACACAGTTAAGGAAACATGAAGTTAATCAACTTTGAAGTTTTAAAAATAATGTTAAAAATGAAACAGAAAAATAAATTTCCAAATCAATGTGCCACGCCCCTTTAAGAAAAGGGCGTGGCACATTCGCTTAGAATTTTAAAATTCAATTTTCTATCGTTCTAGTTATCGAAATCTCATAAATAATGCATCAATGGATGCAGCAAAGCACCCTCTATTTTTTAAAAGTAAAAAAAAAAAATGCATGAGTTTCACGACCCAGTTATCTTAAGGGCAGAAATGCTTCTCTCATGACTCGCTAGGTGGTGTTACGTTCGCTGAAAAATTATTTTTTTCTCGTTTTTCACCCTCGAATTTTCTGCGCACCCAAATATTTTACGCCTTAGACACATGCCTAAGCGGAAAAGCAGCCCCGACCACAGTAGTTGAGGGGTCTTGATCATGAACTCGTCGTCGGTGTTGTTTCTGTTGAGTCACGCGTTCGAGTTGTCGCTTCCCGTCGACCGCGGGTATTGGTGGGTTCGAGTAAAGATCAGCCATTTTAATAACTAACACAAATTTATTGACTATATCACTTAATAGCTTTAAGCAACTTCATCGAAAATGGACTTAAATCACTAAACCCGAGGAGCAATCAATCCTAATTAATTAATTATAATATAAATAAGAGATCACATTTATCTAATCTCTTGAGTATTACTTTCTTCAGTACTTGAATATCTTTCACTTGACTTAACTATATGACTTCCGCTGGCTAGCGCTATGTTTTCTTCTATCTCCGTTTTCAAACATCATCAATCCTACTCAACGACTAACACTTAAAAAGAGAAGTTCTAATTTACATAAACCAAGTCTGCTTTACAGAAAGAGGTTTGCAAATGAAATCACAGTTAAAGATTATTTTACCCAAGAGTATTATTAGTAGAATCGCGAATAGATCCGTTACAGGGTTTTGGTGTAATGAAAGACTCGCCGAGTACGGGAGCTGATCCACATTAAATCTGTCACGGCTCAAAATCCTCACGTTGGTATGGTGTAAAAAATTAGAGTAAGATGACAGGTCAGATGTCGTTCTTGGTACTTAACCATAATTCAAATGTCAGAGGTCCGTCACCAATAGCCGTCATGTGTTTTCTTGGTGTAACGTTAGCAAAAGACCATTCAAGTAATTTTTCAAAAGGAGCAGAAAGGCTGAATTTATTTACTCTACTCTTTAATACAGATGGCATCATTAGCGATTTGTTTAGGTATTTTACGAATTATTAAAGTTTTTTTAATTATTATTTCTAGTTTTTTGTACCCTTACTTATCTCAAAGAAGTTATTTTTTTAATTTTTGATATGATTTTTATATTTTATGTGTACAAAATATAGTTTTTTTATGTCTGTTTAATGAACAATTTTGTCCTTATATGCTATCCTGTGGTTGCCATTTTTTTTAGTCATTTACAGATAGATTGGTTGGTATTTTTGCTGCTTTTAGTTATTAACGATTATGTATTTTAAATGTTAAATTTTTAACATTTTTAAATTTCGTACTTACGTTTAAGTAGATTACTGTTTTTCTACTACTGCATTTGGATTATAAGGTTGGAAATTAATTTTAGTTCAAAAGTAAATTTAACCATATTTTCTTCTTTTTTCTGAGTGTTTTTTATTTTTCTCTTTTTAATATAATCAAATAGAAGAAAGGGATAGGCCAGTGTTTCTCAAAGTGTGGGGCGAGCCCCCCTGGGGGGGGGCGCGATGACCCTACAAGGGGGGCGCGAGCGTATCGAAAATTTAAAGATTTTTAAAAAAAAAAATAACTGGAAAGAGAACTAAAACAAAATGCTTTCTTCCATAATAAAAAAAAATACACACAACACTGACATAATTTATGTTTATTATCTGGCTTTTTTCCGTCATCAAATAGCTATCTTTGATCCCAAAACCAAATTAAAGAAGAAAAAAACATTTTGTTTTATTTGCTGTATTTTCTCAATGAGATATTTTTTATTACGTTTTAACATAAAATATTACTCGTTAAAAGAAAAAACGAAACCCAGACCCTGAGAAAATTCTAAGAAGATAAACAATTCACCACTGTAATTATTATTGAAATACTGTACATTAGTTGTAGAAAAAGAAAAGGAAGTCATGATTCACGTTTCAGCCAGGCTGCATAGTACGTTTGCTAATCATTTGATTGACCTTCAATCTTACGGTATGGTTATTATCAATATTAGTTCCCTCCCATCTTTTATGTGTTTGCTTTTCGCTTAGGGAAATTGTAAATAATTGAGTTTTGCGATATTTGGAAAAGAATTGATTGGTTTAACATTTCTGTAGGATAATTGAAAAGTGTCTGATTTGCGTCCTTTATTATGGACTTGTACTTTTGAATCATTTTAGTTCAGTTTTATTGGATTTTTTTCTCAAATCATCAAAGAATTGGATAGTCCTTGAAAGAAGGTAAGTATACTTTCTATAAATTAAAATATTCACTAGAATTCCTATTTGTATCGTGTACAGTAAAAATAATTCTAAACAAATGATTGGGGTGACTGAGTCCCCCGCACTACCATTAATGTTAGTATCGAGTACGCGCCTGCTCCCGGGTTAAAACATTTTGAAGTCTTCTCGCTTTAAATATGTTAAAAAGTAACACAATTATTCTTCATCGGAATTTTATATTCTTTTTCATAATTTAACATTAATTCTAAATGCTAATTGTGTGAGGTTTAAAATTACAGTTCTTTTAAACAGTTATTTACAATTATAGCATTTATCTAAAAAATCATTTTACATTTTTGTATACAATGTCATGCACACAGTTTTACTCTCCTTACAGTTCAGCTATTATATCAAGAATAATGTTTTATTTTTAAAAAAATGAACTCGTGCGAAGAGTCGGTGTTTCAGCCAGTATACGTTTGATGTATCAGTACTGAAGAAGGTATTTTATAAATAATTTCTTATTACTGAATTTGGCCGCGGTAGCCGAGTGGTATAGGTATCGGATCGTGGCTTGCCTTGTCACGAGTTCGAGCCTAGTACCACTAAAGACCCGCCGTGTAGGGCAGCGATGCACGTTAAATCTGTAGAGAGTTGAAACGTTTTCCCGTTGGTGTGGTGTGGTAGTTAGGAGAGAGGGGTGCCAGCTCAGGTGTCATCCACGTCACTTGACCATGGTTCAAAATTACGTGGTCCGTCGTCAAAAGCCCTCGTGCAGCTGAACAGTGCGACGTTAATATTCAATCAATCTTATTACTAAATTAAGAACAAGTTTAATAATTATTAGGGACTTTCACAGGCTTGTCCTGTAGAGGAAAGTTTTTCAAAGGAAGGTTTAATATCAGAAATTGACACTTAAAGCGTTATTTTTCTATATTTAGCTGAGATCTATATTTTGTCTTCAAGGCATCCACTGCAGAAAATCCGGTTTGAGAAAGGTAGGATGTTGAAAATGGTAATAGTATACGAAGTGCTTTTGTTTTCAGTACAGATAATTCCTCATCCACCTCTACCCCAAATTCAAAGAGCGATTTATTACAAAATTGCCTTTTAATTTTTCACTGGATGTGAAATTTATGAAGATTTCTTCTTCGGAAGTTGAGAGCCCTTCTGAAGTATCTTGAAATAGATCCCTAATCCACTCGTAACTTGCTAACTAGCTGTCCTCATCCAGAAAATACTTTTTAAAATTCTTTGCCAACATAGCTAAATGATTTTACATGTTTTAAAAACAACTTTCACATGTTGTTCTACAGATTTGTAAGTTTTAACACATATCGAGCTGGGGCTTTTTTCCATCATTTACTTCAGTAGTGGTAAATCCAAAATTTAAGTATTTTTGAGAAGATCGCCTTGATTTAATTTTCGGAACCATGCTCGTTCGTCTGTGTACTTGTTGATTCTTTATTATGGTCGAATGTTTGCTTACGACTTAAAAATGTATGTATGATTTTGTTTTAATCTACTGCCGTAAATACTTAATTACCGTGAATTACAATTAACGTGGAAATTTAAAAAAATGTACATTCAAGCTAGATTCGGTAGCTATAAGAGTATAGAGTCGACCAAAACTGACTGGAATTGTACGAGGAAAAGCATTTTTACATATTTTGCGCAGACGTCCGATAGGTTGCTCAGACTCACGCAAACGTACCCTATAATGCCAGATGTGATGGATATGATAGAGAGCGACATTGACTAGACTATTTTTCTAATGACATTTGTACTTTGAGAAATGAATATGCTGAAGGAAATAAATCTTTAATTAAATACATCATTTTGCGATCTGTTCCAATTTCAAAATTAGAGAAAAAGAAAATAACATAATTCTAGGTAATATATATTTTAAGTAATTTTCTTAAAATATATATTACTTAAAAGTTACATATACACAAAATTTAATATACTTATCGTATTAATTTGTACGGTTTATAATTAAGATCGTATTGTAACTTTAGCGTCTCTCTCTCAAAGTGCATTTTTATTGCAGTAAATACATTATTGTTGTACAGGGGGCGAGACAAAAATTATAATTGAAAATTGGGTCGCCAGTATTGAAAGTTTGAGAAACACTGCTTTTAATGTATGAGTGGTGCACAGAGTATTTTATGACTAATTAATTAATATTAAATTAAGAACAAGTTTAATAATAATTAGCTACTTCCATGGGCTTGTCTTACAGAGCAAAGTTTTTGAAAGGAGTTTTAAGATAAGAAATTGACCCTCTGAGTTCATTTTCTATATTTAGCTGATATCTATATTTTGTCTTCTAAGCAACCACCGCATTTTGCAATATGTTCCAATTTAAAAATCAGAGAAAGGAAAAATAATTTAGTAATTATCCTATTACTTAACTTTTTTTTTGCTTAAAAGTAGCATATACAAAATTTAATATTTATGTCATGAATTTGTACGGTTTATAATAAATATTGTTGCTTTATCGTAAAAGTGCATTATTATTGCTTTCAGTAAATTATTATGTATAAGGGGGCGCGATAAAAATTGTGATTGAAAAGGGGGCGCCAGTATTGAAAGTTTGAGAAGCACTGGGATAGGCACCTTGAAATTGTATTTCACCCTGCATTCTCAGTCCTAAGCTAAACAAATTGCTGTTGTATTACGGTGGCTATTTTACTATGACTTGTACTGCCAATTTATATTGCTGCGAATTTTGTGTAAGTAGTGTAAATAATCTGCATTTGGATATGTAATGCATTTATATTACTCTATGTTATATTTATTTCATGTTAAAATTGTAATATTCAAAAGCAATGTCGTTACTTACGCTATAGTGGCGATTCAATGAGAACTTGGCGATAGAGCCAAGTTGGCATCATATGTAACGACCAGGTTGGCCACCAATTTGGCGGCCATGTTGGTGAGTTTGGAACCCTCTGGATTCTTCTAGAAAATAGTGGATCTCTCCACTAATTTCACGCCCTATGACGCGAGCGAATTTTTTATGGAAGTTTCCGCCGGGTCTATAAATAGTGCAGTGCCAGCCGAAACCAGACAGTCTGATTTCAACCAGCGATTAGGAAGCAATGTTTTGACAAGTGATTAGCTCGGCTGTGCTTGTGAATGATCTTTTACATACGTGTATTTTAAACACTTATAATTTGATTGCTGTTGAAGGTGTGAAGACCTTCGGAGATTTACTCTGTGAATATTTCTGCAGAATCCTGTATTTAAAGAATTGGATTTCTGGTAATAAATTCTCATCGCTCTTAAAGAGCTGTTATTTTTCTTTGTGACTATTTTGCATAAAAAAAACCCTTGAACCCCGATCAACGTAACAATATTCTTATATATTATTAAGCATTGAATGGTATATATATATGAGATAGAGAAAGAAAGGAGAGAGAGAGAGATCAAAGAGTTAGAGAGCAAGAGAGAGCAAGAGAGAAAAGAAGAGAAGGAAAGAGAATTATATGCACAGAATTTAGCTTTGTTGCAAATGTGTTAACACCAAACTATTTATCTTACAAAACTTCAGAATGACGTAATTAAATTCAAAATTCTCAAAAATCATCATTTTTAATTTTCAGTTAATGATATTAAGGTTTTTATATTAACAACCTGTTCTTTTTGTTTTCATATTATGCGAAATTTTGGTGAATATTTATCCATAAATTTAGCTTTCCCTCACTCCTTGCTCTTTTCTAATTTTAAGTGACTGAACGCAAACTTTTCTTTATTAATGTTGTTGTTGTACGAATCGTGCTTTTAAAATCAGCTAGAAGAGAATAACAAACACAATTATCTTAATTACTTTCGGAGCACTGAATAACTTTAGATAAAACCTTTGTGTGGTGAGCAAACATAAAAGCAACATTAGGCTTAATTATGAATGGAATGAACTGCTTTTGTTGATTGCCTCCCAGCTAAAGTGTCTTTCTATTTTTGTTTAGTGATAAATAAACAAAGAGACACCTTATTGTGTAAGTAGTTTATTTCCAGGACACTTTAAGTGCCTGTCAACATGAGTGAGAAGCATAATTTATGTTTCTCTTTTACACAATTTCAGAAACTTGATTTAAAAATAAGGTAACCGATCACTTTTTTGCTTTTATTGTATTGTAAATTTAAAAAAAAATATTTATAAGAAAAGAATATTAGATTTAAAGTATCGATTTTTATTTCACTTCTTTGCTGCCCCCTTGGCGAAGTATACATTTGAAGATAATGTTAATATTGTAAGGCATTACCCATAGGCATTAAGCCATAAGGTTAATATTAATGTTAATATTGTAAGGCCCGTGGGTGATGCCTTACTTCTAAGTTATCCTCGTGACCTAGGGGCGTGGGAGTGAATGAAGAACCAGGCGTTGCCATAATCTTAATATCTCCTTATTAAGATCTTAACTTAAACACTATACAATGATAATATTTATATTTTAACTTAAAGGATCTGAGGTGAAGAAACACACAATACGTATTACCAAATAAACGCGATCCTGACCACTGTATTTAACTTTACCGCCTACTCCTAACCTCTGTTTATACACAGTTCCTAGTATTTAATAGAACGACCCTACCTCTATATCTTTAGTAGCCGCAGATCTCTCGGATCCAAAATGGCGTTATGATTTATCTCGTGTAGAATGGTATCCACCTTGACTCGAACGCACTGGCTCGAATAGTTGAACTCTGGAGTATCGGCTGACTTCAGTTTACGCGCTTAAACTCAAGACTAGCTTAATCACTTCCCTAAAGGCCAATCTGCTTACGCTAAACTTCTGCTATTTAAAAGGTTCTTAATTTGCATAATCATGCTTCTGGATTTGGGTGGAAAGAATTTGCCTTTTTCGGCCCCAAAGAAACCAAGAGGACAATTAATAGAAAACGTGATGAGCCCGTCACAATATATTTGATTTTAATATTTAAAATACGTATACCGTATTTACTAGAATTTAAGCCGCACTATTTTTCCAGCATTAATGCTACTGAAAATCGAGTGCGGCTTAGAATAGAAAGCAAAACATCTGTCGAGTGAGGGAAATTAGTTTCCACCTCCTTCTAAAAGGAAAAATGTAACTGTCCATACCGGCCACTTGCATCGATGACTTATCCCATTCCGCAGTATTCTAAACATCGTTGTGTCTGCTCGTATTTAGAAAATATTCTTGAATACGCTTTCTTTTAATCACCTAGACATTAAAGATTTGGGTAATAGCATTAAGGCGAATTCATTATGGCGCAAGTAGGAAAAGGAGGCAATTTTATACGCAGAAGAAAACGGGAACAGAGCAATGGTCACTGAAAATTTGACACGGATGAAATAAATATACGTCAATGGCGCAAACAAAATGATATCAGTTTTCCTAGTAAAAATAAACAGTCTTAAATTACTTCTTTTACATTCTTCTATAATACATTCGTTTAAAAAAATGCTGCGTAACAATTGCATTGGATGGCACGGAAGACAACTACTTGGGGGAAAATGGTGAACCCATGAGACGTGGGGGAAACCATTCGGAAGTTAGCTGTGACAATGAGAGTGATGAAATGATTTTTGAAAGACGATACTGATGGTTAGAGTAATTATAGGTCCATGTATGTATTTGGAAGTTTTTAATACTGGTAAATTAAATTATTGACTTATTATTTCTCATTGAATTTTTTTTCTTTTAAATTTCGTAAGTTTCAAATATCGATGAGCTTTATATATTTTTTCTCAAAAACGTGCAGAGATTTGGGAGTGCGGCTTAGAATCTCTCTCGATGGTGGCTTAGAATCGAGTAAATAGGTATATATAGTGGAGCTCTTGATTAAATATTTTATAACTCGTGTTCATTAAATTTAGAAATAGTTTAAATTTAGAAAATAGTTCATGGGATATAGAAAACAGTTGAATTAATTTTGACAATTCCTAACCAATTCCTTTATCAAATTTAAAAATTAAATAGCTAAAAATAAAATTTTACTTGCCCTTAAAGTATCATTCTATTTAGACTTATTTTATGGGGAGCATTTGCATAATTTGGGATTAACCATGATCAGGGAATAGCAACCGGGACTTCTGAAGCAGAACAAAAATTGCACTTTTATTCCAAGAAATTGAATCATTTTTAAAAATCAGGAAGAAATTTGATATCAGAGTGCTACGCGTCGAATCCGAATCGCTCCAAGCAGCGCTTTTTGTTGAGTGATATGGAATTTAAAATAGCGGCCTAGCTGTAAGAAGTCGCCAGGAAAATTATTTTAAAGAATTGTTTTGAAATATATTTCAAATAAAAAAATATAGAAATTGAGTGAAAATAACCAATATCCATCAATAGTTAATATCAATATCATATAATAAAAATTATATGTAATAATTATATGTAACATATAAGAGAATAATCTTATAATATAATTTAATAAAATAATTATTGTATGTAATACTCATAGGTACTTACGTACTATCGCAACAATGCCAACGTTCAAGATAAGTCGCCAAGTTGACAACCCCGATTTAGCATGAGTCGTACGGGTGGAATTGGCAATCATGTGCTTCGTTTCATATAATGTTGCCAGTACGGTTGCGATAATACGTAAGTATTAGATCATACAATAATAATTATATATAATAGTAATTGCATTACATAATCATATTATACATGAAATAATTACATAATATATGAATACTAAAATTAATATACATTATATGATCATATAATAATATTAAAATTAATAATTGCTGATAACTTGAAACATTTCAAAAACTGCGAGTTCCTTTAATGAATTTTATCGAACAAAAAAACGTTTAAAAATGTCATTATTTGATAGTAAAATAAAGAGAAAATGCGCATTTTTTGCAGCAGTAACTAAAAGCATAACTCTCGTATTCTTTAAAATATATATACTGGTACTCACTCGGGATATTAGAAATCTCCATATTCGAAAATAGCACAAAATACAACAGTAGATTGAAGCAGTAGTTTGAAATGATTTCAATTAAAAAGGTTAAATTTTTAAAGAAATCGAATTAAAATCGCCTGAAATTAATAGGGTTACCGCGGAGAAAAAAACAATAAAAGTTAACTATACTATACTTCATCCCCACGGCAACCATATTACCACATGATAAAAATATCAAGTTTACCATATTGCTGTTTTTTACCCATCTTGGCGGACATAAACAACTCAGCGGTAGCACTGTAATATCAAATTAGCCCTAAAAGCAGTTCATATGCAAATTCCTTTATATTTCTCTTTATATTTTCTTTTTCCTTTATACTTTTCTTTTATATTTTCTTGCTTTATATTTCTTTTAAATATAAGGGAAATTGATCGGTAAACTATTTAGAGCATTTTCTCTTGTATTGTTGCAAGACTATCATAAAATAAAATTCTTTTTCGTTCTTTACTAGAATAATAATTTAACTCCACATCATCATTTAAACACAGAACTTTCAAAGAATTAACCTATTTTAAATCTAAACAGACCTTTTTGTTGCCCCTCGATGAAAAAGAAGAAAAGTAATAGTACAATAAACTTAAGTTTTAACAAATATCGTCTGCGTCTGCATCATAACACTTATCCTTATGTATTACAGAAATTTCACAATATCGTGTACATTATAAGACAAAAACTAAAGGGAGAAAAACAGAAATAAATTCGACCTCCTTTTACCACACTGAACATGTTTTTAATATATTTACTTGATGGTGATAGAGTACATAAGCCAAAATCCAAGGAAATGACTATGTATAACAAATAAATAGTACAGTAAGTTATACAAAAATAACGTTTTTATCTGTTCTAAAAAAATTGTCAATTTTGTCCCAAAAGACATATTTTGAGTTAATAATGTACTTTTGCCCTATCATATAGCTTTCTGTCAGATTTCCTCGATCAAATATTCAGCTCCAACATCTCAACTACCAATTTAAAACTTAAATTTAAATTCCGACAGCTACTGTTTTATTTCTCACCACTTTGTGATTTTAATTCGAGCAATTTTAAATTTATAATCCGGAGAACTATCACTTTCAGTATATAAATTGTCTTATCTCATTTCAAATATCAAATTACTTTACACGCATCGGAAGGGAAAATAATTTTTAGCCACTTTTCTTCTTATATCCTTTTTATCGATAAAAAGGATTAGCACAGGTAGTTGTAAATATCCTCTAAGGATTTATCTTCTAAAGACAAATTCATTGGATTCTAGGGAATTGGGGAATGAAATTCGATTTTGTTCGAAAGCCGGCGATTGCATCCGAGCTTCCCATATTAACATAGATAAATACTCTCTTCGGCGTTTCTGGAATCGGCCGAGTGGATATCGACTTTTACCGAAGAGAAATGCCAGATTTATAGTCCCTCTTGGGAACTTTTCCGTTTTTTTTATTTTTTCCCTACGGAAATCTTTTGTTTCTTTGGACAGTAACAAGGTTTTAGCGATTTATGGTCGGAGAGAGACAGATAATGAATTGTACATTGCCGTTGTGTTTTAATATAAACAACATTCCATTTTTTTTCTTGTGCTTGTCACACAAATTTTTTTTTCCTCCACCAGGGTTTAAAGCTTATGGTACATTTATTTTCATCATGCCTTAAAGTAGGGGGTCTTCAACTTTTCACGCTAGAGAATCAAAAATGAATAGATTTACAATTATCCACAGGCCCCATCAATAAATTCACAGTGATCCACGGGCAACACGACTGTCAAAAAAAATATTGCAGTTTGGAAATTTATGTAAAAAAGGGAGTTTTGCTTTACAAGATTACAACTGATTCTAAGAGAAAAAATGGCGTATATATAATATCGGTTTAAAAAAAATTAAATGGAAGTCGAATTTAAATACGTTGCGAACATGTGTAAAATAAGAGTCTCACTCCGTTTTTTTTTTTTTTCAGAATATTTCTGAGATTTTATGCATAGTCAGGTTTTTTATATTTAAAATATTGTGAAATTTGTGAAAAAATTCCTCATTTTCAGGAAATTTTATCTGAAATGTATATCAAACACATCAGTGAAATGTTTTAAACATCAAGAATAACAGAAACTAGGTACCTCGTAATTTTGAGCCGTGTGAGGAGAAAACAGATAGTTGGTTCTTTGTTTTGGTTGATTACTTTTTTATTAGTAAACTGACAAGCAACACGAGAACTATATTGAATGAGAACGAAACTCGGGATTCTGAGTCGTGGATAAGTAAGTAAGAGAAGATTAACGTCACACTGTTCAGCTACACGAGGGCTTTTAACGACGGACCTCGTAATTTTGAACCATGGCCAAGTGATGAGGACGACACCTGAGCTGGTACCCCCTCTCCTAAGATGTTCTTTTACTTCCGTCCAGCGGTATTTCTGTTAATTCATGGGTTTAAATAAATTCTTGACGTGAGAAAGACTAATGCACGCCAAATAGGTTATGGAGTGATGGGGAAGCTTGGATAGAAAAATGTCAGCTAATGTGTCTAGGGACTGGCCTAGACCAGTGGTCAAGGCTGGCGTGTCATGAGTTCGAGCTCAGTACCACAGAAGACCCACCGTGTAGGGGAGCTATGCACGTTAAATCTATCGAGAGCTGAAACGTCCTCCCGTTGGTGCGCAGTAGCTAGAAGAGGGGAGTGCCAGCTCAAGTGTCGTCTTCATCACTTGACCATGGTTCAAAATGACGTGGTATGTCTCCAAAAGCCCTCGTGTAGCTTAACAGTGGGACGTTAATATTCACTCACTTGACCACTTGGCTATCGCGGCCATCTGAGTCATGGATAAGTGACGGAGATAACACTAGAACTAATTACTTTCTTTCTTAACTTCTACACGACACTAGGAGAGGATTATTAACAGAAGGAATTATTATCTCATAAGGTGTGAAATTACAAGGTCCATCCCCAAAAGCTCTAGCTTAGTTTCAAAGCGTGACGTTTTTTGAGCACTCACTCATTCATTTCAACACAGAGGTAGGATTTGCAACCCCGGGATCCCGATGTTTCTTCAAACCCCGAAATCCGGCACTTAAAATAACTAATCCCAGGATATAAGTTTTTGAAGTGATAACTTCTAATGGCGCGTTTTGCTGGAGAGTGATTGAACCTCACGCTCGAGTATGTAACGCTCATTCGGCTTTTTTCGTCTTTAGTCGGAAATACACACCCCTAAAAAGAAAAGGAAGGAAGTTCCCCGGCCACTCTGAAACGTGGTAGTTTGTCCCCCTTCCAATACGCCGTAAAAGTAAAGTTCCTGGCTTCGTTCTAAGTGGGGCTCCCACCACACCACCACCTCTTTCTACGGAAATGGATGCGGGATTCTTTCTAATCCTAGTTGAAGCATGAAAAGGAAACGTAATATTTTTTTAAAAAATAGGCTTAGAGAGAAAGAGAAATCATACACTAAAATTAAACGTAAAATGTAGTAAAAGGACAAATTTTTATAGAACTAAGTAAATAATCTTATTGTCATTAGCAATATTGCAGTAATCTTAAGAATAAAAATCTATTTTTGTAAGCGAATCTGAATAGTAATAAACAAATAGTTCTACTAATCACATTACTTAAATATACTTTGAGTATAAAAAGAAAATTAAACAATTATAAATTTAAAATAACAAAATTAAGTATACAGGTATTAAGAAAAAGTTACATTAAATAATTTAAATACAAGAAAACAAAATATAATTAAAAAGGCTTTCCTTTCAACAACACCGGATATATTTGTACAAAACTGCCATACAATGATAAAAGAGCTAGTATAAGCCAGAGATTATGCGATAAAAATCTTATTAAATTCCTTTTTAAAGGTTTTGACCTAGATTTCTCTCTTCCTAATCAACTACCTGTCATACTATCTATACCTTTGCTTAAACCGATACATGGATAGAATTCAATATTGTTAAATTACAACCAAAATTCACAAAGCCGGAATGGGTCTTCTGAACAAATTACCTATGATTTTAATTGGGAGTTTTAAAGTAGATTTTTCAAAAGACAAATCAAAACCTTTAGTTGATTTTTTAAAATATCAAAATTCAATTTAATTATGTCAAATGATCCAAATGAAGCACGACTCTCTAAAAGGTTTAATAACCTATTTCAGCTATTATAAACCTATTCTTTCCTTCTTAGAATACAATTAATTCCCAAACATGATTGTATATTTCGCACAAAAATATTACTTTATGAGTATAGACGTATGAATAATTAATTTTATAGGACAATACTAGCACATCCCTTTGTTTTTTATTCACCTAACTCTCTAATCTCACATATTCACCTAACTAATCTAATTTAAAATTATCCCTTTTATAAGTATGATTTCAAGCACACATACTTTTTTTTGTCTAAATTATGTTTTGAAATTTTCTCATGAAATTTTCCCAAGAATTTAATTCTTAGAAAATTTATATAGAGAGCTTCCACTTCCGAAACGAGACATTTCGCAACATTCATTGCTTTTTTCAAGTAATAAAAAAAAAATTTGACTCGTTTGTTGTTTATAATAAATTTTGATTTTTCTTTTCTGAATCATCAATCATGAGTCTTTTTTGGAATTATCATGTTGAGAGAGTTAATATAAAAGATGTGGTTTTCTTTAGATTTTTCTCCCCTCTTCCTTTTTTTATACATCAAGAGATAACTTTAGTAATATTATTTTGTTATATTATAAGTATATTCTCAAATGTGGTAAAAAATATTTCGAAAAGACATTTTCTGTGGAATCTAAAAGGCAGAATTCTATTGGACTGTGAAATATACAATCTACTTATTATTATTTTTAATATTGAAGTCTGTTTTTTGAGTACTTTTATAAGAATCAGTTTTAGTCTTTATTATAAGTAATTTTTATTGTTATATGCTAATAAGATTTTTAGAAAAGAGGAAAGTATTTTTTCTGCATGGGAGTTGTATAAGTAGAATTTTTTTTTAATTAAAATTTATCTTAATCAATTTTATCTTTTGTACGTGCTGTGTACAGGTATATGTGAGTTTGTCGAGAAAAAAAGTTCAGTTAAAGCTTCAAAATTTTAATTTTAAAAAATCTAGCACCTTAGAATGTTTTATCCCCCCCCCTATGCAATTATCGATTTTAAATATGTTAAACACAAAAAAATAGTGTTTCAAGGAAAATAAAATAGGGGCTTTTTATTGTGCTTTAAATTTACAATATGATTTTGGAAAATCTTAAACATATCGATTTTTAATTCAAATGGGTCAATTTTTAATGAACTCAAATTACACTATTTTTATTGAATACATTATTTACAATTTTTTATTTGTTTTTTTAGATGAATTAAGTTTTGTTTTAATAAATAACAATATTAAACCAATTTTTATTCATGTTTTCAGTTTTATTATGTAATATCAACAACGCTAATGTGTAAGTACACTCTATATATATATATAAAAAAAACAACGACGGACCAAGAAGGAGTTGCCCGATTGTAATGAAATTTCGTATGCAGCGACATTTGTACAGAACATGCAAATGATTAAAATTTCGTGTCCAAGGAATGAATAGCGGGAGTTCCAGAACATCGGAACTGCACACTCAGAAGGTGTCTATAAGAAGCGATTCTCAATCTGAAGGTCGAAATTTCTGTTGCATTGCGATTTAAGATACCTTTCAACGACTGAAAAAATGCCTCACCACAGGAATCGAGCTCATTACGAGCAACTGTGAGAGTTTGAAAGAGGTCGTATCATTGGATTGAAAGAGGCAGGATGGACAAATCGGAGAATCGCTCGACATGTGGTTCAAAGTGATGCGTCCATTAGAAGATGCTGGCAAGAAGAAGAGTAGAATGGCAGATTTCAACGTCATGATGGTAGTGGTCGACCTAGGGCCACAGCAGATCGAGAGAACATATTGCTTGTCAGATCAGCTGTCACAGTGCCTGATTCATCCTTATCAACCATCAGACGTGTGACCCGCACACGAGTGTCCACCCTGACCATTCACAGACGGCTGATGGAGCGAAATTTACCCTCGTACCGACCGTTTCGCCACATGCCACTAACGCCTGCTTACTTCCCAGCCAGATCACAGTGATGATTGGCTCGGACAGGTTGGAATCATGTTGACTGTGGACGTATAGTGTTTAGTGACGAATCTCGCTTCCAACTGTGTCTTGACGATCATCGGAGACGTGTCTGGAGACGCCCAGGGCAGCGTGCTGACCCTGCTTTCACTATTGCACGCCACACAGGCCCTCAACCAGGAGTTATGGTCTAGGTTGCAATTTCTTTTTACAGCCGGAACCCTTTGGTTGTCATTATAGGCACACTTACAGCACAGCGATACGTTGACGACATTCTGAGAACAGTTTTGCTACCATTCCTTTTGCAGTACCTTGGCCTTATTTTTCATCAAAATAATGCCAGACCACTTACGGCATGTGTTGCTATGAACTGTCTTACAGCTTTTCAAACACTTCCTTGGCTAAACAGATCACTAGATCTCTCTCCAGTCGAGCATGTCTGGGATATGATGGGAAGGCGATTGCATCTACATGGGAATGCTGATGATCTGACCCCACAGTTGGAACACATTTAGCAAGAAATACCGCAAGAAACTATCAGGGTTCTTTATCACTCTTTGCCAGGTGGGTTAATACTTTATTGAGCTCGTTACTTTGTAACTCTAGCACAAATCATTAACTTGTTTTGAAATTTTAATCATTTTCTACTCTGTGCATAATCTTTCTACCCACCAATTTTTGTCTCCATCGGACAACTCGTTCTTGGTGCGTCGTTTTTTTTTTTTGTTGTTGTTATAGAGTGTATTTTTCATAAATGGTCCAGTCCTAATCCCGGAATTTGAATAATATACTCCCGAAATCCCAGAATTGAAAATATAGCACGGGATTGCAAACCCTACACGTAGGCTGACTAAGATTCGAATCCAAACTCAATTTGAAATGTACCTGCCATATACTTGAGGCCATGGCCAGTGAGTAGCTGCTGCCCCAGAAATTCGTAACCATGGTAGTTGAGTGGTCATGGTCAGGGGCTCATGGCCGTGTGTCATGAGTTCGAGTCCTAATGCCATTGAAGATCCACCGTATAGAGGTGCTGATTCACGTTAAATCTATCTACCCCACCCTTCCATTGGTGTGTGTGGTGTGATAGTTTGGAGAGGGATTTTCAAAACATCGTCCCTTGACCGAGGCTCCACATTACGAAGTGCATCACCACTAGCCTCATAATGCTTTGTAGTGTGTCGCTAATAAATATTCCCTCACTCGCCTCAGAAACTCTATTGTTCTTTCAATCATTACCTGTTCCTTTTTTCTTCCTCTATTTTATAATTCTATACTTTTTGCGTTCTTACATCTCTTACTGAATATTAATATACAGGGAAAATCGTTTAACACGAAATTGAGAGAACTGGAATATTTTTTCGTGTTAAAGAATATTGCGAAAAAGATTCATATATTCAATAAAAAAATTTTTAATTTATGAACTTTACTCAGTGGCCCAACAGCCTATGATGGCTAAGGCCTACGGTGCCCTGAGTTGCATATGTAGATGTTCCTGTTAAGTGATCAATCTGAAGCGAAACCCCAAGTGTTAATTCCCGAGCAAGCTTGGTACTCATTTATCGACCCACTGAAGGGATGAAAAGTTGTGTCGACCTTGCCCAGCTCGGGGTTTGAACCGCGGACTTGTTGTGTAAAAGCGCAAAGCACTACCACACAGCCAGTATGCTTACAAGTTTATTAAAGTACATTTTATTTACATAGTTATGTATGTATGCACTTATATTTAATAAAAATAATGAAACAAAATCTTTCACAATGAAACTAATTACAAAATTTTCAAGGTTTTGAAAATCAGAAAATATACTGAGTTTTTTTTAATTAATCTGATATTTTTCTTTGCATTGTCTTTTTTAGCCTCAAATAGTTCGATGTCGTCCATTTTGTTATTAATTTCACCATTAAAATCTGCGTCTTAATAACTGCGCATTAAATTCGACGTTCCTCATTTCGGATGACAATGGAGCAGAAACTGCATTATTCATCTCAGTTTTGTCTTTGGAATTTGCATACATGATATTTTTGAGCTTTGAACAAACTCTCAAATGTTTTTGTCAGCCATAATTGTGGCTGTACAGACATTATCGTCAACTACTGCAATGATTTCTTCCGATGATAAACTTGCGTGGCTGGTGTTTTCCAGTATGCTGATACATTTATCGTGAGAACTCTGTCCATAAACTTGATGCACCTGTTAGACAAACATCCCATATCTTGTAAATATTTTATTTTCATTTTTTCACTAATTCTTTCGGTTGGTACGAAAAAATGAAAATCTCAAATACCATTTCATACCAAACTAAATGTCACGTTTAATATTAGAGACCTATCTTCAGTTTTATCTGGAAAAAAATTTCACACACATCCTTTTATTCCAACTTTCTTATACCTTTTCTTTCCGTACATCTTTTAATTTCAAATCTGCATTCCAATTTTCTCTCCACCAAATATTTACCTCCATTTCAATCCACCTCGCCTTACTCCACCCCAGAGAGTATTAAATTGCAATTTTAAAATATTTTATTCCATTTCTCCCTGCCTTGGGAATACATTCTAAGCCACGCAGAATTTACAGTCAGTAGTTTTACCTCTCATTAACTTACTCTTCTCATCCCTACAGGAGAGAAGGAATAACAGACAACAAGAAAAAGAAAACTAATAACTTCTTCTAAGATCCCCTGAATCAATAACGGAGATTAGGCAAATAATGATTTTCACCCTTTAGAGAAATGTATTTAGCTTACCTTTCTGAAAGTGTGAGTGAGATTCAATTTTGTTTGAGAACTGTTGATTGTTTTCGATGTTAAGATAGATAAGTACAGTAAAAATGGCTTAACACGAAACTGAGAGGGACTGAAATATTTTTTCATGTCCAAGGATATTGCAAAAAGAAACATATATCAAAAAATTACAGTGGTGGCCAAAATTGTGGACTCTTTTTTTTAAAATTGTTAGGTTTTTTAAGTTTGTATGCTTATAGAAAATTTTACGTTGCACAAACTGCTAAGTATTTTATATTATTTTAAAGGGAATTAAATGCTGAATTCAATAAAAAAAATTCAAATATTTGCACCGCATAAAAGGTTATGCTGTAGTAACTGTCCATATACATTAGACACTGATGATAGCAGTGAGTTGTCAGAACTAAGTGAGGTTGCCTTTAATCTTCATTACAGCTTCACATCGATGTTTCATTGAGCTGAAAATAGTTTTAAGCTCTCTCTCTTCCTTAGTTATTCCATCATGACAGGGAACAACTATTCTCAATTAGTTCCTTTTTATTTCATGGGTACCTCATTCGGACAAGAGTTTTCAAACGGTGCCACAAGTTTTCGATAGGATTGAGGTCAGGACTGTTTCCTGGTCAGGACAACAACTCAATGATCTAACGGTACCAGTCTTTCAATTACTTTACTGTGTGACATGGAGCAGAATCTTACGGAAAAATAAAGGAAGCATTGTTGGTAAATAGATCCTTGATCTAAGGCAGAAGTTTGTGTTCTAGAATGGTGTCAATGTATTTTATGACATTCAGTGTCCCATCGATGATATAAAGGTGACCGATACCATCTGCTGATATTGACGACTAAGTGATAAAACTATGTGGGTACTTCAAAGTTGCCTGGATGCAGTCAGGATGTAGCAGTTCAGCTATTCTGCGTCTTACATATTTTAGGCTATCACTACCGAATAATGATATTTTAGTTTTGTCCCTCTGTGTAACATGTGACCAATAATCATTTGTCCAATTAATGTGTTTCATTACCCACTGTAGTCCCTTTTAGTGCTGTTGTAAGTTGAGATACGGCTCTTTTTTGTGGAATTCTACCCTTTAGTCATACATCTGCTAATTTACTCCTGATTGTTTTTGAACTGACAGAAACATCAGCATCCCTTAGATCACTTTTGTGTGATGGATGCCCATCAAATTCTTTTAGCTCTGAAACACATTATTTCTGTTATTCTGTCATTAACAGATGCGGTACGCCTTTATCAGCCATTCCCTGCTTTTTTTATTAAATTTGTTTCCTGACACTTTAAACAAAACTCTCAGTCTTCAGATGTAGTCACTAAACTATCCACCTGTTATGTAATTTTAACAAGGAAAAATAAGCCTTTCTCATCACACATGTGTCCAATCTACTCTTTTATTTGATGTCATTGCTTTCTGACTAAATATCATTGTTATCCTGGACAGAAAACAGTCCTGACCTTAATCCTATCGAAAAGTTGAGGCACCGTTTGAGAACTTTTGTCCGAATGAAGTACCCATGAAATAAAAATGAACTAATTGAGGATAAATTGTTTCCTGTCATCATGTAATATCTATGAAAGAGCTTAAAACTTTTCTCAGTTCAATGAAACATCGATGTGAAGCTGTAATACAGAAGAAGGGCAATCTCACACTTAGTTCTGATAACTCACTGCTATCATCATTATCTAATGTATATCGACAGTTATTGCAGTGTAACTTTTTATGCGTTGCGAATATTTGAATTTTGTTTTTTGTATTGAATTTAGTATTGAATTCCCTTTAAAATGACATAAAATACTTAGAATTTTGTGCAACGTAAATTTTTCTATAAGCATACAAACTTAAAAAACCTAACAATTTAAAAAAGTGTCCTCAATTTTGGCCACCACTGTAACTGTATTACAGTATGTTTTATTTACATAGTTTTATGCATGTATTTAATAAAAATCAATGAAACAATAGCATTTATAAGAACCTAAAGAAATTTAATACAAAATGTTCAAGTTTTTAGGAAAAACAAAACATTTATTGAGTTATTAAAAAGTAATCTGACATTTTTTTTTGTATTGTCTTTTCTAGCACCATATTGTTTGATGTCGTCTATTTTGTAATTCATTTCATCATTAAAATGCGCCTCTAAATAACTGCGCATACTTTTCATGATGTTCTTCACTTCGGATGACATGGGAACAAGAGCTGCATTATTCATTTCATTTTCGTCGTCGGAATCTGCATCAATGATAATTTATGAGCTTTGAATAAACTCCCAAATGCCTTTCTCTGTCATAATTAAGGCTGTACACACATTATCAGCATTTACTGCAACGAATTATTTCGATGATTCAGTGAACCAGTCCAGTTAATGTTTTCCGTATTTTGTTTATTCCCAGAAGAGAAGCTTTTTCGTGTTAAGTGATTTTCGCTCAGTGTTAAAAAAAATACATGTCTAAAAATACATAGTAGTTCATCGGGACCGTTGTATTATTTCGTCTTAAGCGATATGTCGTCTTAAGCGTTTTCACATAAAACGTATTTCACTATATTCTCCTAGGCACCTCTCGTGTCCACCAAATTTATATCATCCTTTGCTTAATGAAAGACGAAGACTTAAAATTCTTAACAAAAATGAAATTAACACGTGAGATTGTTTTTATGGATAGCTTCATTTTCTTTGTGGGCCGCAATATCCAGGTGGTCAAGGTAATGGACTCGTGGCCGGTGCGTCATCAGTTCGAGCCTAGTACAGCTGAAGGCCCGCTGGAAAGAGGGGACTAATGCACGTCAAATATGTCGAAACTCAAATGTCCTGCCATTGGTATGGAGTGAAACTTAGGAGTGAGAAGGTGCCAGCTCAGATGTTGCCTTCGTCACTTGACCATGGCTCAAAATTACTAGGTTGATTCCAAAGATAATACGTTTTATTAAAATTTCAAAATGGTATAATACTTGCTCCTTTTCTATCTATAACAATTATTGCCATTTTTTTTTACACAAAATGACTTTAAAAAAAATTCAGCTAAAGTACGTAACTCAAATTAACCCTTTATCTACCGCAATTTGATTTACTACGTTTTTTTTTTCATTTTCTTTAAATCACTACATTGAAAATTAAGGGATATGCATAAACAAAGTACCCAACTTTGGGACATTTAATTTGTTAGAGCGTATTAATTAATTAAAGATATTCCACTGTAAAATTAATTATACACACTATTCATTTAAAATAAATAGTCAAATGGTTTTCTAAGGTCTTCATTAACATACAAAAAAAATAAGACACTTCAATTTTGACATTAACTATTTTTTCGGAACAAAAATGACAATCTTCGCAATCCGCTGAAAACGCAATTTCTGCTATAAACTATACCCCTTCCCCTCTAAAATGTGGCCGCGGTAGCCGAGTGGTATAGGTATCGGATCGTGGCTTGCTTTGTCACGAGTTCGAGCCCAGTACCACTAAAGATCCGCTGTGTAGGGCAGCGATGCACGTTAAATCTGTCGAGAGCTGAAACGTCCTCCCGTTGGTGTGGTGTAGTAGTTAGGAGAGGTGGTGCCAGCTCAGGTGTCGTCCACGTCACTTGACCATGGTTCAAAATTAAGTGGACCGTCGCCAAAAGCCCCCGTGCAGCTGAACAGTGCGACGTTAATATTCAATCAATCCCCTCTAAAATACTCATCATAGAACTCGTGTTGCCATATACCTTGTAAGAGTGGATTTAAAAGATTATTCCTCCTAAATATTGTCAAAGTATTCGTAAAAATGGTTCTTCTATGTAATTTTAAAGTGAGTGGAACTTATAAACACCGTCGGTAGAGATAAAGGGTTAAGCAATAAATTCAAAAAGTATATTTAAAACATTTTTGTAATACTTAATGAATAAAAGTTTCGAACCGTTTGCCTTCTCCATGAATGCAGGCTCTACATCTTTTTTAAATGCTCGCTTGATGAGTCATGAGCAACTAGCTTAATTTATTTCATCCACTACTTTAGAAATTTCTATGGCATATTTTGATTACTATTTCGATTGGTTTTATAGCATAAGTTAGAAATCACTCTTGGAACATTTAATTCATCAAAATATTGCACCAATGTTTTCTATTTTTTGCTTATTTTGAGTTACACATTTGAGATTAAGTTTTTTGAAATGAAGTTATTTTTTTAAAAAAAATAGCTGTGAGAGATTATTATGGGTAGCAAAGTCGCAAGTATTATATACCATTTTGAAATCTTTAGTTAAATGGATCATCTTTTGAAATAAACTTATCTAGATTAGTATGTAATGTTTTTATTTTTATGGTGATCAAAGTTAGACATTTTCTCAAACTCCGCGACCCAAACTATGTTAATTTTATCTGAACCGGCACAGTCTTTTACTTTTACAAATGAAGTCTGTGTAAGATCCCATTATTGAAAAAATCACTTGAACATTGGGAAATTCGTGGTCACACACAGTACCTAATGATATGATGAAGGGTGTCAATTTTCCATTTTTTCAAAAATACACAAGTTGTTTCTTAAGGTATCCGACTACGTTCGGGACCGTGATTTTGCAAAAGCGTATAGATGGATAATATTTACGATATTTAGTGTCACTTAGATTAAAACATGTATGCAAAATTATTTGAAGAATAGCATTACCATAAAAAAAAATTTTAAGTACAATATTTTGACAAAAAATGAACATAGAATGACCCATTTTCAAAATATTCTCCTTTTGTGAAAAATGCTTTTATTATATTAATATTTTGCCTGCATATAGCTCAGTCCTCTGTACAGAAGCTCAACTAGAATTTTTGAAATATATAACTTAGAAGTGGGTTTATCCATGTGTTTTACTACAGCAGAGGGGAGAAATTTTAAGAAAAAAACGTCGATAATTACTTCAATTAGTTGTAACTCTGAAAATAATGTAAATTTTTCAAAACTCATAGTTGAGCCTCTGTACAGAGGTCTGAGCTATATACGGGCAAGATATTATTATAATAGAAGTATTTTTCCTAAAAGGAGAACATTTTGAAAAAAGGTTATTCTAAGTTAATTTTTTGCCGAAATATTGCATTTAAATAATTTTTTTTTGTCAAAATGTCTTTAAAACAATTTTATGCATGTATTCTAATCTAAGTGACACTAAATATCATGAAAACTATCCATTTATGCACTTTTTTAAAATCACGGTTTCGAAAATAGTCGGATACCTTAAATAAGTGATATGGAATATTTTTTTAAATTTTTTTCCAGAACTGATATATCTTCTCCCCCTTTTGACGCTGAATTTTGAGACAACCTGTACGTCAGGTATTTAAAATTTAAATCAGCATCAAAACGTATTGTTCAACATAGAAAGAAATTGTATTACTGGAAGTTGCATTCTGTTTACAATACATAGTGTGGAGGTTTGAAAACTAAAAGTGTCTGCGGTAGCCTAGTGGACAAGGTTACGGACTCGTGGCCGGCATGTCATGAGTTCGAGCCTAGTACCATTAAAGACCCGCCGCGTAGTGAGGCAATGCACGTTAAATCTGTCGAAGCTCAAGCTTCCTCCCGTGGGTGTTGGAAGTTGAGAGAGAGGGGTGCCATCTCATGTGTCGTCTTTGTCACTTAATCGTGGAAGAAAATTACAAGGTCCGTCACCTAAAACTCTCAAGTAGCTGAATACTGTAACGTTAATATTCACTCACTCCCTTGAGGAACAAGAAAACACTGTTTTTTCATTCTTCACTCAACCATCGGCTGAGTGGAAGCGCGAAACGCTAACACTCAGCCATTGGGCTTCTAGCCATCGTATGTTACAATGATCTTCAAACTTTCAGATCACGAAACTCCTGGAACAGAAAGTGTTTTCGTTGAACCCCGTTCCACACACATACTTCGCAGAATATATCTCAAAATTTGTGTGAAATTAAAAGTAGATCAACATGTGTATGGGCCCTTTATGTAAAAAGCAGAGAGAGTTAAAAAAGTATTGCATTTATTATTAAAAAATTCTGATTTAATTTTTTAGTAAAGTTTACTCATCGATAATAATTATTTATGATTCAAGTGTCACCTTGCCCATGCATTATATTTAGTAGTTGAGATATGTTCTAGAGTTTTTTAACACGATCTGTCAAAAGTCTAGGTCCATTGAGATGAAATGCAATCGCATTACATATTCTGTATTTTAATTTGCTTTTATACTTATTTTTTGTATCCACTTATGTTGAGAAATGTATTTCACTTAAACACAATGTTCTGTGTTGTGAATGTTCTTCACAGTGAGAAATTCTGTGTATTTTTCATGAATTTGCTACCTAAAATTTAGAAACTGCTCTTGCTCACATTTAGATTTTAACATCGAATCTGTTGCTATATTGATGTTGTTTCCTCCCTTTCATTATAGGTGTATTTTCCAAAAATGAAAAAAGGTGCATTTTTCATTAGAAAACTATTTCGCTTTGCAAGACATTGTGCTACCTAACGAATATAAAATTATTTCATGTAACCCGAGATATAGTAAAATGTGGAATATTCGCAATCTAGTAGGAAATATATATATATAAAGATAAAACGTTTTTATTTTCATATCTTATAATAAAAGCTTAAATAGTGTTGCAAAACAAAGTTATTATATATAAATAAGATTTTTAGTTTTAATGAATAGGATGAGCTTTTTAGATATATATATATATATATATATATACTTGTAACTTACAAACTTCATAGAGAACGTGTGAATCCATTTTGTATACATATTTATTTCTTCTCGATTTTTTTATTGTGTCTCGTGGAACCCCTGGGTATGCTTTGTGGAACCTCAGGGTTCCGTGGAACACAGTTTGAAGACCACAGATCTATTACAAGGATATATTCATCGCTCAAAACAGATATATCCTTGTATTCTCTTAACGTGATATTAAGTCAACAGAAACGCTTTCAAGAATAGGGTTCTTTGAAATATTCGATGGCTCTGTGGGCGTTGCGAATTGAAATCGTTAAATCTCGGCAGTCAGACGAACGTCATCGTATATAATGTACTTAATCAACTGTAATCGAAATGTTCTATGGGGTTCTCTAATAATTATTAAGCTGTCGAATAAATTCCTACCGAGAGGATGAGGGGAATTCTCTGAGAAAACGTAATGTTGCGTTCTCCATTAATTTCGTCCATCTATTCATTACAGGCGATTATTCCTTCAACATGATTTGTATTTAACGCTCTTGAAATGCTCGTTGCTTTTGCATGGATAACAGCTAGGAGAGTCTGTGTGAGTGTGTTTCCTTATCAAATAATATTCATTCGATCCATCCTTAAATTGTTACATTTCAGAATCTCTGTCTTTACATTTTTAGCATTCTTTATTTGTAATAATCTTTTGAAAAGCCTTAAGGACATGTGCCCTAAATTTGTGTACTATTTAACTCTCCTTGTAAATTATTACTCTCCTACTTCTTTTCTTCTTCGATTGCAAGCTCTCTCGTTTGGGCAACAATCAGATTTGAACGAAGAAATAGAAAATTGTACTAAACTTAATAAGATGAAAAAAAAAATCACAATCACATGAATATCAATTTTTATAAGGAATATTATTTTAATCAGGATTAAATAAAAGTTAGTATGTTATTGGAGAGTCAAAATTATATATATCTGAGGAATCGAAAGTATTGAAATTTTTGTTTAGCCTTTATATAAATTTGAATGTCTGTATACTTGTTTGGAACGTATACAAATCCGCACTTTTGATAATGTCGTTCCAAAATTTTGCTGGGAGCTTCACTGATGTTTCTAAAATAGTCGTAAATAGATTTCTGTCGAAAACAATTTTCTAATTTATTTTTATAGAATTTTTTTCTAATCTCACCAACTTAAGGAACAGTAGTGTATTTATGTGCAAAATCGACAATCCCGTGATTTATAGCCAAAGGTGGAAAACTGTTCCCACTCATATTTTGAAAAACAATTGCTGCATTGGGCTACGTCTTTTCATTTGACGACATTCAAGAACATGTTCCACTGAAAGTGACTCCCAAGAGGTTGACTGGTCGTTATAGATAAAAAAAATTCTCGTATTTGAATATTTACAATCACAAACTTGAAATTTGGCAAACATATTTCTTTTGTTGCACACAAATTTGCTAAGGAAAGGTTTTGTGGAAATCGACTCCAAAGGAGTGGGGGTTGCGGGGCCTAAAAATAAATATATCCTGTTTTATAAATTCAAGTCGTTCTTTTTAAATCAAAAGATGGGACCGATAAAAATGTTTTTGAATACAATCACTGGCTGAACTAGCCCTGAGTGGGCCCTGTATCAAAGCTCCTCGGAGGGCCCTACCTAAGAGCTCCTTAATATTTTGTGATATTTTTGCTTACACGTTTTGAAACCCCACAGCTTGGAATCATTGATACGGCGATAGCTACGCGCCTGAATACAATCGAATGCCTTTTTTTAAGATTTAGATATCAATATAACTTAAATACCGATCTATCTATATCTATATTATACATATATATACTTTCGCTAAGTGCTACAATTCAGCCATTCCCATGCTTTGAATTTGCATTTGGGTCCAGAGAATTTGACAATAATTTATCTATTGTACTCAGATTTAGCGCGGGTTCTAAATTTTTTAGGTAAGTTACCTTTATCTTGTAATGGATTTAGATATTCTATCCATTATTTTCAATAGGTTTTTGCTCAGTATTATTAAAATAGAAAGGGGAAGGTTGGATGGCCACAAAAGAAAGCTCAACCCCACTTTTATATAAATTATTTTATATATAAGCTTCCCTAATTCTCAGCAATCTTTATAATACTGTAACATCCTCTCTCTCTCTCTCTCTCTCTCTCTCTCTATATATATATATATATATATATATATATATATAAACCCTATTATAATTTTAATTTCTCATATATCCTTCATAATGTCTGGTTATCTTGCAATCTCAATTTTTTTTCGGTTTTGCTTGTTGAATGTTCCTCTTTCATTAGTAGAGAATTTAGAGTGTGTGTGCGTGTCAGTAAGTGAAGGAAGTCGTCATCTTCTAATGTCAATACTTTATTATTTGTAAAATATACTTTGTTATATCGTCGGTCTAATTTCTATTGTCTACTCCATCTGGGATGCTGATTTGATACAGAAATGCTAGGCGTCAAGTTGTTGTTTATGTTCGCCAAGATAAGCGATAATATTACAATATGGTTTACTTTGATATTTTTATCGTGCGATATTGTTACAAATTTTGTGTAATGAACGCTTAAAATAGTGTAAATAATTTATATCTGGAAGTGTAATACATTAATATTACTTTCTGTTGTATTTATTTTATGTTAAAATCTTGCCACCACCTCTCCCTTCGAAATCTAGTTTTATTAGGAAATAAAAAAAATAATGATTACACTGACCGGAGGAATAAATTAAAAGCGGAGCGCGCACTGAAGCACGGCGTAGACAAAACAAAAGGGAAATGCTAGGCCATCATCTTGGATTTCATGTAACCCCACAATAAGTGCTGCTTGGCGCGTTGCACTCCTATATCAAATCAAGTACTCCGGTGGAGTGGAGTGTTACGCAGTTTGATAATTAAGCCGACGATATACTTTATTACCAACATGGGGGGCCCCTTCACGCTTAATCGGACGGAACAAAAGACATCTTCACAGCATGGAGTCACCAGCCTCTCACTCGATTATTCTCTTATTAACGCCAACATGCTCGTTCTACCTAAAAAAAGTCCTATTTATTCTCAAACCCTGATGCGGTAGTATAGAGAGTTCTTTCTATTTTTAACTATTATTCAATTAATTTTTAGGGGCTGCGGTAGCCCAGTGGTCAAGGTATCGTATCATGGCAGGCATGTCATGAGTTCAAGCGCAGTACTGCTAAAAACCCGCCGTGTAGAGGAGAGATGCACGTTAATATTAATTTACACACTTACTCACTGAATTAATTTTTAAGAAACTTTCCAAACCTGACTTTTATATATATATATATATATATATATATATATATATATATATATATATATATATATCTTACTAAGAAATACCGAATGAAGTGGATGTGTATTTCATAAAAATGGCTAGTTTATTATATTTGTGATTATTAACTAATTTTTTTTATTTATTCTGTAACTGCTGTTTCATACCTTCCAACTTCGGTGAGTGTTACGCATGTTCACGAGTGTGTATTTTTTAAGTGTTGAAATTATTTTTTTGCATTATATCAGCCTTATGTGCATACCAAATTTCTTTAAAATCTGTAGCATAATTCTAATTCTAGAGATAATCGAAAATATTAGTATAATTTTGAACACCAGTGAATCTTACTTCTAGATTGTTATGTGTGCATAAAAATGAAACATTGTGGGCTCAATCAGTAAGTATTTCTATATATCCTCATTAAAACAAATAATTTTACATTCATTTGAAAGAAAAATTATTAATACGTAGACCATGGAAAGTTCTACACTTAAGCTCAATTTCATAAAAGAAGTTATTTTCGTATTCAAGTTTCTCAAAAATTCTTCGCGTCTCATAGCTCTTTGACAATTACTCTTTCACAATATAATAATTAAACATTGGATTTTAAGTTGCAATCTACGCTCGTCGTACTTAATATCGAGTCTAAAATTTCAATCCTTGTCATTTCGATCTTAGACGTCACCTTAGAGCTCTAATCCCGTTACTACTCTAAACTCACAGTCGATAACCTTATCGTTAAATCGTCTGTTCTCTGAAGGAATCCAACGAGGTTCGCAAATAGAGAACTATTTCCAGAGCCTCATTTCGATAGGGAATATTTGAAGACAGCTTCATTAAATAACTTATCTTCTAGAAAAGAGATTATTGTGAGTTCGAACAAAAGGAAAGGAATAGCTTTCTGTAACTACTTTTAAATACAATTAGCGACTACGGTAGCCTAATGGTGCATTTAACGCAATCACTACCGGTATGTCATGAGTTCGAACCTAGTGCCACTGAAGCGCTAAGCTATTAGGTACCGCTAGTACCCTAGTACCGCCGTGTTGAGGACAATGCACGTTAAATCGGTTGAAGCTCAAACATCTTCCCTTTGGGGTGATGTGGAAGTTAGGAGAGGGGGTGCCAGCTCAGGTGTCGTCCTCGTCACTTGATAGTGGTTCAAAATTACGAGGTACATCACCAAAAGCCCTCGAGTAGCTGAATAGTGCGACGTTAAAATTCACTCACTCACTCACGTTCAGGATGATATTTAAGATATCTGCAAGTTATAAGAAGCTTTTTGAGATGTGTTCTTTTTTTCTAATGAAGCTGTGGATTGGTATTTTTACCATTGCAGACCTAGTACATTCCTCAGGAGCTGGTATCACTTTTGAGTGCGGCACCCCTAAAGGCGATACGAATTGCCGCAAGTAATTTTTATGCCCATTTCCTCCCCCTCCAGAGGAAGGCACCTAAGCTCTGACGATATGTGAACTTGTTCTAGGAATTTAATTTTGCCGAGAGCACCCAAGCAAAACAAACACTCAAAGGATCTTTCACATGCCGCATAATCATTCGAGATGGACGTTGTCGATTTTCCGCTTTATGAAAATCCACCTACTTGGGCCGGGGTCGCACCAGCAACTTTAGGTACAGAAGGCCAGTGACAAACCAACTACGCCACCGAGCCGACTTAAAATTTAATAACTTGCTACCACTCTTTTATTTTTTTTTAATTTACGTGAAGAGCAAATAATAAAATAAAATAAAATTTCTATCTTTTTTTTTTAGAAAAATTTTAAAAAATTCTGTCGAGTAAAATCACCAAATTGGTAAAACCCTTATATTTTTTTAGCATTAATGAAACACAATGAATGCTATGTACTATCATTCTTAGTTTGGATATTCTGTTAGTAACATAAAGAGAATATACTGGATAACTCTCTGTAATGACATAAAACTATCGAAAATGGAATAAGTATTTGCGACAGCAGTGTATAAATTTGAATTACCTGGACCATTAATGTAATATGAAATATATACACTGGTGTGCAAAAATTAAGGACGAGACGGTTTTTTCAATATAACTTTGTACAAAAGCTTTCCAAATCAACACATTTAATACCGTAAGATCCCCAATACGTAAGGACATGTGTAATGTAAGCAACACTTACTAAAAGAGAAATCAGAGGGATAAAAAGAAGCTTTATTGAAAAAGTAGCATGGAGCGCAATGCGACTGAAGGCCGAAACATCCCTGTGATGGGTGTCCAGCAAGAAACATCCGGTCTTTAGTAGGGGATATGATCTCCCCTGACTGCTAGGCAGGTTTCACAGCGTCTGCCCATGGTGAGAATGAGGGTGTCAATGAGTTGTTGAGGCATTGCTGCCCATTCGTCTTGCAGCGCCAATCGAAGCTCCCGAATCGTTACTGGTGGTAAGGTACGAGCTGGCAAGCGTCTGCCTAGAAAACCCATACATGCTCGATGGGATTGAGATCCGGAGATCGTGCCGGCCAATCCATACGTTCAATATCCTCACTCTCTAAGAGCTGTTCGGCAGCTACTGTGCGATGACATGGTGCATTGTCGTCCATGAAAAGGAACTGCAGACCCATAGTGCCTCTAAAAAGACGCACATATGGAAGAAGAATCTCGTTACAATAACGGGTCCTGTTGACTGAACCTGCGTCGAAGATGTGAAGGTCTGTACGACTACCAAGCATGAGGCCTCCCCAAACGAGAACACCGCGACCTCCATACCTGTCCCTTTCAATGATGTTCGAGGGATGATTGCGGCTTCCCCGCTCTCTCCAGATGAGTATGCGATGAGAATCGCTACTCAAACTGAATCTGCTCTCATCTGTAAAGAGTACTCGTCCCCATTCATTGTCTCTCCAATTCCGTTCTTCCCGGCACCACAGAGAACGCCTTCTCCGATGGGCAGGCGTTAAAGGTACACACCGTACAAGGCGTCGTGCAAACAGACCACCACTGTGCAGTCTTCTGGCCACGGTAAAACGCGATATCGGTCGTCCAGTCGCCTGTGTCGTGTGTCTAGCGATTTCTCCCGCTGTCTGCCGCCTGTTTCTTCTGGCCTGTAAGACAATGTACCGGTCATCTGCGGGTGTGGTTCCTCGTGGACGACCACTACTGAACCCCCGGAGAGCTGTTCCTTTAGTTTGAAATTGTCTCCAAAGTCGTGAAACGATGCTGTGAGCAATTCCGAACTCTGCAGCCACACTTGTCACACTGCGGCCTTCCTCCAACTTCCCAATGATTCGACCTCGGGTAAAAGCATCCAGATGTCGTCTAACAGATTGATTATTCGCCATTTCTCGCTGAGGCAGCAACTCGGTGTGATTTTAACTCCTATACGGCGTGCAATCTCTTTGCCAGAAATACTGATCTTGCACCGACAACATGCTTTATACTACTCAGACACTCCCCCATTACGTCTACCTGCATATCTGCGCATGTGCTACCGTGCATCACCTTACTTAATCTCCTGATTGGTCTTTCTGTCCTCTCTGCCTCTTCGTTCAGCTGATATGCTAATTTTTCGACTTCGTCCTTAATTTTTGCACACCAGTGTATATGGTCTACGTTTTCAGGCTAGAGAGAGAAAGTGAGGAGATAGAATAGATCTATTCTACTTTATAGCGTGTTTCAAACACTTAATAGGTGAAAGAATTAAAGGGACGTTTGGTCACTAAAGTTTAATCAGGAAAATTAGGAAAGTAGATAATTAGGTAAATAGATTCAATCCTTAATAAGCGGGTCGATATTTAGAGTCTTCTCATACTTCGTGTACTTCGTTATTTATCCACATATTGCTTAGACTAGTGCATCTTTTATTTAAAATTACTAGAATTAGTGTTGCTAATCGTGTGAATCAATAAATAGATTGTTTTTGGATATATATGGCTAGTCTTCCTTCCCCTTCTCCCATATCTCTAGGCGAGAATGAGAGATCCTCTCATTCCCATCACAAACTCAACACATTTTCTCAGAATTTTCTAATTCTTTGTATTCGCCAGATTGATATCACTTGGGTCATGAATGCGAAATTTCGCGACTATTTCCTTCTAACAAAGAGAGTGCAAGGTCATGGGGTCATGTATTTAGTTCAAATTTTATAGGATGGTAGATTTAGTTTCCCTGTTGTTGAAGATACAGAGGACCACACACAAAAGTGTTCGTACTCTTGCGATTTCTCTATAAAATTTAATGTTTTTTATTAATAAAAATTATTATATAGGAATTATAATGTTTAATGATATCTACAATCTGTTTTTAATAGAATAACTTAATCAATTTTTAAAATATAGTATAACTATTATTATAAAAAATTAAAAATAAAAAAACTACTAAAAAATTACGCCACAAAAGTGTTTGTACACTTAAAAAGTCTCAACATAACTTAAAAAATTGTATTTCTTTCTTAATGCAGTACTTAGTAAGATAGCTTTTAGCATTCACAACTTTTAAGCGGCTTGGTATAGATTTAATCAGCTTTTTTGTAATTCCTGCATCAACGTTTCTCCATTCTTATGTGATTATTGTTTTTACTTCATATTTTGTTTTTAAATGTCCTGTTTTCTTTTATGAAAATCAATTTCTCACCAAATGCATTTACTAGGCTTAAATAAAGTGATTTAGGAAGTGTTTTCGGAATTTGAGGACAGTTATAGAGACACCAGTGACGTACATTGTGAATAGCTCGCTTGGCGTCATTATCTCGTTAGATGAAGTCGATTCCAATATCAAAATTTTGGGTGGATAATTTAAAATTATTGTTTAAATCTAGGTCATGATGTACAAAACCATAAAAAAAACCAAATTACCTAATCCTGAAACCTATTTGAATTGCATTTTGAATTGCAAATATCTAAAAAATTGAGTAGTGGCCTCTATAAACATATATCTTCATCAACAGGGAAACTCAAAATCTACCACCCTACAAAATTTGAACTACAATAGAGCGTCGTTTATCCAAATCAATTGGAACCGGACACCGTTCGAATACGCGATTGGTCAGATAATCGAATGCGATCCATGTAGTATATGAAACCGGAAATTATACGAATATTGAAAATCATCACATGCGGGAAACGTGATTGAAAAAAAAGCAAAATAGGTGCAAAATGTCGCAATTTTACCTTTAATGTGTAAAATAATCTCTTATTTTTAGCTGTATCATTTTACACCTTCGTGTTTTCGCTGCTAGGTCTCTGATTCTCTTGAGCAGCAGTAGTTGAGTAGGACAACACTCTGTTGTTCGTACAACTCCATAGTTGACTCTAACGCAAAAAACGCTTCAAAATTTGACGGACCCTTGCTACTTTCGTTGTTGTTGTTGTCCTCGTCTGCATCTATTTCATCGTCGACAGGGTCGGATTCTTCGTGCATGGAAGTCACAATCTCGTCATCATTTAGCATTTGAACTCTACAGTCTTCTGGATCGCAAGCCATCCAGGTTTCTACATCTTCTTCATCGCATTTTAAGTTTTGTCACTATGTTCAAAATGTTGCACTTTTGTTTTGAATTCGAAGCCATGGCAGTTCACAGCTCAACAAAGAAACACGTATACACCCCCTCACTTGTAAACAAACTGACATAATATTCCGCGCAGATGTTTTACCAAATCACACAACTGAAATTCCCTAAATATGTCTGACCTTGGATTTTTCCGTCACTTTCGGCCTCACGCGAAATAACTGTTGAGCATTGCACTGTTCGAAAACGTATTCATATACAGTACATGTAGTTGACAAAAAAAAACTGGTCCGGATATTTGAAGCTTCGGATACTAAACGTTCAGATAAACGACGTTCTACTCTAAATCCGTGATTCCAAGACCTTGCACTCTCTTTGTAAGTAATAATTCCTTTGAATTTACATGAGAACTAATTGTGGATAACATTTGATGCCAAACCTATCTGGGAAATATGATGTTAGTTAATAGCAGTTATAAATGAATGTTCAGTTAAATTCTAAAAGAAAAAAATCCGACTTTATTTTAGATTTCTATAGAGTTTTCTTTCTAATTTATTTTATTTTATAAATTTCTTACATTCTTTCCTTTCCTGTTTCCTTCGCAATGGATTATTTAATTCCAATCCAATTCCTTGTCCCCAGCATCACCTCTAGAGGATCTTGAATTTCAATTCCAGAAAATTCCATCCCATTTTTTTGTTCCTGTCTCGGGAATAAATCCAAAGACACACTCAGAATTTATAATCTTTCACAAATGTTCTCATCTCATCCATACGCGAGAGAAAAATTGTCTAACCCCAAGGAAAAGAGAAAATAATAATTTTCTCCTCCTTTCTTCCACTGCCTCTCGAATCAATAACGAAGATTAAAAGATACTAAATAATGATTTTTATCCTCCAGAGGAGAGCTCAGTGAATTTTCACTTCTTTCTATGTCTGGACGAAATAGCGATTTAGTAATCCGGAAACTTCCAACTGTTTTCAAATGGCAACATAAATATTTCCCAGGGTACTTCTCGCGGACATGAATGGATATCAATTCCTACCGAGATGGAGAGTTAATATCGCATGAGAGATTGGTTTTAAATGAAATTATATTTTTATAAAAAGATTCAAAGTATTATAGCTTCTTTTAGCGAATTTAACCAGGGCATCACTCGCGCGAAAAAAACGATCGAAAGTTCTCGCGCGGAGTATCTCATACCCAAGGGTGTTTACATTCTGTTTTTACAGTAAAATTTGTATACAAAAGTTAAAAAGGAAGAAAAGTAGGAAATACACACAATATGTTTATTACATTTTTCACACGTAAATTTAGTTTTTCTGTTCTTTTTATTAGGGCATTCAGTACTACATTATTTATACACTCCTTTAGTCTTCATCGTGAGTGAGTGTGATATTTTCTCTGGATCTTAATTTTTTTTTAAACATGTATCCTTTTAAAACTAAATATATAGGAGTAAACTTCTGTATTCTTTAAATTCAAAAAAATTTTGGTATTCCTTCTTTCTCTCTCTCTCTCTCTCTCTCTCTCTCTCTTATTATTCCAGCAATAGGGGATTTTTTAAAAGTTCACCTGAAAGTGGATAACATGTGTACCAGTTGTCTCCTTTAAAATTACGTTCTTCTCATTTTTTGTGTGTCTTTACATATAAAGCATTTAGTTTCAACAGTATCTCAATCTTCTAAATCTGTATCGATTTCAGTGTAGAAATCATACTTGCTATTATACTCTTCATTATTTGATTCTTCCTAAGCATCACTGCAAATAGAACTTCTTCATCCGAAAATATAGTTGTACTATATCTGTTAGATAGTGTATATATTAAATTACTTAAATATATTTCTTCATCATAACTATAATAATACGCCATAGCATACGGAAGATTTATGCCACAGCATAAGGAATATACATTCAGAACTGTAACGGTGATTCATGCGCAGGGTATGAAGTACTCGAAGAGGCGGTATTCAAAGATATATATTTAGAATTCACCTACAAGCTAAGGCCCCTCAAAAGATATGACCTTAAAGTCAGCTACACGAAAAACTATCAATTTTCCAAAGAAGGTTCAGAAAGAGTGTTGAAAAAAGTTTGATATTGGGTATGACATACCCTGCGCGAGAAGTGCTGCGTTAAATACTAAATGTAGAAACTAAACTACTTTTTTTTAAAAAAAAATATGTTTTTTATATCATGTGGTTAGGATGTATATATATTCCAACCATATAAATATATGTATGTATGTGAATATCAGAATAGGGATATCTCATCGTGCAATGCAAATGATGTGAAATGCATAACTCCCCGGCACATGTTGAGTAAGATATAAGGGAAGGAATTGGAGAGAGAGAGCAAAATAGACATATCAATGTCTTTTTTTCTACCAGGTAATCAAACTGGATTTTTTTCCTTTTATCAGAGGACAAGTGTACAGCGGGGCACACAAGGGGGGTCCTGAACCCCCCCAAGCCCTTGATTTTTTTCCGATTGATTATAATTCTAAGTATATAGTACGTAAAATGTAATTAAGTATTTGTTATTAATGATTAATTTTATTTATTATTAATGCTAATTATTTATTCAATAATTAGTTTTTTACTGTGTTTTGTCCCTGAAAATCGACAAAATGAAAAGGAGCATGATACAAGAATGGTGAACTTTTGACCCCGGACACTCCCCCTTGAAAAATTCCTGTGTGCGCTACTGCAAGTGTAATTGCAAAGAATGCCAGGCTACTTCTGACATTCTCAGTTCTAGAAGACTGATTATAAACGACGAAAGGAGGCAAGTCAAAGGGTGGCCCGGTGCAACTAGATTGAAATCAGCCCACGAGATCGACGAGTGCACAAACTGTAAAAGCCCCACCCCTTCTACCATATGCGCAAGATCCCTTGATATTTCTATATTGACCAGAAACGTTACCAATCGATTGAATGCTCGTAGTCTGCACTCATGGCATCCGATAAGAAGACTGTCCCTAACCCCCAACACAAACTATTCTTTTTAAAACGGTGCATGATTAGAGTAACATGAATGACAAAATGGCTGATCATGTTCCCAGACCAGTCATTTTTCTGTTTGTCCATTGATAGTCCCTGTGTATTAGTGTGGTGGCGATGTGATAGCAAATCCAATTCACTTGCATCTGCTGAACGCTATAACGCGCAACAACGCCGAATCATGGTTTGGAGCACTATCGTGTATATGTAGGTCACCTGTGGTTCATATTCAGGGTACTTTGACTGCCAACTTATACGTGGAGGAAGTTATGCAGCCTCTGACAGGTATTACATGCCTCTTACCTGCAGGATCACGTCCACCCGAACATTGTGTGCATCTTACAACGTGTTTTGCGAAATACTGATGTTTCCCTGGTCCAAATTGCATCACTGGTTTACAACTCAGGGTACATGCCTCTCACGAACTAAATACGCCTGGTACGAGATAGTGCTCCTCTTGCATATCCTGTCACTACTTTCAGAAGACGATCTATGACAAATGTTTAACGAGGAATGAAACACTATCCCTAAAGACGCCATCCGTACTCTCGTTGATTCTGTACCTAGACGTGTCACCGTCCGCGATAGTTGTTCAACCCAATCTACTGAGCAAATTAAGTACAACATATTGAATTGGTATTCTCTCTATTGTTACAAATGTCATTTCAAAATAAACAGCACTTACTGTTTGTTGCTCTCTCTCTCTCTGTTTACCGAATTTCTTCACTTTCTGACCAATTCTTCTTCATGCTGCTCTTAGATTAACGAAATTATTATGATTGAATTCCTTTGCAATACCTTATCCATTTTGCTTTTTTTTATGTTACACATTATACATCTGGTTTCTTATGAATGCCTAATGGGTGCCGTCTGTCTACCATCTAACAAAGTGGCAGCAATGTCTGACGACGCAATTTTCTGTTGCAATCGTATTTTTGCAAGACTGTGCCTGCAGACGCTGTAAGCAATAAAAATTTGGACGCCGTTCTCGAACGCGAAGCCATTCCATCTTATTCCGGCAATATCCAGCAAAATTAAGAGTTCTTGTGAAATCCGATTCCGGATTCTCTTTCCCCACGCCAAACTCCCCCTTTGCCCACTTTTAGTGCCTCTGCGCCTTCAAGTTCTGTCCCACTAGGCCATCCGGTATTATTCAGAAAAGTTACGAGAATTTCTAAAATCCGATTTTGGATTTTTGTTTCCTACCCAGAAAAACACCAGGAATGAATTTTTCAAGTCCCAAGTATTTTAAGGTAAGTCCCTGTATGACCCGCGTAATATATAGTTGTCCGGCATTACTTGGCAAAGTTACGAGAATTTATCGTGATGGATTAAAAATTCGGATCGGCTGTCTCAAAATACGTCAAAACCCTCTTTGTGATCTCGTTCGTCAGGAAATTTGGTCAGTGCCGTGATCCTTGTATATACAACGGTCATCTGGCATTTTCTGGCAAAGTTACTGGAACTTCCAAATTCCGATTTCAGATTCTCGTTCCCCGCCCCAAAAGGCCCCTGAATTAAACTTTCGACTTCCCTGTGCGTGCAAACTCAGCCGCTATAGGAAATGAAAATCCTGACGCGGGAGTCGAACGTGGAGCCATTTCACTTAATTTCGGCAATATCCGGCAAAGTTACTGGAGTTTCTGAAATCTGATTTCAGATTCTTATTTCCCTCCTCAAGGCACAACAGGAGCCTACTTTCGGTGCCAGCAATTTCAGTCCCTGGAAGGGGGGAAATTAGGGTCATCCAGCATTATACGGCAAAGTTACAGGAATTTCTAAAATCCGATTTCAGATTCTTGTTCACCGCCTTGAAATACACCAGGAATGCGCTTTTTGCGCTCCAATATTTTTACAGTAAGTCCCTGCCACGGTCTATGTAAGAGACGGACTTCCAGAATTATCCGGTAAAATTTCGGGAATTTCTCGGATCGGATATCAGATTCGGATTGCCCGTCTCGCCATACGTCAGGAACCAAACATTCACACTCCGAGGCTTTTAAGATAAGCTCTGGCTAAGATGTGTCTAAAATACGGTCATCCGGCGCTATCCAGAAGAGTTACGGGAAGTTTTGGGAACCGATTCGAAATTCGGATTCCACGCTCCGAAATACACAGGGCTCTTACTTTTCGTGCTCCGTGGTTTGCAAAATCCACTTTTATCGACACTCACGCATTGCGACATTCTGCTACTTTTCCCGATTTTCGGATTCTTCGCATTTCCAGCAGTAAAAAAATATTGACGTGATTAATTGAGATAAAAATTATCCTATCTTCTAAGTTGAACGAAATGACACACAATATGCAACATTATACTAAGATCGATTGAGTAGTCGGAACATCGTGGACAAACATTGTGACACTGGATTTTTATATATAAAGATTTAATTACCAGCTTAACTGCACAGAATTTCTTAACCAGATGGATCTTAAAACAGTTTTTTTAAATTCATTCAGATTTTTTCAAAGACTATTTAATTTCAGAGTTTTTCAACCCAGTACTATCATCAAATTTCAAATAATATTCAAGTTCTGTGAAGTTTAATTTTAATCCGACCTTATCTGTTTACCACTTTCAAATTTCAATTTCAGCTTTCTTTCACCCCGTTTCTCATTTCATCTTGGATTTCAATGCAAACTGCATATCATTTGCTGCCTTTAATAAATCTGTGTACTGCTATCTCTCAGAAAGATCAATCATTCCTCCTCCACAAAAGATAATGATTTCTGACTTCTCTTTCTTCTAAGATCCCACAAATCAATGAGAGAGATTAGCCGATAGCATTTAAAAGTATTTTTTATCCTCTCAGGAGAGAGTATCATATTGGATCTTTGTCATGAGCGAGTGGGATGAATTTCGATTTAGTTTGAAAGGAGCCGATTGTCTCCGAGCTTCTAATATTAGCGGACATGAATACTCCCTCCCGAATCTTTCGCTTCTGTGGCGATTGATTGATTGATTGAATATTAACGTCGCACTGTTCAGCTACACGAGGGCTTTTGGCGACGGACCACGTAATTTTGAACCATGGTCAAGTGACGTGGACGACACCTGAGCTGGCACCCCCCTCTCCTAACTACCACACCACACCAACGGGAGGACGTTTCAGCTCTCGACAGATTTAACGTGCATCGCTGCCCTACACGGCGGGTCTTTAGTGGTACTGGGCTCGAACCTGTGACAAAGCAAGCCACAGTCCGATACCTATACCACTCGGCTACCGCGGCCACGCTTCTGTGGCGATAGATATCGAATAATGTCTAAAAGAAAGATAATCTTAATTCCCTCACGTTTCTTTTCCTTGCTAACTAGATTTCATGACATTTTGTTTCAGAGACAGAAGAAAATCTACAAAATGTATTAGCAAAGATATATTCAGATTAATATCAAGTAATAATGGTGGATCCTAAAAAATCACCAAGTATTTCTCAAATACTAGAAATACTTCTTTAAATCGAAATTTAAATTTTTGAATAATCTACTTTATATGCTGCTTCTGCTAATAAGTTAAACATGAGAAATAGTTTGCATGAGCTTTTACTGCCATTCTGTAAGGAAAAATGGGCACTAATTTTTACAATGTTGCAGCAAATAATATAAGCCTTTCTCGCAGAAGAACACTGATCAGTTCTGTCACCGATACGGGCAGTTGGGGCTTAGACCACAATCAAAGCTCAGGTCTTGTCTTTGAGCAGGTCAATTCAGTTCTTGAATACTCGTCTAAGTAAAACATCTCTATACGTTCTGTGATCTATGGACAGAGACGTGTTCCTGCTGAAAACGCTAATGGGATCTCATCGAACAGTTGCCACAAGAAATGTTGCGTTGAATTGTCTAAAGTCTCGATGGAATTCTATCTTGAGAGTTTCTTGCACAGGAAACAAACGACTCAGATCACACATCGGAAAATGTACCCTAACACGTTATGCCTCCCTGCCCCTCCCCTGTAGCTTAACGTTTAGCTTAACAAGAGAACGTTTATACGGCAGTTTCCTCTCAATCTTTCATCGATATTCCAGATGATATATGTAAATTTATTGCTTGAGAAGAAACGAAAAGGGAAAGATATTCAAAAAAAAAAAAAAAAAAAACGGTATTATCTCCGTCTTCATTGCAATGCAAGACTTAGTGTTACACTAAGTTGTGTATAGACATATATATACGCACACACACACAAAATACTCAACCTTTTGAAAAGGAGGTAAGAACATGCAGCTTTTATGAAATCGTGAGAAAAATTCTTTTGATATGTAAAACATTCTTCATATATAAACATATTTAGGAGTTTTCATGTTTCACAATTATAAAATAAAAAATAGAGTGAAAACTTTAAAATTGAAAATTAAAATAAAATTCTTCCATTTTCGTATTCTGTTAAGTGGTATGCTTAATTATACATGCAATAGAAAAATGTGCCTTTTCTCGGAACATTTTAAGGGAAAAAATTGGTCATTTAAAGCAGTGCTTCTCTCAAACTTTCAATACTTGTGACCCAATTTTCAACCATAATTTTCATCGCACCCCCCCCCCTCCATACAATAACAATGTATTGAATGCAATACTATACTTTGAAGCTACAACACGATTTTAACTACATACTATCAAGATAAATATTGCATTTTGTATATAATTTCATATATGACAAGCCCATGACTTCACTGGAAAGTATTACATTTGCTCTTAATTTAGTATTCAAAAATTTATTATCAGATGCATTGTGCAGTACTGATACATTTAGAAGTGTATTTTATCAGTGTAAATGTATTATTGTTTACTATGGGGGGGCGTCAAAATGTATTTCGTTTTGCTTTCTTTCAGTAATTTTTTTAAATAATCTTTTGTTTTCGATATGCTCTCGCCCTCCACGTAGGATTATCACAACTCTCTAGGGAGGCACCACCCACAGTTTGAGAAACGCTGGCTTAAGGGGTTAAAGTATGCAATCATGCTTCCTGGAAAAAGCAAATACTAAGAAAAGAATAGGAATGAGTGTTAAAGAGCTGAGTGGGAAGAATAATTTGTTGTTGCAGAGAACGGGAAGTCTATGTGTCTTTTTATGCCAAGTAACATTATCAGAGAGTTCAAGGCAAATCACACACACACACACACATCTTAAGCGACGACATGAAGCAAATCACTGTTCTTTCAGCTTGGGGAAAACTGAAATATTTTCTTTAAAAGCAAAATTAAATAACCAAACCAAGGCTATGTCAATGTTTATTAAAGAGGTTGATGTAACGACGGAGACAAGATTTACTACGCCTTCAATATCGCTCGGACAAAACGCCCTTACTCTGAATGAGAATTCGTAAAAATAAATATTGTTCAAGTTGTTTCTGTTTGAAATGCATTGAAAGTAAAATATTGCTTAACTTAAATGAACAAATATCTGCATCTAGAGATACTATGGTAAGGCGATTTTCTATTATTTCCGATGCCGACATAAGTAGCTTGCAACTGATCTTGACGAACTGCTTCATGCTAAGTTTGGTCTTGGACGAATCTAGACACAATGAACATAAACCTCAAATAATTACATTTGTTCATTACGTAAAAAAATATATTTAGAGGTGAATTGTTCCGCCTTATTCCACTAAAGATAAGTAACTCGAGGTGGTGAAAACAATGCCTTTGAAGAGGTTCTAGGAAAAACCATCCTGTACGTATTAAAAGATTAGTCAGCATACAAAATGACAGCGCTCCAACTATGAGAGGTCTTATCAAAAGGATGTAACAATTTTTAATGCCAAGCATTGTGTTCCATTTTTATCCTCATCCATTTCAATGTTCATAGGAAAAATAAATAAAGTAGGACCAGAAACTTCCATAATAATTATTTATTATTATTCAAGCACACTAATCAACAAGTTAAACCACAAGTGAATACCCTAGGAGTGATATAAAGAAAGCAATAAACCCTAAGTGAACAAGCGCAAGTAATCAATTTAATTTAACCTAATCTATCCTTGACAATAAATTCCTAATCCACTAATTTAGTATTGTGGCAAACTCCGTTCTTAACTTAAGCTGTGAAAATCAATTATATGTCACCTTCATAACGCCGCATTAGTTTCTCAGCTCCTTCTCCCTTACAATTATAAAACTATGACTTTATATAGTCGAACAAATGTACATATCAGGGTTTCTTCTCGAGAAGGATGGCTGTGAACCAAACGCTAATGCTAGCCCAAAGCTCCCCAAGAGGATTAGTAATAAGATTCCGTAAAGATCCTCACAAACCTAAATATCATTTTTTAGTTTAATTTAGTTATATTCTTTGTAGTATTATCTTTCGATTGACATATCACTTTTGTATGCCTGAAAATTAGAAACTGGATAAAACTTAATTTGAAAAATGTGAACAAACAAATTAGGGAATTCGACCACGCCCTCTTTATAGATAAAAAAAAAGCTTTGCGTGTAAAAAGTGATACAAATAAAGCAGGATACTTCTAAAGTACTACATTAATGTATAGTTAAAAAAAGTGTTTGAAATTTTACTACAAATATCCTTTAAAAAAATACCAGCTTTATTATCCAATTATTTTATTAATTAATTTCGCATAAATAATTTATAATTCAATGATTATTGCTGTATTAATTACTCTACTTTTAATAATGCACCTTATTTGCTGAATGAGCACTTTTAAACTCTTGACAATATAATTTCATCATTTCACTGAAACAGGTTAGGGATTGGGTCAAATTACTTACTTTTCTTAGGGAAATCAACTTACAGAGTTCTTATTTGAACATCTTGCGTGAATTGATCATCTCCCTTAGGAATTTAATAAAAGCCCTAATTTAATCATTTCCCTGCGAGAGATACACGCTATGTATAGGGGAAAATCCAATTGTAACCTAGTGTGGATATATGGCTTATACTTAGATGCACAACCAGCAACCAGCGCAGGAAGATTTTCTTTTATAAGGGTATGAAATTAGAAAAGGTAACTTATATACAGAATATATTTGTAACAAAACTTTGGAAAAGTAGGAAAATTATAATTAAGATTACAACTCTTTGTGAAATTTCTCGAAATGTTTCTTGGAACATTAAGCTTTTGCACATGCGTTACATAAGTGTATTGTCATTTTTGTTCCATTTCTTCATCTTCTTCATCACAAATTGATAAATCCTCATCAGAGTCACTGTCGTATTCATCGGTTTCCGGCAAATATATATTCTTATTCAGTATCACTTTCATTGCAATCCAACGACTATGCCATATTGGCAGAAAAAGTAAAAATAAACAACAAGAATATTTATACAAACTTTAGAAAGTGAAACAAAACACGAACAAACGTGCGCGAAGGTCACTCACTTAATGTTAAGATTTCTCTCTTTCACATCTGAGTAGCTGCGGTAGCATAGCGGTCAAAATTAATGGACTCGAGGCCGGCGTGTCATGAGTTCAAGCCTAGTACCGCTGAAGACCCGCCGTGCAGGGAGGTGATGCACGTTAAATCTGTCGAGGCTCAAACGTCCTCCCATTGGTGTGTTGAGGAAGTTAGGAGAGGGGTACCAGCTCAGGTGTCGTCTTCGTCACTTGACCATGGCTCAAAATGACGAGGTCCGTCTCTAAAAGCCCTCGTGTAGCTGAACAGTGCGACGTTAATATTCACTCACCCGACCATATCAGTTCAAAGAAAAGTTGCAAATAAATACATATCATTAATTCCGTCATGCATTCGCATCTATCTCAGTCCCCATATTCTTAACATGCATACTACCCTTTTGTTCTTTCTTTAAGCTCATTAAATGTATGATATGCCTTGTACTGCATGGAAAATCATGTATTTTCAATTGCTATGTTTAAAAAATATATTTATGTATTAGTCACATTTATTTGAAAAAATTAATTAATCATTATATTACCTAAACAGATTTCACAAACTAGTATTTGTATGATTAGGAACGTAACTCCAAGTTATTTCCGTCGTTGTTGTCACTACGAACGAAACAGCGATACGATGACCTCGCGAAGTTTGTTTTCGAGAAGTTGAGCATTCAAGAGTGTCACTATACTGTTTGCAAAATACATCACCAATGATATTTTTTGTTTAAGTTTGCTCGACAATCTTTCTTTTTCATATAAATAAAAACAAATAATCCTGAGTCATATTTATTGATTCATATACTTAAGCAATAAAAAAGTATTTTAGTACTTTTTTTCTTCTTATTTTTATTGATTTCCAAAGACGAAGCAAATTCATAATCACTTATTTCCGTTACTTACAATTAACAAAATCAGGAAGAATTCACGCAGAAATGAGCATAAAATTTAATAAATTGCGGTCAGGGTTTCTTTTGTTAAAAAATTTGTCTTACTTTGATTTTTTTTTCACAGTTTATCTAAATATTGAGGGGTCGTAAAAACGAAAATACATTTAATAACATTTTTTATCGAATTTTGTACATGTATTATTTATTCCAGGTGTTCATTACTACATTTCTGTATTTGAAAATAATTGCAAATATCCTGAAGGTTAATGAGTATCAATAAATCCCTTCTTCCAAAATATTTCTCATTGACAAATGTTTTTCCGTCTGGTTTTCTGAATGAATTTCTCGAATCTGAAAAGCTTTGTAAGAATTCAATGAATCACAGTATTATGATCTCAAAGGGTTTCTTTTATATACACTGCTGTCCATTAAAATTGCAACACCATGAACTCAAAAAAAAGATATTTATTATACTTAAGGTATCCGACTACGTTTGGAACCGTGATTTTAAAAAAGCGCATAAATGGATAATTTTCATGATATTTAGTATCACTTAGATTAGAATACATGTACAAAATTGTTTTAAGGACATTTTGACAAAAAAAAGTTATTTAAATACAATATTTTGGCAAAAAATTAGCTTATAATAACCTTTTTTCGAAATGTTCTATTTTATAATAATATTTTGGTTATATAATTTAAAGATTTCTCCAGAAGTCTGAACTATTTTTTTGAAAAAAAGTCACAATATTTTCAATTACAACCAAAAACTTCAAAAGTTCCAACCAAAAACATGAATAAACCCCCTTCTACGCTATATACTTTTAAAAATTCTGGTCGAGCCTCTGTACAGAGGTCTGAGCTATGTACAGGCGAAATATTATTATAATAGAAGCATTTTCACAAAAGAAGAATATTTTGAAAATGGATCATTCTATGTTCATTTTTGGTAAAAATTTTGTACTTAAATAATCTTTTATTGTAATACTATTCTTAAAACAATTTTACATACATTTTCTAATCTAAGCGACACTAAATATCATAAATATTATTCATTAATACGCTTTTGCAAAATCACGGTTCCGAACGTAGTCGGATACCTTAAATAGTATGGCATGAAGACAAAATGATTAAATTTGCAAGCATTGTGGGGGGGGTTACAGGGGTACGAAATTAGTAGTAAAATCTACCACCCCTGACAGCTAAAATGGCCCTTATCTAGTTAGGCATAGAGTGGAACTCGGCTTGGATGACAGAAATGGGTAACTCATTCCATGCTGCTTCAA